>OZ023321.1:3182730-3262730 GCA_964007375.1 Ophion obscuratus
ATGTGAACATTTACATTATCTTGAGAATGTCGATCGGAATTTTCAAGAACTTTATTTATTGATTTTTTATTAACAAAAAACTTGCCGTTTTTTTCGTCAAAAATCAATTTTTTTTTCAAACGCACGCCAAGTCCACAAAAATTGATACTTTTTAAAATCCGATCGACATTCTCTAGCTATAGCCCTCTAGATTAATGGTTTTTTTTTTGTTCTAGATTCAAAAGTGCACCAGTGGTGCTGCGTGCCGCGGAGCCCTGGAAGCAAAACATGTCCCGGGAAGATAGCTGTGGAACCGCCATTTTGTTTTTTTTTACTGTAAAAAAATTTTATAATAAAGTTTAATGTATGCCCGATAACACCATTAAAAGTTTTTTTTCAAATACCTTCAATTTCGGGAGCAAAAAATTAGTGAAAAAACCTTTTTTTTGGGCCGTTACAGTGGCCTTACTCCTTAAAAAGTGCAGTTTTGAGATAAACGCGTTCGAAGTTCTGAGTAGTAGAAAATCATGAATAATTTTGCAATACCTTTAATCTGCGATGCCTGCACCATACAATTGGCCTTCCAGATTATTGTCCTGCTCTTGCATTTTTTTTCGGGTGACGAATAAAAAAATCGATTTTTCAACAATTCTAGAGTGGCCCAACCCCTTAAGGATGTATCTTGGAGTCTGATGCTACCAGGGTAAAATGAAAATTGGATGCGTTATTGCCTCGTTTGTTGTTAGTCGGAATGCAACATTTCTACATGCATCTCAATACATTCTTAATAAATCTTGCTCACAACGGAAGTATATAACATGCCATTATACCACTTAGGTAGATCGTTGCGGTTGTCTGAAATTGTACTGAAAATTTTAAGGGACACCACTAGTGTGGCTGTATAAAAAAGGTGATTTGTATTCGAGTTAGAACTGCAGCAAATTATAAAAATGTCGGTTTGAAAAAAAAAACGCGTTGAAAGATAAAAATATTGATTTTATTGTTATAATACCGATAAAATTATAAGGTACAGTGTAGTAGTAAGGTATACTTGAAGGACTATCTGAAGATGCAGAAAAAAATCGATTTTTTAGAAGTAGTAGACTTTAAGTTGCGCAAAAATTTAAAAATTTGTTCAGTTGGAACATGTACAGTTTCTATTTAACAGTAATTGAAACGAAGAAAATGTGCATTCAAGAGAATGGCACGCATTGACAAAAAAAATCAACATTTCACGCAAAATTTCTGTAAAATTTAGATTACAAAACGATTTATTTTCTAATTTTTCAAAAACCATTTTCGTCAAGTAGAAGGTAGCAGTATTATTAATCTTTCTCCCAAGTGTCAACCAATTGGCTCAATAGTTTTTCAGTGATTCTGCACGCCAATTTCGAAAATGCAGTTTTGAGTAAAATTCTCCTAAAGTTTACGTAGAATTTGAATTAACTTGCACTAGGTACTTGTGGTAACTAATTACTTAAGCAATCTATTACAAAGTAATTAAATTATTAATAACAGTAGTAATTGTAATTGTTGTATTTTAATTTAATTACTTTTTGCCCATCTTTGCATGGCCCTCCACGCTCTCGCTTCTACCTTTGGCGCGCGTTCCAAATCCGAGCGGTCAGGCACAGCATTGACGGGCTGTAACTTTCGAAGTTTTACGAATTTTGCTTTGAAACTTTGAGAAAATATCCGATATATATAGTTCTATCGTTTAACTCTTTGAAGCATACATTTTTCTTTACGTGAACGTTTTATTGCACTTTCGTTATTGATGACACCCGCTACGTGAAACATGAAATTTTAATAGATATGTTTAAGTAGTTATTGAAGTTCTAGGAACCTTGAAACGCATTTGCAACCGCCATATTTAATTAAAAAACACTTTTGAATCGTCAAAATCTGAATTGAATTGGGTGTAACACCAGTATTACACTATGCTGCAAAGAGTTAAAGAACAAAAAAATCAATCGATTTTTTTATCGCTGTCAATGTATATCCTGCCCCCTTAAACGCGTTTTTCTCCACACTACTTTTTTTTTTACATGGTTGACTTAAATTCTCAAATCCTCTTCAACCGATTGTCTTAAAATTCGGTACGTATCCCTTAACCACTCCTACCTCGGAAATTGCGAAATTATTATTATAACGTTTGAAAAAATTAAAAATTTAGAAAAAAGAGCGTAGAGTTAAATTTTTTCAGGCTGCCGCCACGAAACTGATTTTGCTCTTTAGTACCTGCCATAATGACATTCTTATTCATCCAGAGAATTCGTTTTATTTTTGTTTCATATGAATAAGAGTTTTGGAATCACGTTAACCGCCTTAACTCTTTATTTGCACGGCCATATTCAGAGACCCACAACTTTGTCAATTTTTCTTCTTCTTGCGCGATTTTTTTTTGTAAATTCTGGAAACGTCAATGTAAATATTTTAATTTTTTTTCACCTCTGAAAAAAACGTCCGAAATTCAGGCCTCTGGACTAGAATACCACGTTAAATGACGTGGAGATTCCAATATGAACGCCCTACCTTATCGTCCTTATCAAATCCCTGTAGGGATGTTGTAGGATTTGCAAAGACCCAAACAAATTTCTGCACCTGCATGCTCAGACATTGACTCCCTTACGTAACTCAAAATCGACTCGTGCGACCGACCTTCCATGATCCCGTCAAACAAAGTCCTCATTCAATCCTCTCCCTTTTTTTCAGCACGTAAAATCCCTACACTGAGAAAAAAACCAATTGAATCAAAAAAATATATTGGTTGATCCAAATAAATGTGCTGCTGCGAAGGGCCACCGATACATGAGATTGTTACAATACCATTAATATTGCAAAATGTGATTGATTTAAATAACATATTATTTTATTTGAAAAAGCTCTTCTGTTCTCTGAACATCTACATTATCTTTCAAATAAAATTATATTCTAATGAAATCATTCTATATACACTCCGTAGATGTATGAATAAAATAATTAAGCGGTCGCTACAACATTTTTTATTTCGTACAAAAATATAATCAATAGAATTAATTATTTCTTTACTGCATCGAAAGGAATATGCCATGGGACGTAAGTTTTTCAATTTGTTTTAAATCTTAAATAAAAAGTGAGCATTGGAATGATCATCCACGATAATAGTGGAGAGAATATCAGATATCCAATGGAATATCCATGGAGAGAATATAAGATATTCAACTGATAAGAACTGATACTACACTATGATCTTAGCCCCAGGCCAAGAAGCGATACTCTTTACTTTCTCCGGCGTTGAAGTAGATTTTCCGTTCGCGCTACGCTTACGAGAAACGAGCGCGCGTGCGGCTTCTAGCGGTTACTCCGAGAACTACGGGTCTCTCCTCACACCTATAATTTCGCTGGCGCTCGGCCATGATTTGGTTGAATTTTTTCACCCAAATGAGCCAGAAACAAATTTTATTTTCGCATAATTTTTTAACCAATCCAGACATTTGCATAATATTTTTCAATAAAAATAAAATATCAATATTTTAACGAATAATGTACTTGGAAATCAATATCGGATATGGTGAAAAAAATAAAATGGTATATTTACTCAATAGAAATTTTATCTAAATCAAACGAGCGAAATTAAATTTTTCTCGTGTACTCGAATCAACAATATTCGGGTAATGAATTGAAACGCTTTTTTTGTTCGTTGCAGAAAATGCATTCGAAACTATATAATACGATCGCGATAATTTTTTAGATAGTTTCAATAATATATTGTTCCCGGCTAGCAATATATCTTTTGAATGAAAAAAGAAATTTTTAATTTTATCATGTTGTTAAAGTCAATAGCGTTTTGTTTCGACTGATATATCCGATTATTTACACCAACAATTTTACCATTGAATCAACAAAATTTCATTCAATAACACAAATTATATTGGATTAATAATTTTTTTTCTCTGTGCAAGCTCTTATCTGCCAAAAAAGACCTTGCCGATGTCGCATTTCTTAATTTGGCTCAATTCCATCCAGTCCGGTTGTCAATAAGCGTGTCCATTCGGCAGGCCGAAAAATGAAAGCCGAAAAGACGACTCGATAGGATCGAGTCTCGCAGTGCATCGTGCAAAAGATTGAGACGTGTTGATCGACGGAAAGCGAATCGAGTAAAATCTCGGGACCACACCTTGGGTGCGACCAACGGAGGCCGTGATTCTACCGATCATAGTCGTCGCATTAACATCGACAAGCACGAAGAAAAATCGTTCGTGATACGCTGACAGTTCTTTTCAACGCGAGACGAATCCCGTACGGGGGACCATCGGACAATTCTAACGCAGCCCTCTTGGTGTGAGAGTGTACTTTTCAACGAGGATGGAATGGAGCGACGAGGGAGTCTCACGGGACGAAAGAAAGCTCCGGTAAAACGAAGAATGAGAAAGTTAAAGATCGGCCAGAAGTATCGGTGTGTCCATACACTTGGGCGCGAAGAATGAGAGAGTAAGGGCAAGGGAGAGAGCGAAAGAAGGGCTAAAGGGTGAATTGCCGATGACGCGAAGGACCTCCCATATTTGCAATGGGAACCAGACAACATATTGGCGTCTTCTGAACTCCCGGGGCTGAGAGCGCTTCTCGTGGAATCATCCTGCTTGTCTTTTTTTCCCCCTCGCGGGAATATCACGATAGATGGGAAAAATTCGTTTGACATTGTCGCGGTCGTTTGCCAGAACTCCCTTGACGATCTTTACTCAGCGTGACCAAAGCTTCCTTCTACATAAAATACATATACAGGGTGTCCTGTTTTGAATGAATAATCCTCCAACTGACGATAGGTCAGATCATGCCCTACCATATGCTGGAATTTCTGTTTAGTAAAAGTCCCACGGTTTTCGAGATAAAAATCATCTGCTTTTGGTTTTTCGCGTGCCATTTCTACAAATGATAACTTTTTTGGACCCGGTTTTTTAAAAATACTCTTGGATACTTGTTTTGTCTAGAAAAGTCTTCTCTTAACTTTAAATCTCTTAACCTTAAATTTTCATACCAACCAATTCGAACATATGACTTTGACAGCCTGCTGTGTAAAAAAAATGTACTACGCATATCGTGCCAATGACTGAAAAAAAAGTTGCTTAGTTGTTGTCGATTCATATCACTTGTAGAAATGGCAAGCGAAAAACCAAAAGCAGATTAATATTTTTTTTTAATGTCACAAAGCCCAAAAACTCTAAAACCAAATCTTCTAAATCTTCAGTTTCGTAAAAGTCACTTTTACTAAACTGAAATTCCAGCGTATAGTAGGACATAATCTGGTAACTCTTTAGATAAGTGACTTTTCCCAAAAATGAGCCTAAAATTATTGTTTCCTATTTTCTCATTTATTGGATTAAAAATGATGATATTCAGTCAAGGAAGCTGAAATTCACCCCCCTCCCATAAAACTTTATGGGGTTTTGAAGTTCGCGGAAACTCGTGATATGGAATTTTTTAACAGTTCGACAGCTATATTCAGTTACTTTGGGTTTTTGAAAAATTCGAAATCATTTTTACCGATTTTGTGCTCGTAAAAAATTTGTTAACGAAAAATGTCCGCTTCCCCCGATTGAATATTATCATCTATAACCGAATGAATTAAAAAAATAGCAAAACAAATCAGTTACACTCATTTTTCGAAAAAGTCACTTATCTAAAGAAATACCCATGATCTGACCTATCGACAGTTGCAGGATTATTCATTCATAACAGGGCACCCTGTATATATCATACACAAATATATACACGCATATGACTATACGTATACTTGATGATCATTTAAGGGCCCGAGGCGCAGCGTGCTCTCTCGAACCGTAAACTTCTAGAATTTTATGGCATTATAATTTCATAAAAATTCCCCGGTCTTACACACGATGAAACGCAGGCTCATTCGGCGCGAGTCGTTCACAGCACACGTGGTTCTCTCTCTCTCTCTCTCCCTCCCTCTCTCTCTCTCTCCCTTCCTCTCTCTCTCTCTCTCTCACTCTCTCTCTCTCTCTCTCTCTCTCTCTCTCTCTCTCCCTCTCTCTCCCTCTCCCTTCCTCTCTCTCTCTCTCTCTCTCTCTCTCTCTCTCTCTCTCTCTCTCTCTCTCTCTCTCTCTCTCTCTCTCTCTCTCTCTCTCTCTCTCTCTCTCTCTCTCTCTCTCTCTCTCTCTCTCTCCCTCTCTCCCCCTCTCTTTTTCGTGCTCTCCCCGTTTTATGCGTCATTAAGAATCGGGGATCGTTGTCTTTTTCCGTCTTTACGATTTCTCCACGGACTCGCCCGAATCATTGACGCGTGTGCGTATGCAAGAAGAGAGTAGTCGAAAGACAGAAATTCGAAAGGAGATACGTATTCAGCAAAGCCGCCGACGATGACACTGGCTCGGTATGTATATGCCGCTGAGAAGTGCAACAAGCCCGAGTTTGTTGCCTCGACGATCGCGAGGAGTGAATTTCGACGGTTCGGGCGTCGTGCCGTTTATGGTGGCGCGTATCTTGACAGGAGAATGAAAGGAGCATGAAATGAGGAACGTAACCCGAGGAATATTCGCTCGCAAAATTTGCGTCTGGGATACGCGGGTATTGGGTTGTATTAAAAATGAACAGGAGAGAGATTGCCAGGAGCTAGAGAGACAGGTGGATTTTCCGGTTGATGGCTCACTTCCCGTAGAGTTTGGGGGCTTCGCCGGATTCGGAGGGAAAAATGTATTTGTTCTTCGAGCACTTTGGGCTCAGGGCACTATCATGGGATGAGTACTAGTTGAGTAATGAGAGAATTTATTTTTGCTTTGTTTTATATTCGGGGCAAAGCAACAGCAAACTTTTTGTTTCATAATATTTTTTCAATTTTATATATATATTTTTTATTTTTATATAGTAATATTTATCATTTTTATATTACTTCCTATAATATTATTTTTGTATAATATTATGCTTAATTTTTATATTTTTTCAAATAATATTGTATTTAATTTTCATATATATATTTTTTTATAATAATATATTTTATTTTTGTATATTTTTTATAATACGATTTTTATATTTATATGTTCGTATATTTTTTTCCTTCATTTTTACCTATTTTTCTTTTGATATTATTTTTCATTCTTTTATAATAGTTTGTCGTGAAGTCACGACGGAGTTGCAACCGATGAGAAGAAGTTACCTTCGATAATTAGAAGCTACTAATCACGGAATTCCGAAATGTCTCGAACCCGAGTCGAAGGGAGCAGAAAGACCGAAAAGAGATTATTAAACGGTTCCACTCGATTACGAGGTCTCTGAAGTATTTTTCGAGAGCCCATACAGCGTATTTTCGTTTCTCTTTCTACCTCCACTCGGTTGTAGAATTTATATTCTCCGTAATTGAGTTACACGGAAGAGAGCAGCTTAATGCCGACTCGATTCGTTCTCGCGATCACAAATCTAATATATTATACTCCTATAATCGATTATTAAATCCGGAATTAATAACGCCAAACGCCGCGATCTTTCGTCCCTTGCGTATCGTCATTATAAAGAGTTCGTTGAATATCTCTTAATATTGTAATAGGGTAATAACGGAAAATTTGAAAGGCTCGCGTGAAAACCCGCCACTCAATAAATGAAAAATAAAATACCCTTCGAATTTTCGAATGATGCTGGATCATGATGCAAAATGGATTTACTTGATGTTTGGGACTTTTGTCAGGTCTTGCGTACTTCCAGTATTTAAAAAAATCGATTGATTATTACTATCTATATTGTTAGGTATATTCGGAAAAAAATGGTTACGAAATCGACGAAATTGGAGCAGAAATGGGCTTTTCTCAAATATACATTTTTGCAGACGGTATGCATGCCTCAAACAGTTTTTCGTCCTTTTTAATGTTGCGTCCTTTTAATCTGTAAATATTCTTTATCAATAGTTTGTTGAGCCATTTTTTTGTATATTTTCATTGCGATTTTTTTTTCTTTTCATAAACAATAAAAAACCTGAAATTTTTTCACGGAAAAAAATTTTTTTTCACATTAAAATATGATAATTTGTTACATTAATTTTCTTCGATTTTTTAGATCCATCAATCCATAAGATAACTATTATGCAGAGCATGGGAAAGGCTATTTTCCACCCAGGCCTGACAACCTCCATGACCACGAATAACTGATTATTAAGGGAGCTTTCCAGTGTGACAGCCCGAAAAATCGCTGTTTTTCGCGATTTTTTTTTTTAAAGAAAAAATAATCTAATCGGTCTGGTTTTTTTTTGTATATTAATTGGGTATTGAAGAATACAAAACAATTTTTTAAAGATCGATTTATTTATTAATTAATATCTATAAAAATGATGAAACAATTGTTGCAGAAAATGCACTTGGATGTGGTGTCCACGTTGGGGGTCACAATTTTGATCTGAAATAAAAAACACAAAAAGATTATTGATCGGTATATAATTGGCTTTCGTGCTATGGAGGCTTTTTTTTTTGCAAAAATGGCGCCGGTTTGAACAAAAAGTATCGATTTTAGCATTTTTTTGGCAGTTTTTTTTACAAAAAAATAGGAAGATGTCAAAAAAAAAGCTTCCATAGCACGATAAACAATGACGTTAAGAATATTGTGTAAAAAATTCAACTCGATAGCTTTAAAACTCTGCCCTCCAAGTTGGACACCGTTTTGAAAAATGCTGTTTCGAGAAAACGCGTTCAAAGTTTCAAGTGAGGAAATTTTAGGTAAATCGTTTACTTACGGTCAAGAAACGTTCTTCCAAGAAATGCTGTACAGTAACCGAAATAATCTGAATTTCGGCATGAAAATTTCAGGGAATATTCGGAAGAGTGTATACTATTCGATAAAGCAAAAAAAAATCGATTTTTTTTAAATTTCACACTGGAAAGCTCCCTTAAATAAACAAAACAAATTCAACTACAAATCATACAAAAAATCGAATGGATATTTGACCGGATTTGTCATGAGTGACACCTCAAAAAAAATTCCAAACAACATCGATGTCCGGTAGAGGTATGCAGCCCATTTTCCTTTCAACAATCTAAAACTTGATCCTCAATATCTAGATTCTATTACCCCTTTAGTTTCTAGGAAGCTGAGGGGGATCACGTTCGATACAATTGTATTTCCTCACCCCGCTCCAGGGCGTTGAAAGATCATTAGCTGTAACACGTCAAAGTGAGAAGCGAAGATGCGTGTACACTACTAAGCACGTAAAACTGCTTAAAGTGCGGCGTAAACGTCAGGCGAGGATGCGAAGGAACATACGAGGGCGGAAAGGGGATACAGCCTTTGGGGGTTGAAATTGTAAAAAAGGCAAGGATGAATCCGTTGTCAAATTGTCTAGCAGCGGGGCGTTGTTATCAAGATTGTGTTGCTGGTCCCATCCTGCGAGTCCTTGTACTACTACAGTGGCCATTTTAGATTATATACGTATATATATATATAGGGTATATGTACATATACATATACATATGAGTAGGGAGCCCTCGAAGCTTCTTGTAAATCGAGGGAGCATAGTAAAGGTACTGCACGTTTGTGGAGACTTATCGCACGAAGATCATCAAGATTAGGCTAGCATCTACTAGCGCCACAGGTATGAGCTCGTCTCTCTCGCTCTCTTTACCCCTCCCTCGGAGATTATAATAAAAGAAGTCTCACCCCCTTTACGCCTCTCTTTCTCCCTTTCTCCCTCTCTCTCTCTCTCTCTCTCTCTCTCTCTCTCTCTCTCTCTCTCGCTCCTTTTGCCACCCTCGCGCTTGACGTGTGTCTCTTAGTCTCGCGAGGGCACGAGACTGTCTCACCTCGCCTTTGTCATGCTCGGGAGGAACCGGAGAGGAGAAAAGCGAGACGAAGAAAAAACGGGCATCGATATGTCGCTGCATGTACCTCCAGGGATTACCGGGGGTGACATTTTTGGATAAGTTCTCAGAGGATACGGGAAGAAAGGGAAAAGATCCAAGATAGCCGGCGATAAGTTGTGGAAAAATGACGTCCGTCCTTTCGGTAAGATTATAAATTTGGTGACTGATCGATCGGTTGGGTAAAGTCGTACAACTTCAATGATGACCTGCTGGAAAATGTTTACCGAGCTGTCTTTGTTTTGTGAATGTATAAAGTTAATAAAGTATATAATCTATATATATATATATATATATATATATATATATATATTTGTGAATATACATAGATTTTATACTGTAAAGTGAATAAAGTATATGATCTATATTTATAATATATATTTGTGAATCTTTATTTTGTGAATCAACGGGTTATTTTATCAATCAATCAAAATTTCCCCTTTTACCGACCAACACGAATTTTCGTGAATTTTTTTCTGGGCAAACGTGCGCAGTTTTCGATTTTTTTTTTTCAGTTAAAGAGAATTTTTTAAATTATCTTTTAAAATTTGTAATCGAAATATATGTATGCTTGTGGTGGATACGATGTCGGAAACAAAACATCCAAAATAAAACAAATCGAACGCATTTAGTTTGTGCATGAAATTGACTAGCGCTTTGGCGAAGGATTTAATAAAATATTGGTTTTTGAAGAAACTGTCACAGTCAAAAGTGAAAGTATCGATTTACGGTGAAAAAAACCCTTTTTTCGTTGATGAAAAAAAAACCTATTGTTTAGAAAAATATTCCTGTGTTCAAGCACTGCTTTTTGATATGTAGAAGGAGCTTGTAAAGTTGGAAGTTTATCAGTGCAGTGATTCTTGACATATCATGGTGACCGATTTTGAAAAAGTTATTTCGCGAAAAACGTGTTTAAAGTTCGCCGGTACGCGGAACCTGCCTAAAAACGCCCATGACTCCCTCAATTTTGAACGAATTTTCAGAGAATATTTTTCAAATGTTATATTTTGGCAATCCGTCGAAAAACAAAAAAAAACCATGTTTTCAAAAATGTCCACTAGGTGTGACATTTTTTGCACGTACCGTTTTGCACGTACCGTTTGAAATCGAATTGGGTATTTAGTAAACTTGAGGTGGATTACAAACGAACTTCAAATGTCATTTTTGGCTACTTTGCGACTAATTGCAGCCCTGTCCTATTCCGTGATAAGCATCGTCTCATTGTCTCTTGCACACTGTCTAATAATTTCTGCAACGAAAACACACGGGGAGTGCACTCTCACGGATGCCAGATTATTATTATGTTTTCTTCTTGTGTATAACCCTTTTGGCCTTTATCGTCGTTTTTCTCACCCTCTTCTCTTTTTAGCCTCCTCTTTTATACTTGCTATCGTTCTCCCGCGTGGACGGTGTATCATTATGGACTCGCGTGCGCTGCCTCCGGTCATTCTCATCTCGTCCAGAAGGGTCCATCTCGAAGGGAATAAGGAAAAAAGGAGAGAGAGAGTGAGAGAGAGAGAGAGCCCCTGGTCGAAAAGTTCGCTTCTCTCTCTCTCTCTCTCTCTCTCTCTCTCTCTCTCTCTCTCTCTCTCTCTCTCTCTCTCTCTCTCTCTCTCTCGCGAATCTCGAGCGTGGAGTTCTCTCGTTCTTACTTTGTCGGTTCTCCACAGCGCCTCCGTGCATCGTACTTTCATGCACTCACACGAGCACAGCCTGAGAGCATCATTTTCCTTGAGGATATACCAACTCACCTTAAACGTGTGCACGTCAGGGTAGAATCAGTCGAAAAGGAAAGGGATTGAAAATAAGAGAGAGAGAGAGAGAGAGAGAGAGAGAGAGAGAGTCAGAGGGTGAAAGAGATGTAAAGAGAGAGCAAGAGAAAAAGAGAAGGCGAGAGAGAGAGAGAGAGAGAACATCGTTAAATGTGATAGCGTTTTTTGCACGCTCGCGAAATCAAATTTCGGAAGATTCGAATGCACTTTTGGAAAATCGCAGCGATCAAGGCGAAGAATAAGTTGGATTACCTCGTGTCTAATATTTGACTCTCAAAAACAGATGGTGTGTAAGCTGGCTCCCCAGCCATCTCCCACCTGGGTGTGGTATCAATTTTAAAAAGACCACCGAATAAATCAAAGTTACAATTCTTCTTTTTTTTTTCCATCTCTTTGGCGTCTTTCGACGACAGGCAGAATCGACGGGGTCCGCGTAACGAAAGTCGTTCGGACCGGGAATAATTTCCGTTCTCTCGTATGAATTAACGATCCGGTTTTCTCGACCGTTTCGCGACGAGGGAGCGAGACGAGACGTTTGAAATATTTTTCACCTCAATGAAACGACAATTAGTTCCTCTTTCCGATAGAAACTCTCCTCGATGACCAAAATCATCGATACACGTGCGTGAAAAAGATCATCATGAGAGCAAGCCTGCATTCGAAACGAATTGTCCCGCAAACTCAAATGTGAAAAGTTCATCAGGCCATTCCACGCCTGCCTGTCAGGAGGGCGAAAAAAAAGCCCATAAGGTTCTCAAGAAAGGAAACCTTTCGCACACTGAGAGAAATGTATGGTGTTGTCAATCTTATTTTAACTATATTTTATATTTGCCTGAAGGTATAATAATACTTTATAGCCATAGTTACTCCCAAAAGTATAGCGTATTGATATTTTAACAGTTGCATGAATTATGCACATATGTTAAGGCCGTTGGCCACTATAGAGGCCGAAAAATACGATTTTTGGGGATTTTATTTCAGAAAAACTGCAAAACAAATGAAGATTACAAAAAAGGGTGTTTATCATACATATCCAGTGACTGTATACAATAATTTTTTTTAAACGATTAATTTAAAAATGGCGGCTGTGCAGGGTTTATCTCAAAACTGCATTTTTCAAGTTGGCCGGAGACACAACTCAGACAATTTTCAACCGATTCACTTGAAATGTTGAATATATCTTGAAAATTACATACTCTATGGAAGTACGTATGATTTTTTTTATATTGCATGGTTCATTCGTTATTAACAATTATCTGACGATTTTTTACGCAAATTTTTCACTCACCAAAAATCTGCGTCAGATATTTGTTAATAACAAAACAACTGTGCAATTTAAAAAAAATCCTACGTACTTCCATAGGCAATGTATTTTTCCAGATATATTCAATATTTCCAGTGAGTCGGTTGAAAATTGTCTGAGTTGTGTTTCCGGCCAACCTAAAAAATGCAGTTTTGAGATAAACAAAAATTCAAATGTATTTCAAAAGTGTATTTATTAAGTGCAACAACTTTTATATTAATATCTATTAGGTTTACAAATAAGTTTTAGGACACTTCGATTTTGTATCATAACAGCTATTCTAAATTAATTCAAAGGTCCCGCTCACTTATCATAGATGGCGCTTGATATGTAGTATCGAAACGTAAAGGAGTCATAAACATAACCTATAAATTCTGTAAATTAAACATGCAGACCGATAAGCTATTTATTAGACACTGCATTCGCTATGAATTCCATCAAGGAAAAAGTGTTAGGAAAGCGTGTGAATCGATATGTTCTGTTCTTGGAGACAACATTGTATCTAAAAGTACATGTGAGTATTGGTATAAGCGATTCAAAGAAGGTGATTTCGACGATAGTGACCGTGAACGCACGGGGCCTCCTGTAAAGGTGGACGATCAGGAACTGCAAGCGTTGCTGGATGAAAACTCTTGTCAGACGGAGAAACAACTTTCGGAACAGCTTGGAGTAACTCAACAAACTGTTTCTTATCGTTTAAAAGCAATGGGTAAGATTCGAAAAGGAACAAAGTGGGTACCACACTTTCAGACTCAAGAAAATAAAAACAGCCGTCTTAACATTTGTGTGAGTCTTTACAACAAGCAACATAGAAAGTCTCTCTTGTGGAAAATTGTGACCGGCGATGAAAAGTGGATTTATTTTGATAATCCGAAACGCAAATATCATTGGGTTGACCCCGGCGAGCCGCCAACCTCCACGCCAAAGCGCAATGTTCATTGTAACAAAGTCATGCTGTGCATATGGTGGGATATGAAAAGCGTACTGTATTATGAACTTCTCAAACCTGGTCAAACAGTTACTACCGATCACTATTGTCATCAATTGATGCAAGTGAATCAAGAAATTGAGAAGAAACGTCCATTTTCTGGTAAAGGAAAACGTCCAGTAAAACTGCTCCATGACAACGCGCGGCCTCATGTGGGTAAACCGGTCAAGGATACGTTACTAGCGCTTGGATGGGAAGCTGTACCACACCCGGCGTATTCACCAGACTTAGCCCCATCCGATTATCATTTATTCCGGAAAATGCAGAACGATTTGTCTGACGTGCGATTCAAAACATTTGAAGAAGTGGAAAAATGGGTCGCTAAATTTCTCACCTCGCAAGACGAAAGTTTCTTTGCGAAAGACATCCGCGAGTTACCTGAGAGATGGCTGAAGGTCATTCAGTGCGATGGAGATTACTTCGATGAATAACTGTGTTTTACTTCTTTTTTAATAAATCTTGAATTTTTTGAAAACTGTCTTAAAACTTATTTGTACGCCTAATATAATATAAAGCTATCAAAAAAATGCATGAAGTCAGCCTTTTTTCAGCGTCTAAAGTGAGAACACCCCTTAACCATATCTTTTTACATCTAGCAGTGAATAAACCATTAATTCAGCACCATTCAGTGCTAGATATTAATCAAAGTACTGAAAAGTACCAAAGCACTGAATTAACCATAACCAGCCTTTCACAATAGTGAATAATCACTTCACCGATAATACATAGTCAAACACCCCACCCAAATCGCATATTAAGGTGTACTTTTAGCTTAAAGCCGTGTGTACCACATAATGATTGCGGTATCAATAATCCCCAACGAATTTCACTATCCCCCCCTTTCACCATGGGCGTTCGTTGTAAACACCATGGATTTTCAGTGCAGCATTTCGAGAGGCCGAGTTCCCTCGTCACAACCGAAAGTGAAATGAGGAATGGAAGAAAAAAGGTGAGTGCAGTTGATTGGCCGTATGAAAAATTGGAACGGTATACCAAGAGCAGCTTCGTTCGCGCTCCAGAAAGACTCGCGATTGTGCAAAGCCCCTTCGGCGTCGCGAGTGAGAGAGAGACGAGGAGCATCTCGGGAGTCTCTTCCGAGGGATGAGCGACGTAGGACCGAAGGCAGTGTGGGCTAACACAGGCTCACGTGTACACGTGTGGGATTTGGTGGGAACCTGAGAAGTTGCTGCCGCTGTTCGCTTCTGCCTGTTGCGAAGCAACAGAAGTAACAGAAGACGTTCTCTCTCTCTCTCTCTCTCACTCTCCTCTCTCCTCTCTCCTCTCTCTTTGCCTCATTCTCTCACCCATGAATCTTAGGCTCATGCTCTCCATCTCCTTGGGGGCGCCCGAGGCCTAGGAGGAGGAAGACGCCGAAGAAAAATAAAAGGGCCGAGAGGATCAGAGGAGGAGGATGCTCTTGAGCATCCCGAGATACGCCGGAGGGCGAACCAAACGGGATGATGCTGGATCCCTTCGCTGCGTTACGAGACGCGGCAACGAGGAGGAAGCGAACGGCCCTGTTCCCTGGCAAAGGTGCGAGAGGAAATATCGTACGAGACACCGGCGACTCGGGCCAAGAGAATACAGACGAGCATGCACGAGGAGAGAGGAATGAGTGGGAAAAGAGGTAGAGATCGAATATGTGTAGGTTTGCGTATATATATGTAGGGTGAAAAGGCGCGGGAGGCAGGAGGGGTGGAGGAAGCCCGGGCACGTCTCGCCTTTCTCATGGAGAAGGAAGATCAGCAGCACTGTACAGCAGCCGCAACAGCAGCTCCAATGCAGAAGAGAGAAGAAGAACTTGAGGAGAAGGTCGAGAGCGCATGGCGGTCGCGTGGCCAACTCGTGTCGGCGCACGCGCAGCGAGCACGCGGTCTCTCGTACTTTTCTTATCGCCGTTTTTCATATATATATATATATATATATATATATATATATGCATATGCATATGCATATGTAATATAATATATATGCATTGTGTGTGTGTGTGTGTGTGTGTGTGTGTGTGTGTGTGTGTGTGTGTGTGTATCTGTGTGCGTGTGTGCGCGCGCGCGTGCATGCGTGCGTGTGTGTGTGTGTGAGTGTACGTGCGTCCGTGCGTGCGTGCGTGTGTGTGTGCGTGCGGGTGTGTGCGTGCGTGCGTGCGTGCGTGTGTATGTGTGCGTGCGTGCGTGTGCGTGCGTGTGCGTGCGTGAGTGTGTGTGTGTGTGTGTGTGTGTGTGTGTGTGTGTGTAGGTGTGTGTGTGTGTGTAGGTGTGTGTGTGTGTGTGTGTGTGTGTGTGTGTGTGTGTGTGTGTGTGTGTGTGTGTGTGTGTGTGTGTGTGTGTGTGTGTGTGTGTGTGTGTGTGTGTGTGTGTGTGTGTGTGTGTGTGTGTGTGTGTGTGTGTGTGTGTGTGTGTGTGTGTGTGTGTGTGTGTGTAGGTGTGTAGGTGTGTGTGGGTATTTCGTCATTTCTTGTCAGACAACTAATTCCCTGACTATCGCTGATTGTGGATTTCCATTGTGGAAAATCTCACTTCTGGGGTAAAAAAAAACAGTTTTTCGAAATTTGTCCCCCTATCTTCATTCTGGAAAAGTTTGAATACGTTTCAGACCGGCTTTGTGCATTTTTCTACAAAGTTTTATTTATGCTTTCGGTATTTACGATTTTTGTGGGGAAATTTCGATATTGAGGACAATTCGACAGTTTGGAAGTGAGAAGACTTTTGCGGTCTTGCAAGTGGAAAAAAAGTTTGAAAATACGGTTTCGGATTAAATTCAATTCGGGTGGGATGTATTCCATTTTGAATTTTTCAATCGTCCTAAATCCTATTTTTGCTGTGTTATCTATCTCATACACTAGTGGAATTAATTCTGGACGAACAGTGTCCAGAATAAATGTTGTAATATTGAAAATAATAAGTTCAAAGTATTTGAACCAGTGTACAAAATAAATATAGTAATAATTGAAATAATAAGTATATAAAAGAATATGAAATTGTTTATATTCTTTTATATATAATACTTATTATTTTAAATATTACAATGTTTATTTCGTAATTTTATCAAAGTAGGATTATTAAGGTAAAATATTAAGTAGAAACATTATAGTTTTGAATAAAAATATTACAGTATGGTTTCGGCATAGCAGAATATACATTTTCTGCGTAAATAACACAAAAGGCTAATTTCTGTTAAAAATGTCCAGAATTAATTCCACTAGTGTGTATGCTACGTTATCTACTCTCTCCTTTCTTCCTCTCCGTTTCGTTGTGTTAGTAATTTGCATTTGCCTGAACGGAAACGGCTTCGAGTAACTTTTTGAGCTGATTCCAATCTTTCTATTTTGGAAACACATTTTCGCCGATTTTTTTTACTTGCGAGACCGAAAAAATACTTTCCTGACTTCCAAACTGGTCGAACAATGGTCGTCAAAATCGAAATTTCACATAAAAACATGGTAAATATCAGAAGCACAAAATAAGCTTTGGTGAAAACTGCACAAAACACATTTAAAACGTAATGACATTTTTAGAATTAACAAAATTAGCTGACTGTACTTTTCGTTTTCTTTTCGCAGCAGCACAAGGGCAAGGGGTGAAGAAAAAATGAAAAGGTGTTTTTTTTACAGGAGTGAGGTCCTTCACTATGGGAATCTATAATCGACGATGAGAAGGGGATAGTTGCCTGAGTTAAGATGGAATTCCCCATATATACATATCATATATGTACTCGTGCATACACACATGGGGCGATTCCAGGCGTGAAAGTTATGTCGTCTCCGACCACACCAGGATCGTAACGTGTGTACTCTCGTGCCAAGAGATCGACAGGACGTGCGGTATGTGTGTGTTGCGTGCACGCGCGTACGGAGCCAAATTTCGTGTGGATTCTGGAGCACAATTTAGCGGTTATTTATCGGGAAATTTGTGGGTCAAGAGTGTCCAGAAACGGACAGTTTTACGGACCGGACAATTTCATTTTACCTGGATTACTGCATTGGCTTTGTCGTTTGCGGGCATAAAATAATTAACCGGGAGACGCGCCGTTGCCTCTCGTAAAACCGCATTGCGAAGAAATAGTCGCGAGTAATTAATGTACGAATAAAGAAAATGTAAGGAGGTTACACTTGATGCGAATGGCGGCTTGAGGAAAAGACAGGGATGGACCATAGGATGTTGGAGTGTGCGATGAATGTCTGTTATTTGTTATTATTGTCGGTTTATTATTACTATATGTTATTTCGAATTAGTATGGATTTATTAGATACATCATGGATTAATTATTTCTTTTTGTCATTTCTAATTAATTATTTCTAATTATTATGGATCTATTATACCGGGTGTCCCTTTTCTATATTACTCCTGATTTATCTCGAAAAACTGCTCCAATCACGTATTGAGTATAATAAAACTTTTCGGGTTCAAAGGGGGACGTTGAAAAAATCTTTTTTGGTCTAACATTTATAATGGCGGCGTTAAGATGACTGACATGTTTTTTTGAATGGGATCATGAATGTTTTTACGAAAACATTTATCAGGCCAAAACGAACAACTTTTGGAGGAAAAGTTTTGTTTATAAGGTTCATAATTTTTTAGTTTAGAATAACATTTTTTTTTTTACTATATCAATGCTATCCAGATTGTTCCACGAGGAGGTAAAATTTCCAACATCCCCAGTGTGAATGTGCGTGCGTGAGTTTTTTTATGTTTGTTCGATAACCCAAACAAACCCAAACAAGGATTAGGTCTCTGCGGCTCGTCACTTCCGGTATCGAACAAATGTAAGTGTGCGTGTGAGTTTGTTTGGGCCAAAACATTTTTTAACGTTCCCCTTTAAACCCTAACAGTTTTATAATACTCAACACTTGATCGGAGCAGTATTTTTTGCGTTAAATCAGGTGCAATATTAAAATGGCACACTCAGTATATATCATGAATTTATTATTCCATGAGAACATCAGTGTTCAGGAAGCAAGCGATTTTTTGCATTTCATCGAAATATTAAATATCTACGAGAATGGTCAGATGAAAAATTCCTGACATAAAGTTTACACTCGTGTATTATCGACCGCTTTCGTTCCATTTTTTATACGATAACCCTTTCCACAATAATACATTTTTTCAAGACCCAGAAAAAAGTCGAAAAACTTCGGTAATATTGACCTCCTCGTCGATCATCAACAAATTTTCAAAAAAAGTCTGCCGAGTATCGATAGTCTTCTGAGGGAAGCAAGTGCACTTTTTTTTAAAGATCAGACAGCCGAAATTGCAAGGTATTTTCCACCTTAATGAGCCTTTGATCAATATTTTTTGCATCTATTTTTTTACAGCGCGAATATGACAATTGTTGATAAAATTTTCACGATCGCAACACACAGTCAACAAGATCCAAATTATCTCGTCGTCGCCAGAATTTTATTTTCGGAGTGCAATAAATGCTTTTTCGGCACCTTCTCACTGTTTTCTCCCTACCTTCCTCTCTCTCTCTCTCTGTCTTTCTCTCCTTGAGCACGTTGCGCAGGAAGCTCGTACATTTATGGACGCGCTTAACCTACTCGATACGACATGGTTTTACCTCCCGCAACGGTATTTACGCACGGACCGCAGCGACGTGTATTAACGAAAAAAAAACATATATATATATATATAAAAGGAAAGAAGATAAGTCAAGTTTGGGGCGAAGCTTCGCCGTACTTGGACTGGTATCGGCTCTCACGACTCGTTTCGCAGTGGCAAATGAAAAAGGATCCAAACTCGGCATCACTTTGGTACGTGTGCAACTATATATATATGTGTGTGTGTGTGTGTATATATATATATATATATACATACATATATATATACAGACATACACTCATATGCAGTCCGGTTCACTTGCTCTCTCGTACTTATCCTGATCGTTTGCAACGGTACTGAGAGTACTACGTGCATAACCGCGTACTCTCTTTCTTTCATTCGCGCGTAGTGATACACCCGGGAGCACGTGCCCCCCTCGTCCAAATGAGAAAACGCTTTCTTGTACGCCAAAAAAAAACACCGTAAGACGATCTTCTTCGTCGATATGGTAATCGATAATTTCAAATTTAAAATACAACGTAGATTCTCGTTTTACCCATCGAGAGGAAACGATGTGCATATACAGGGTGGCCTGAAAGGTGACGTCCAAAACGAGAATCCAGATGCCTCGCTTCGAAACTTATCCACGTATGTCCTACGATATTTTTTAATTTTTGAGAAAACAACATTTGGTGATTTTTCTCTTTCGTGTACACGGCGACTTCTATTATCGGCAGAGCGACGAAACCGGCTCTGTGTGACACTTGCATAAATGGAGGTTGCGCAGCAGGTACTGAAGCCGACTTTGCGCAGCTGGGGTAGCTGATTGCAATAGGCGTCAAAGCCCACACTTATTGTCTAGCATGCTGCGAGCCTCACTAGGGCCTGGCGCTTCTCCCACCATGGGATGCTCCCACCACCGATCGATATGCGGCACATAGTGGGGGGCTGTTGCATCTGTGGAGGGCCCGATAATAGAGGTCACAGTGTATGTCCTGTCGTCGCGATTTTTTTTACTCGTATTACCGTTAAGGGAACATATACACCTAGATTCACCTACATTCACACCTACATTCCGTCGACCGTAAAAGACCTACACTATGGACCTGGTATCGATGATTCCATGTAAGTTGACAAATTTCATGATTTATTCATTCCCAAATTTTCAAACGCGTTTTTCTCGAAAACCACGTTTTTCAAATCGGTACCCAAAATTTCTCGAAAACCAATGAACCGATTGCCTTGAGGTTTTTTGTGTTTATTCTATACACCATTATCTAGTACCTGTCATAAGATTTTTTTTCCGTTACTTAGTTTTTGTTTGCTAGGCAAAATAATAACTAATTTTTGGCTCAAAAATCACTATTTATGTTCAAACGTCCGCCATAGTGTCATAAATCGATATTTTCAAAATCGGCTATGACAAGTACTAGATTATAGTATCTAATTTAATGATCTTTTTGGTTTTTTTTCAGATGATTTTTGAAGAAACGCCAGTGGGTACCGTATACGAAGATATTTTTACGACGCTCCAAGGATCCTACAATATCCTTGTATATTTTTGATACTTTTTAAATAAAGAAAATTAAACATATTTTTGAATGTATATACTTTTAGATAATTAAAACACCAATCAGAAATTTCAAATAGTTTTCCTTGAAAAAATTCACAAAAATGACCTTTTTCCGGCTCTTAGATGTATATCTCCCCTTAAGAAGGGCACTGTCCAGCAATAAATAAATTACTGAACACTAATGCGTTAAACTTTGATCAAAAGTAAAAATTTGTTTGAGAGGATCAGCCGCTAATGTTTAGATGATAAAAAAATACTTATATCAGTCTGAATGGCTTCTAATAGCTTTAAAAAAATTCTAAGAGGAAAGTACATACACAAGAGAGTAAAAATAAAAAATTATGGTACAGGAAAATGCGAAAACAATGAAAAAGGCTTTTTTTCTCGAAAATTAAAAAAGGTCATAAATATTAGATCGTAAGGTCTTTCTTTCGGTTGTAACTTTTCGGGCTGTACTTATGTATATGCGGAAAGGCGATTTTGCAGACAGCTTCCACGGCGTACCGTCCTCACAGTAGGCAATTATTCCCATACTCCACATTATGAATACTGTAATATCTTTACACTTATACATCTGGGTGGTGGTTAATATATTTATAGACAACATCACACGTATCGCGTTCAAAATATCCTTTCTTCATATATATATATATATATATATATATATATGCAAACGCACACATATATCAATCTACAGGTATGATACGAATGCATATATGCGCAGAAGCAACTGCCCATCGTCGATCCTCTCGTGCGTACATAACACTCGCGGAATAAACTTACGCACGATATGCAAACGGGTCATCGTAACTTCCTCGAGTTCTCTGTGACATACTACACGATCGAGCGGCTCTCCCCGCTTGCCAACACATAAATTTCAATCTTGTTAAAAAAAAACGGTAAGATATCGATACACGCGAAAGTTTCGCATGCGCGTGTTCACTAATGGCATATTATTGAGAAAATGTGTCACCCCCACCCCCCCCCCCCCCCACCTCCCCACCATGGAAAAATAACGCGGAAGTTCAGGAATGAAACTAAAAAAAAATAAGTGGATTCGTATAACAAATTAATAATAATAATTAAGTAATTGAACGTAAGCTTTATTGGGTTCGCGGGAAAATAATTTTTTTCTAGTATTAGGTTTAATTAGCAAAAAATCTTATGCTTGACTCATAATTGCGATTAGGTTTACTTGATACAGTCGAACCTCGATATAAGGGAATCCTCGATATAATGAAAATTTGTCCATTCCTTCCGATAGACACCCGACACCTTGATGCAACGACATAATAATATACATTATGCTCTAATTGCCAAGTGCTTGTAACAATTGGGTAAATATTCGGAAGCGTGGCTCTTGCTAGAATCAAGCTAATTTTTGTTTGGGTTTCGGTTTGTTTGGGCCGTTAAAATATTATTTCGTTTCATCTTCTATGATCATAAAAAAAAGAAGAAAATTAACCTGATTCTAGCAGGGGCCCCACTTCCGAACATTTACCAAAAATAGCTCTAGCTTGAACCATTCTTTCTTTAAAAAATATCCCTATTCTTATAATAGTAGTATATTTTTTTCAAAGAATATTTTAAGGAACATGATCTTGACATAACGAAAACTCGATATAACGAACTTCCCTAGAGATTCGTTACATCGAGGTTCGACTGCATAATTTTATTTATATATGCTTAAGGGGTTAGGCCACTCTAAAGGCAGAAAAATTGGCTTTTTGGGGATTTTTTCTCAGCAAAACTACAAAATAAATCGAGATTACAAAAAAGGGTGTTTATCATACATATCAATGACTGTATATAATAATTTTTTTGAAGCGATTAATTTCAAAATGGCGGCTGTCTAGCGTTTATCTGAAAACTGCATTTTTTAAGTTGGCCGGAAACATAACTCAGACAATTTTCAACCGATTCACTTGAAATGTTGAATATATCTTGAAAAATGCATTGTCTATGGAAGTACGTAAGATTTTTTTTTTATATTGCATAGTTCATTTGTTATTAAGAATTATCTGACGATTATTTAGGCAAACTTTTCACTTTTAAAAAATTTGCCCAAAAAATCGTAACTTTTGGTAGACACCCAAAAAATAGGTAAACTTTTGGTAGACACAAGTGCGTCCAGAATATTATTGATAATTCGCACTCCGCAATCGTTTTGGGAAATATAATAAAAAAAAGACTCCTCATCGCGAGTCTTTGGCTGGGAGGGCTGAAAGCAAACTTAAGATGCTTGAGCTCGAACGAGACGAGGATCCTCGTGATCAAGGAATCAATTGATTCCAAATTTCCTCGCTACTCTTTCCTCGACGAAGTTTATTGCACTACTCAGAAAAACCGAAGAGGTCGTCTATTCAGACCAATACCTAACAAATTGGAAAGATTGTGGAAGTGTAGTAAGCAAAAACGACCAATGATCGGCGACTTTGAATGGCGAAAGTAATCAAGGTCTTCCATCGAGGTGAACATTTTGAAAATATCGATTTTTGCTTTTTGACGAATTCTCAAAATATTACATTTCAAAATAATTATCTAAAAATTTTAAGTCGATCCGTTCAAAATTGACGGAGTCGTGGGCGTTTATAGGTAGTTCCGCGAACCGGCGAACTTCAAACGCGTTTGAAATCAAAATGACTATATAGAAACGCGTTTGAAATCAAAATGACTATATAGAAATCAATTTTCCAAAAAAATGACGTTCAAAATCGGTGACTACGATATTTCAAAAATCACTGCACCGATCAACTTCAAATTTCACAACCGTCTTTGCATATCAAAAAGCAGTGTTTAAAGAAGAAATTTCGTTTTCGCTGCATAGTTTCGTTTTTATCAACGAAAATAGAGCTTTTTCACATAAAATCAATCCTTTCCCTTTAGACTCCGGCCATTTTTCCAAAAACCAATATTTCATTAAATGCTTCGTCCAATCACTAGCACAAACCACCCTATCTACCACGTTTATAAATATGTTTTAATACAAAAATTACAAATACGACTCACACGAAATAATTAATTAGTCGGAATTAATTAAACGGATTCATTAATTTAAAAAAACATGTTAAAACACTTTAATTTTTGTTAACTTTAAAACGTACACACGTTTCCCCAGAAAAAATTCACAAAAAATTCTCTTTTCTCCGGGCACGAGCTACCCGTTAATAAAAGAAGAAAAAAGCGCAACACACGAATCGTAAGGTTCGAAGGGTACACGTGAAAATTTCAGGACTTAGTCATTCGCGAATGGAGGGCAAAGGGTCAGAGTAACCAATACCGCGAGGGATCGGTAGCCCAACGGCCGATTAAATTTCAGCGTTTAATGTCTTCGGATCTCGTGCATACGAGGCGTAACATGAAAAGAACGTACTGGCTATACACTTACGGAGGATTGCATTACTCCGGCGCTGTATACACGAGCGAGAGGGTCCCCCCGAAAATGCTTCTCGGGGCTCTCGTTACATTCCCCTCTGGCATTGTTTGCCGCTTTTATATATATATATATATATATATATATATATATATATATATATATATATATATATATATATATATCGCTAAAGTTATATACGTACGTACTTGTACGTATAGGTAAACCCTCGGAAGGTAAAGGAGAAGGTTTTCGTCCCGACATCGTAATACGGCGAAGAATTGGTGCGCGGCGATATACAACGGACGAAAATAAAATGAGAAACATGAGGAAAAAAGTGCTACACGAAGGAGAATGAAGGTGAACGAGAGAAAAAGATGAAATGGTACGTGCTTGCTCGCTCTCGGTGCTCGAATTCGCGAGTTTTAAAACGATCGGGAGCACGCGCGGTTTGTAGGTCCGTGGGCCACGGGGCCAGTAGGTAGTGCGTATTAAACATACATGTACGTGTACAAAAATATATTTACACGCGTATGTGTGTGCATATATATATATATATACATATACATATATATATATATATATATATATATATATATATATATATATATATATATATATATATATATATCCAAGTTCATTTCGCGAGAGTGCAAGCCCGCATTTCTTTCTCTGTTTCTCTTTGTCTCTCCCAACTGCATAACGATGTATCCTGTTCTCTCTCATTTTCTCATTGCGGCGCTGACACGTATATGCACTTTGCCGTACATACGTACGCACTCCGTAGTCAGCAGGTTTTATTTTTAATTTGGACTGGTCCACATTCGCCCTGCAAAAGCCATCACCCAGAATCTTTCATGTTTTCCGCGTCTCACGCTATACTTAGTACTCCCGCGGTCCCTTATGTATCCACGTTTGAATACGCGTCCGCGTACACGCGCGTACTCTCCTTTTATTTTTTCTTCGTTTTTCCCTCTTTATTTTTTCGTTTCGTCCGGACGCGGGCACGTTTTCTGATTCGCGACACTGCGCGAGAGGGACCATTCCTCGCGGGCTGGTGTCGTTATGTCATGAGCATTGGTGTGTATATATATATATATATATATACACACACACGCACACATACAGTACTGTTCAAAAGTTTTCGCTCATTGGATAATTGCAAAATTATATTAACGTGATATAATTCATTTTATATACGAAGTGGAATATGGTGAGAATGTAATAGGAAAGAAGACCTCGTGCAGTGGAATCTACGATTATATATATATATATATATATATATATATATGTATATGTAATTCATTTTATAGAGCTATATATTATCTTCATAAAACAAGAAACATAATGAATTACATTGTTCTAATATAATTTTGCAATTATCGAAAGTGATGAAAAACTTTTGACCGGTACTGTATACAGGGTGTCCTACTATACCGTTCAAAAGAAATTCCAGCATATATGCTGGAATTTCAGTTTGGTAAAAGTCCCACGGTTTTCAAGATAAAAATCATCGGCTTTTGGTTTTTCACCTGCCATTTCTACAAATGATAACTTGTTTTGACTCGGTTTTTAATGGATACTCTCGGTTATTCGTTGTATCTAGTAAAGTATTCTTTTCAACCTTAAATGTTAAGGAAACTTTATGAAAAAAGATGCGGGATTTCTATACAAACCAATTTGAACATCTGACATTGATAGCCTGCGGTGTAAAAAAAATGTACTACGCATATCGTGCCAACTACTTAAAAAAGTTGCTTAGTTATTGTCGATTCATATCATTTGTAGAAATGGTATGTGAAAAACCAAAAGCAGATGATTTTTTTCAAAAAATAACATAAAGCCCATCTCGAAAACCGTGAGACTTTTGCCTATCGACAGTTGCAGGATTATCCATTCATAACAGGATACCTTATATATATATATATATATATATATATATATATATATTGGGTTGGTACAAAAATCTTGCAACACACAACACGAGTAAAAAAGAAAAATATTTTATTTTAACAATAAACGATTATTCAGTAATGTAGGCTCCCTCCACATCTACAACTCTTGCCCAACGGTCTGGTAGTCTTTGCACGCCCGCAGACCAGAATTCTTTTGATCGTGAATTAAGAAAGTCGTCCAATGTTTTTTTGAGATCTGACAGATCATCAAATTTTTTATCCCGTAAATAGTTCTTCAAAGCTCGAAACAGGTGATAGTCGGTAGGTGCTAAGTCTGGTGAATACGGTGGGTGTGATAGAACTTCCCATCCTAGCTGCGAAATAGTTTCTTGTGTCATCTTAGCGATGTGGGGTCGAGCATTGTCATGGAGAAGCCAAACGTGAAGACGTTTACGCCTTTTCTGTTTCATAATTTTAGCCACCTTTTGCAGTTGTGCAGAATAAATCTCTACCTGTATTGTGGCATTTGTTGGCAGAAATTCGTAATAGAGCATGCCCTCAGAATCCCACCAACAACAGAGTAAAACTTTCTTCATTTCATGCACGGAAAAAAATGAACTGTAAATGCTGCTGAGATTTCCATTAAACTTTACAGTTTTTCCCATGAACAGTGCCTCCTCTAGCGTAAACACTGAAATTTGCATATTTTTTAAATTTAATTTGCAGATATCTAACATGACACAGTACATGCCGATGAAACGAATTTTTACAGTGTGACACCGTACACAGTACACAACATGAAACGTTACATTTCTGTGGTAACCGTTGTACTTTTCTCTAATTTCACATTGTAAAAAATGTCCATTGTCAGTGTCAAAATTTGTCATGATCCTTGTACAATTTATTCCTTATCAGGAATAAAAATTTCACTGGGGACTGCAATTTCTGATTGATATCTATATTAATTTTTGCAAAAGGTCGTATACAATTTTCGTACATTCTAATGACAATATTTTCTGTATGCCCTTCAACTTTTTTACAATTTATAATACGAGTAAATGCTGTTGTCACCAATTTTTTTTCTATGTACTTAGAATATTATATAGAGTGCATATCTAAATTTTACATTTCATGCACAGTTGGTTTCTTCGTTTCAATTTGTGATTTCTGCTTTGTCATTCTTTTGCTGTGAACATTGAGTTTATTACAGTTTGAATCAGTATTTATAATTGTTTGAATAGTGAAAAACACATGAAATTCATTATTCTATAATCGGCACACAGTAGAACACCGAATTTACAGTTTTTAACTGTAAATTTGGTTGAAAACTCATGAATTTTTAAATATCGAACATCAATTTTAACAGATCATTTTTTTCCGTGTGGGGCTGTTTAGGGGTCGGTTCTGGTTTTTCCCCTTTCGATAGCCACTGACGCTTGCGCGTGTGATTAACATACAACACCCAGCTTTCATCCCCAGTGACTATTTCTTGAAGAAAATCCTTTCTTTGCAGACGATGCAGGAGTGAAAGACAGATGGACATGCGTGTTGCTATATTTGATTCGCTGAGATTGTGCGGTATCCAAGACGAAACAACTTTCCTATATCCCATCTCTTGTAAATGTCGAAGGATCGTGGGCTGACTGCAGTTGACTTTGTTGGCTAATTCTCGTGACGACATATTGGGCTTTGCCTTTATAAGTGCTCGCAGTCCTTCATCGTTCACAATCGATTCCCTGTCGGACCTAGGTTTGTCTTCAAAAGATGTATCGCCAGAATGAAAACGCTGATACCAACGGGAGACCGTTGAACAATTAATTACATTAGCCTTGAAAGCACTGCACATATTACGGGCTGCAGCTCTTACAGAATGCCCTTGCAAGAATTCGTAATATGCGATTGCTCGAAGTGCACGTTGATCCATCTTTGCTTATACTGACTCCGCGGAACATCTGATTCGCTTATATATCCTGCGGCATGGAAAGTTCTAGACCATTCTTGTATTTCCTATTCTCGAATGTTCTCGAACTTCATTATTAGGAAAAATATTTTAATTGAAAAAAAAAGTGTTGCAAGATTTTTGTACCAACCCTATATATATATATATATATATATATATATATATATATATATATATATATATATATATATATATATATATATACATCTATTTTGGAAAACACAATTTCGAGGACATTTGATTTCGTGGACCGTCCTCACGATAGCCGATTGTCCTAGGCTCAACATTAAGCAAGCAAGACATTAAGACGTAGTCGCGAAATCAATGAGGCGTTTGAGAAAATTATTATGGGCTTCTCGTGCAGAAATTTTTTGGAGAGTCCCCAAATCTTAACACATTCTATAGGGATTTTATTTTGTATGGGGGACGCATTTATATTTGGCCACGATTTTGACACACTGGGTCAATTTAATTTGGATAGCTCTTCATCCACCTGCCCTCAACAACCCTTCGGTCGGTTTTCATCTTAAAAAATCCGGTATGCGCTTCAAACGTTTCTTAATATATCTGCATAATTAAAATTCGAAAAGTATCAAACTAAATTGTTGTAAAAAAAAATATTGAAAACTTTCAATATTGGGAAAGTGAGCATTTTACTTTTAATTCGTCCGGGTCGAAATGACCCAGTGTGTCAAGGAAGGGTTAAAATCGCTGCATATGCCGATATCCAACACCAAGCAGACACGAAAACTTTAAATACCCTTCATCCCAAACATATCTATGTTTATATATGCGTGCATGTGTTGAATCCCAGAATCCTCACCAAGATTCGAAACTGTCGATGGATTTGATTTTTTTTCAGACAGCATCTCTCACGCGCGTTTTATTTTTTCGAAAGATTGAGACACGGTCCTCATTTCGCGAAGCGAATATGGTCCGAGGAGACGTGTAGATGCGAAAATATATACATGTAGGCATATATACACATGCATACATTTAGTATGCACGTAGACTACGTATGAGCCACACATCGGGAAAATTTGCATGAGATCCGGTATCATAATCGCGAAAGCCTGAATCACGAGAGTTGTGTTTCTTTCTTTTTAAGGGGAGAACGTACAACACTGAGGTTTCTCGAGGGATTCACTCGTACGAAATTCTTCGCGCAAAAACTGTGGTAGCTTTCCCTCTCCCTCTTTCTTTTATCGAGGGAGAAAAAGAAAAAGGGTGCTCGGGAGCTCTCGATAAACAGATCCTGATTAGGTTGCCTACGCGGGGTTTTTTCGATGCTGATGCAGCGGCCCGGCGCATGCTCAACGGCAATAAGAAAAGAAGAGAGAAACAAACAAAAAAACAAAGCCTGAGACGCCGCGTTCTCCAATCATCGTCTTCTTTTTCGTCCTGGTCTCTTTATCCTTGTTTCTCCTCTTGGCTCGATCATCCAGTCGAGATATTCTCGTGAAGGCGCGTTCCAATGCCCAAGACCCACCGCGACTATACCCCCTATGCCCATCTCTCTCATATTAATAATTGCACCGCCAAAACCTGTCCGGGTTTATATTCGGGCGCGCTGCGCTTCTGAGTGCACCGGGAGCGCTGATCGCGCGCGCGCGCGAGCGTTCCTTCGCCGCTCTCACGTAATTGCAGGTGGACCAAAAGGGCTCGCGAACGTTGGATATCGCGAATCTTTCGCGAGCGAGAATCTACGTTGATCTTTACGTGATTTCTCTCTCTCTCTCTCTGTCTCTCTCTCTCTCTCTCTCTCTCTCTCTCTCTCTCTCTCTCTCTCTCTCTCTCTCTCTCTCTTTTCGGCCAGAGGAGAGCCGGCCTTTATATTGCTCTCTTTGAGATTAGTCCTGAGTGGATCGAGCCATAAAAAAAATACCTCCGGTCGTCAGTCCTTTACGGAATGTTGAACTACTGTTTATTAATGCTCAGCGATAATACCAACGAACAAATTTCACGCAACGTGTGACGGGGATGTACGAAAGTCGATTTTACTCGACTTACCTTCACTTTACTTGCTCGATTGAGCGCTTTAGCGAAGTAATTATAATTTATCCTGCCCACGATCAATTTGAAGTCCACAATGTCAAAGATCGGAGGAGGAGCTGCTGAAGAAAATTCCCAATGTTTCAGTATACTCGATGCTTAGGAAAAATCGTCTTGCTTTGAAGCAATAGTAAGGTTTGGCATGATACAATCATTTAGTTCGATATCGACTATGCTATCAACAGAGTTGACTAGTCTAGGGAAAGATGTCGACTTTCCGAAAATTGAAGAAAAACGAATTCGATGCAGACATAAGATCTTTGCACATCCCTCGAAGATCATGGTATGTCAACGCAAAAAAAAAACTTTATTTTTGACAGTCGCAGCAACTGAATAAACGTATAGAATTCATGGACCAAAAGGAGAAAAAAAGCAAACGAACGGACGAGAATTTCGTCGTATGTGAAAAGCCCGCGTCGAACGCCCTCTGTCGGAGGCGACGGTGTGCCATCCGAAGGCTTCAGCCCTCCAACTTTTACGACTCGACCACCATCAAACACGATTTGTACTCGCGTGGCGTGCGCCTAGCGATTTGGACGGACGTGCACGCGTGCTCCCAGAAAACCGCAGCGTACAGGTACCCCAAAAAAACAACGGCGGGAAAAAAAAAGTCCGGGAGCAATTTCTTTTTCCATCTCTCATTTCTCAAATTCACATTTCGCATTAAGTCCGGAGATGCACACACATGCTTTCAATGCTGAGCAAAACTTTTCGGGCACGCATGAGGATATTAGACGCAGGGAGAGACCTAGAGAGAAAGAGAGAAGGAGGCCTCATACTTTTTTGGTTGCATATTCAGGTTTCGATCTTGAGATCTCCGCAATCGATAATTTGCCCTCCCCCCCCTCTGTTCTCTCTCTCTCTCTCTCTCTCTCTCTCTCTCTCTCTCACTCTTTCTCTCTCTCTCGTTCCCACTCGATGTATCAATCCGGAACCCCAAAGAAGCTCGCTATATTGACGATCGAAAAAAAAGACGTTGAGATTTTCGGGCTCACGATTTCCTACAGGTAGGAAGCATCGTACATCGGATAGTTGCTTAATATCGGATAGAGGACTATCTCGATGTTTCCTATAGTAATTTCTGTTTTTCATTTTATACACTAATAATTAGTCGTAAGATGTCGCCATTGCAAAACTTTTGGTTGCATAGCAACATAAATGGCACAACAGTGAACTAATGTTATTTTTTGGCGGTGTAAAAAAATATTTTTTTTTCCGGTAAAAAGTGTATATGCATTTATTTTACTTTAGGAGAATTATATACCTAGATGGTCGAGATCGAGGATTTAGAAGCTATGAACATTCCGTCGACCGTAGAAGACCTCCACTATGGGCCTGGTATCGATGATTCCATGTAAGTTGACAAATTTCATGATTTATTCATTCCCAAATTTTCAAACGCGTTTTTCTCAAAACCACGTTTTTCAAATCGGTACCCAAAATTTCTCGAAAACCAATGAACCGATTGCCTTGAGGTGTTTTGCGGTTATTCTATACACCATTATCTAGTACTTGTCATAGGATTTTTTTTCGTTACATAGTTTTTGTTTTATAGGCAAAATAATAACAAATTTTCGCCCAAAAATCACTATTTATGTTCAAACGTCCGCCATTTTGTCATTAATCGATATTTTCAAAATCAGCTATGACACGTACTAGATTATAGTATCTAATTTTATAATATTTTTGGTTTTTTTTTTCAGATGATTTTTGAAGAAACGCCAGTGGGTACCGTATACGCAGATTTTTTTACGACGCTCCAAGGATCATACAATATCCTTGTATATTTTTGATATTTTTAAATAAAGAAAATTAAACATATTTTTGAATGTATATACTTTTAAATAATTAAAACCCCAATCCGAAATTTCAATTAGTTTTCCTTGAAAAAATTCACAAAAATGACCTTTTTCCGGCTCTTAGGTGTATATCTCCTCTCAATAAAAATATAATATCAGCAAAAATAGCGATATGTACAAAAATATTACTGGTCATATTCGGCCATGTCAAATCTCAATATCGGTTGCACAATCGAGCCGAATATTGGATATCTGCTTCTGCCAAAATGTTTCTACACAATCAAAGATCAAAGTACTAATTGTCTGATAATAATTACAAAGTTGAAGCAATAAATGTTTTGATTTATTTTATACACAAATGGTCCTCTAAAATCAGCCATGAGAAAAATGAAATTGGGTTCTTATATCATATACCTGATTAATTGAAAACGATTGAAACCATTGAAACCCATGATTTCTGTCTTTTGTTGTAAAACATAATACAACTCCGAATATCCAAATGTAACACGTAAAACAATGATCAGCATATTGGGGGGGACTTTGAAATCTTAAATGGGAACCCCTACTTTTCATTACAGATTCAGATTATACATAAAAAAACGTAACTTTTGTCTGAACTTTTTTTTTTAATTCGGAATAGATGGCGCTGGATTGGTAGAGGCGGAACGACACATTGGCCTGCCAGATCGCCAGACCTTACGTAGCCAGATTTTTTTGTTGGGTTTCTTGAAAACTGTAGTTTATCAACAAGTGCCAACAACTCGTGAAAACATGATTGGACGAATCAGAAATGCTTGCGCAAACATTAAAGTGAACAAACTTTTGAGTTGTGTACAATCATTCGAAGTACGGATCAATAAATGCATCGAATTTGAAGGTCATCAGTTTGAACACTTATTGAATTAAATGGTGAGAGGCAAGGGGACTCACGATAATCAAACACCCCGAATGTGAAAGGCAAGCGGACTCACAATAATGAAGCACCCCAAAGGGATTTATTTTCCGCCAGGTCCACGTCCTTAATCCTGGGTAAAGCTAAGAACGGATACAAAATTATAGTAGATATTTACGATAATTAAAAAAAAACAAGTATCCGACAAAAGTTACTTTTCTTCGATGTAGCTCCATTATGCAATAAAACATGTGGGATTTCCCTTGAAGAAAAGGAAGGTTGCCCAATCTTCACGGAGTGCAGCGTCATCTATCCCGAATTTACAAAAAAGTTCAGACAAAAGTTACGTATTTTTTTATGTATAATTCGAATCTGTAATGAAAAGTAGGGCCTCCCATTTAAGATTTCAAAGTCCCCCCCCCCCCCCCCCCGCCCCCAAGGGGGCCGGCAGGCGGTGAATTTCTGTAGGATTAAATTGCCCCTTGGAAACTACTGAAGGTTTATTTGAAGCATTTTTTTCGTATAAGGCTTATTTTTCGAGATATTTAGCAGTCTCAAGATTAAAAAATCATCCTGTATAGTGCCGCTCCCCTCCTATCCGACTACTCGATCTAATCCAAAAACGTATTGAATAAAGTTCTCTGCTGTTCTTTGCTGAATCGAAAGGCATCCCTCGCGGTGAGCACCCTACCAAAACTCGCTACATCGCAGCACGGCGAATTTCTATATTTTCCTCTCCGTGAATTGCGAAGAATAAAAAAGCCAGACATAAAAGATCCACGTGGCCCGTATAACTCCGTACCAAGAAGAGCTCCAGCGAAAGCTATCGCGTTTGTCGAGTCCTTGAAAACGGAAGAGAAGACTGAAATTGGGCAGAGCATCCTAGGAAAATATTATCGCAAGTTGTCCCCGCGATCCTTGGGGTGCGCCACGAGGAGTCCTAGACACCGCGTGATCCAAGATTTCAGGAGCACGAGGAAGAGAAAGATCGATGCATGGTCTCATAGTCATCGCTCTCTGTTTTCTCGTCCCCTCGCTGGGTATACATCATGGAACGAAACATAATACGAAATTTGGTCTTGAAACGGTCTACGAAGTCTCGTGACCGCAGTTATAAGGCAAAAGGGACAGCGAGACGGAGCAAGGAAGGTGAAGATGAGACAACCTCAGTTGGACTTCCTCTTTACGCATCCAGCCCTCTCTCTCTCTCTCTCTCTCTCTCTATCTCCGACTATGAAATTCGGTTTGTGGAGGTTCAAGGGAGACTGTACGCAGTCACCAAACCACAGAGAGCAAAAGAAGAAAACGAGAAGAAAGAGAGCGAGGACAAGTAGAATTCTCCGGTTGCCAGCCTCGTTTGGTCACCATTCTTTCACTCCATTCAAGAGTTTCGCATTTTCAGTAAGAATCGAGTGAGTGAGAGAGAGGGAATGCCAATAGGGAGGGGGAGACTCATAGAAACGACAATTCCATCGTTTTCAGTGTGTTCGTTTCTCGCTCGTATATATACTCCGGGTTGTTCGACCTCTCACGCCTTGACGGCATTGACCATTGGAACACACGAGCCATTCAAACCAGTGCCATTCTCTCGCTTCGACAGGGTCGTACCTCCCGCTTTACATTGTCACTTTCGCGCCCCCACTGTTTTTTCTTCTACGCCTCATCCCTCTTCCTTGCCACCCTTATGCCTACGGACTCGGTGCACTTTTTCGTCTCTTTTCTTATTCTCGGCTTTTGGCGCGCGAGTTGACGCTCTCTCGAGGCGGTACGTGGCTTCGATATATGGACCTCTGTGCAACGAGATGCAGGTTGGCCCAGGGAGGGGGGGCATGTGAATCGATGACCAAAGGTGCAAAGGTGGAGGAGACGAATATTGAACTTCGGGGAAAGTGCCTAAATTGTGGTCAAGTTCTGGCTCGCTGAATAGAATTTGCCATTAGTGAGCTTTCTTACGTTTCGAAATGGCCATTTTTTGGGGCCATTCTCACGACAGCGATTTATCTTTTGTCTCTGTCTCTGTCTGTTGCACGCCTGCTTTTTGACATATCGGAGCGTGCTCTGGGCTGTGTATGAGGGGAGCCACTCGCGGAAAATCACGCCCCTCTGGGAGATGACCAGGCGTACAAGGAGGCCAAAACGGAGACGACAATGAGCTGAGACGATTTGCCGATGATATGTAGAGCGGTATGTGGCTTGGAAGACCCAGGATCGCGCCCTGATTCATTTTGCTTTTTTGAGACATTTTTTCCATTCTTCACGGAGTAACATCGTCACTCAGGTCGCCTGAGGTGTTGGTCTTCAGAGACTGGGTGGAGAAAACTCTCGTACTGGTCTTTGGTTCCCTTTTGGGTCTCTCTCTCTCTCGCACTTGATTCTCGGACACTCATCTGTGGTATCTGATTTGATGGAGTTATTATTGCCGAACAGTGAGACGCTCGTGCCATGAGGAAACATCAGGAATTCGGAGATAATTCGGACGGCGGATGAACTTTCGAACGGGACAGAAACCCAGGTAGGGATTGACGATGAAAAAAGGGCTCGCCAAGCTCTGAAACAAGGCTCACATTTTTTAATTCAGGCTCAGCACCAGCCTGATTTCAGGCCTAGCTGAACCTCTGAATGATAACGCGGTTTCAGGCTCTTGCACACAGGCTTGACCAAAGGCTGGTAGAAAAGCCTGTACTGAGACTGAAAAGACGAAACAACAAGGCCCAAAACGAGCCTTAATGAAGCCTTCACGATCATTTATGACCAGGCTTATCCCAAACTCTTCTCGAGGCTATATGAGGCTTGTTTTTAGTTTTCTATATTCCAGACTGGGGTAAATTTAATAAATTTGTAAAGAATGTTTATTGCGTCAAATTGATTTAGAAAATTAAGATAGAGGACGAAGTAAAATGTCAGTAGCGTAATTTTTTTTTGCAGATACACAATTTCAAAATATTCTCACATTTATTGCTAATTTTTTTTTTTCATAAAAGTACAGAAAAAATATTATTTGTAACTTTTTTTTTATCACAACCTGAAACAAGCCTGTATCCAGCCTTGATTTTTTAGCCTTAAAATTTACCGGCTGAATAAAGCTTGAAATAACCCTGAGTTTAGGCTAAGCAGCCAGTTTTGGTTCCAGACTGCTCCGAACGATGCAAAAAAACCTGGCCCAGGTCTGTCTCACTCAGGCTCGGTGAAACAAGGCTCGCACAAGCTTGTTTCCGTCGTCAGCCTGTGGATTTCCTACCTGGGAATGCCTGAGAAAAGGAAAGTTGATCAATTTCTATTTGGGAAGTGGCGATCAATGGCTCCAATGGACCCTTTTTCGACGATAAGTTTGGGAAATTTGTCGTATAAGGGGTTTGCATTGTCGAGGTTGAGGTCCGAGCAATGGCAGGTTCATTAGGGGAGACTTTGTCCTTGGAGTGCCATATTTCAGGTGTTTACATTTTATTTTTTTTAAAAGGAAACGAGTAAAGCTTTTTGAGTGCGGTTTTTTTCTTGCTTTTATTCATGATATACTGAACGTGAAAAAAATTAAAAAAAAAAAACCAAAATGGCGGCCGTTGCAGCTCCGCGAAAACAGGTCCTCAAATCGCGGGAGGTAAACGGCTGACATCACTGCCCCCTCTTTGTTGATCTGAAACACAAATGCAAGGCATATTATCAATCTGTGACCCTTTGGTCATGGAATGACGGATGGGTTTTTCGTTTAGTACAAATTTCGGAAAATGGCGGGAATTAAAAAAAAAATCGAATTTTCGCGTTTTTTTTCGCATAAAAAGATAAATAATAAGTGCAAAAATGTATCTATCGAAAAAACGATCCGTCATTCCGTGAAGACATATTTTCTGAGTATGCTCTCCGAATTTCAGGTCGATATGTTAATTACAGCGGTCAGGAGAATCTCAGCCATTTTTAAAAACGTGTTTTCGAGAAAAACGCGTTTAAAGTTTTGTAATGTGTTTGCACAAATGTGTTTCGGCAATGCCTGGTCCATAGAGGCATCCCTCCTCTTATTCTAGCCGCTCATGTTGAGCCGCCAACATCTCCCGCTAAATTTCAAGGACAAAGTCTCCGTTAAGCCTCTTTGAAGCTTTCTCCATGAAGCCCATCTTCTGATTTCCCTTTGGAGTTGGTCTCTCACACTTTTTTTTTAAGTCATCTTTTTAACGGGTTACGTCTAGTTGTAACAGTCGAAGACAGCTCATTTTTGGGATTTTTTAATAAAAAATCATGATGATAAATTTCTACAAAAATTAGGCATTTGATAAAATATAATTTGAAAACGTCTTTTGCGCTGAGCAAGCGCTTCTGAACCAGGTTGTTTAAAATTAAAAAAAACCAAACCGATTTTGTAAATTACTTTATCCTAAGATTAATCGAAGGAATTTCCGAAATATCAAATTAAATCAAAACGGCGCGTGTTCAAAATCGAAAGTATACATCGGAAAAAAATCCTTCAGTCAAATATTATATTTTTACATATAGAAAAAGTCCTAAAAAAATTACATGGATCGTCGCAGTAGTTTTTGAGATATTTGTCCAACCGACTTTGAAAATGTACTTTCGAGAAAAAAGCGTTTAAGGGGTAAGGCCACTGTAGCGGCCCAAAAACAAAGGTTTTTTCACTAATTTTTTGCTCCCGAAATTGAAGGTATTTGAAAAAAAACTTTTAATGGTGTTATCGGGCATACATTAAACTTTATTATAAATTTTTTTTACAGTAAAAAAAACAAAATGGCGGTTCCACAGCTATCTTCCCGGGACATGTTTTGCTTCCAGGGCTCCGCGGCACGCAGCACCACTGGTGCACTTTTGAATCTAGAACAAAAAAAAAAACCATTAATCTAGAGGGCTATAGCTAGAGAATGTCGATCGGATTTTAAAAAGTATCAATTTTTGTGGATTTGGCGTGCGTTTGAAAAAAAAAATTGATTTTTGACGAAAAAAACGGCAAGTTTTTTGTTAATAAAAAATCAATAAATAAAGTTCTTGAAAATTCCGATCGACATTCTCAAGATAATGTAAATGTTCACATCTGGTTAAAATTTCAAGTAAAAAAAATGAAAATTGTTCGAGTTATGCTGCGTGCCATTTTGAAAAACCATGTTTCGAGAAAAACGCGTTTAAAGTTTGTTTGGGTTTTGACACGCTTGGCGGCGACCTTCATTTCCTAAGGACAACAAATTTTTTTTCGCACAGGACCTTTTTTTTCTTATTCTAGAGGGTTTAAACTATTTTTTAAGCCAATAAAAAAAAATCGATTTTTCAAAAAATTTACAGTGGCCTTACCCCTTAAGGCGGAATATCCATTTAGACAAGAAAAAAATAAGGAGTATTGAGAGATTTTGTAAACTACGAAATAATTATTCTACAATTATCAAACTTTAGGTATACTTTAATAGTATATTTAAGTTTACGAAACAATTTTTTAAAATTAATTCATCATTAAAATGGCGAAGCTTCCCGTACACTTTGATTTGCAAAAAAACGTTCAAACATTTTTTTCAGTTAGAACACGTATAGTTTCTATGTGACGGTAATTAAAATGAAGAAAATGGAAATTTAAGGAAATGGGACGCATTTACAAAAAAAATCAACATTTCTGTAAAATGTGGATTAAAAAAGTCGTTTTTTTTTACAATTTTTGAAAAGACCGATTTTTCTATCGTTGTAAATGTATTTTCCGCCTTAAAGTTTCGAACGACGCTTCGACCGTTCCAACGGGCGTCAACATTCCTACAACAACAACTCCCTATAAATTTGTCAATTTTGATCCGATCACTTTGGAATTTTCAGGCAACATTTATAAGATTTATATACTGTCAAAATATTTTAATTTTGAAATAAAGTGAATTTTTCGACTCTCATAACCGTGCCCAACCCCTTAAAAAAAAAATAAAACAAACAACCGTAGCAGAAAGAGGTCAAATTAACGGCCAGTCAAAAGAAGATAAAAATCATTGTAGAATTGTAGGTTCGAAATGTACACTCTCGAAAGTGTTCGCAAGTACGCGCACAAAAGAGATGCTCAATTTTTTACGAGTACCGCGAGCTGAAAATTTCTCAATTCTGCGAATTTTTTTTTACCTTGTAAGTGATTGTTTAGAGACGATTTTTTATTTTTTTTACAAGTAATTTGCCATGCGATTAAAAATGATGGTACGTATAGAGATATTGCCTTTCGTGAGTTAACCCGCGCGTTAGATGCAGCTGTGAGGCAGCCTCTATACGCATTTCTTTTCTTTTTAATCTTTGTCTGCGTTTTTTAAACTTCCCCTGCCCCCGTCTTTCTCTTCCTCTCTCTCTCTCTCTCTCTCCCTCCCTCTCTCTCTCTCTCTCTCTCTCTCTCTCTCTCTCTCTCTCGTCCTCCCTCCTTGCCGGTTCTCTCTCTCAGAAGCAGCAATCCCGCCCTCTATATACCGTTCGCTGTGTATATTTAGGCTGGTATTAGGCCGTCCCTAGTGGGATCTCTGGTTGCTTATTAGCGTTGGCTACGGGTATATTGCCTACCGTTTGTTCACCATGATCTACCCCCAAACGTATATTCAGATTGATCCAGAATCATCGAGTTTCGCGAACTAAAAAAAGAGGCTTATGAACCCCGCGATATTTAATTCATTATTCACTGGAAAATGTCATGGTCACGTCACCGAGGGTAAAAGAGGTATAAAAACAATTCCCGAAAAAGGGCACGTGGAGGACAAGTATGAGCGTAATTGAGCAAAACAAAGTACCGTAAAATGGGGTTACTTTGAACATGTTTTAGAAATTTTTTGTAGGTAACTTTTTTTTAACATCCTAAATTCCAACCTTTTTTGCTCATATGGAACAATGTGTGCTTTGACTATCAATAGTCAAGTATATCGTGTATAAGAAAGTCCAGCCCCCCCCCCCCCCGCCGCAACTTTATATATTTTTTTAAGTGTCAAAGTAACCTCGAGTGTGGGGTTTTTTTACACGGAATTGATGTCAAAGATTGAGAGTTACTTTGACATCATTTTGATAAAAAAATATATATATATTTTATGCATTATACTTGGAATTAAATGAAAATAACGATTTTTTACTATTGAATTGTTATCTTTATGAAGGAAACGTTTTACATAAAAATATCAAGTACCTAGGGTACTATTATAGGCACTTAAGGGTACCGTTAAAATTTTTGAAAAATTGATTAAAAAAAAAAATTCTGTAATGTACATATATTTAAGTACACACACAGAAAATTTCTTATCAATTCTGCGAATATTCTCGAAGTTACACGCACATTTGTAATTGTTTTTTTTTTTGACTACATGTAAAGTGCCTTTAAAACTTTAAATGGGTTTTTCTCAAAACTGTGTTTTTCAAGTCGGTGAGCAAGATTTCTCGGAAACGGCTGAACCGATCAGTCTCAAATTTTAACACAATCTTTTCAAGTATATTTTTTAGTAATTAATCGAAGGATTTTTCTCACCGATAAGTATTTTCCATTTTGTAAACAATTTAAGGCCTATATTTTTTGTCAAAAATTTTAACTTTTCAAATCAAAATTTGATAATTCAAATCGAATTTTAATTTAACGTTTTTTTGTTTGTTGAGAAGCCTCCATTTAGTCAAAAATTATTATTTTGCTTATTCCACCGATCAATTTCAAGATAATCCATTATATTAACGAAATATTTCTTGTTTTTTTCATTTTAGATGATCCCGTCCAGACCGTCCAGAGATATCGCACCTTTCAAAATATCTATTTTTACAAATTAAAAATGTTCAAATACAGTTAAAAGTTACCATAATATGTGTACAAATTTGTACGTTAATAGATTTAAAGGTCTGCTCAAGAAAAATTCTTGAAAGATCAATATTTTTGGGCCTCCTCACTGTATATAACCCCTTAATCAGTCTTATAAATATCATTAACATCCAAATCAACTTGGGCAACATTACGATCAACTTCAGCAACATTACAATAAACTTAAACAACAAATTTAAACACGTTTAAATGCGCACACATTTAAACCGTATTTTGGCGCTGTCAAAGTAGCCCCAAAGAAGGTCAAAGTTACCCTTAATGTCAATTTAACTCCTATTTACGGTATCGAAATGCATGGCGATTGATGATCCGTATTTCATGAATCACGACCGGAAATCGTCTGTATTCCTGATCTTATCAACCGTACCACTAGGTTGATCGAGAAAATACAAGTACAAAAAAATAAAAGGTTCCAGGCAAACGGAAATGGGGATCCTTCGGAGGGTGAGGAACTCTTGATCAAATATTTGAAGTCACTTCCTGTCAAATGTTATTGTTAAGGCTTCTCACGTGTGTGAGGATACCTGCAAAGTGGAAGCTACAATACTGCATCGTCTACCGGTAATGGCATAAGCCCCTCGAGATCTTGGCCTGATGGGAACCTTTGGAGAAAATGATCTCGTCCAAACCGAATGTGGATACTTCGGTTTGCTCCCTCACAGAGAATGTTTGTGCTTGGTAGAAAAAAGTTCTAGGCTGCTTTCATGATTTGTTCAAATTCTCGATCGTTTCTACCAATATTCCAAAAACGAAGCTGTTTAGAATTTTCCAATATTTTCGCTAGTAATTCGGATCTTGACTGAGAATATCGAAAACCGTGGGAAGGCTTTTTATTTTTATAAGTTGGAAAGGCTACCGTAGTATATCGTTCAAAACTCCAATTGATTTTACACAGGGAAAAACCATTTCAAATACTCCAAATATTTGCCCGTTCTCTTATCAGCATTAATTTTGAGCAGGGTTGCAAATAATGCATTACTTTTGTAATGCATTAGCGTTTTCATTGCTCATTACTTTACATTTTGTAATGCAAACAATTGCCATTACTCGTTACATTGGATTTCGTAATGTAAACAAATTTCATTACTAATACATTGGAATTTGTAATGTAAAAATTCCATTCATTACATTACATTTTGTAATGTGAAATATTTTCATTACCATTTACAATGTAATGGGTAATGGAATTTTTTTACATTGCCTCCAATGTAATGAGTAATGAAAATATTTTACTTTACAAAATGTAATGTAATGAGCATGGGATTTTTTTACATTACAGAATATAAGGTAATGAGTAATGGAATTTTTTCACATGGCTAATGCAATGCAGTGTAAAAAAATTCCATTACTCATTACAATATAATGAAGATTATTATTCGTTTCCCATCAGGGGCAGCAGTTTTTGGACTGGGTCGATCTGACCCGATGGGAAACGAATAACAATCTATATCACCTTGTAATGAGTGATGGAGATTTTTTACATTACATTAGTAATGGAAACAAATTCCATTAGCCATTACATTACACATTGTAATGTAAACAAATTCCATTAGCCATTACATTGGACTTTGTAGTGCAATTTTTTGTCATTACACATTACATTGCATTTTGTAATCAAAATGTTTCACACTATAAAATGTAATGTAATGAGTAATGGAAACTTTTTACATTACAAATTTCAATGTAACGAGTAATGGAAATTTGTTGCAATACAAAATATAATGTAATGAGTAACGTAAATTTTCTACATTACAAAATCCAATGAAATAAGTCATGGAAATTTTTCACATTACAAAATATAATGTAACGAGTAATTGATTTTTTTTACTCTACTGAATGTAATGTCATGGGTAATGAAATATTGTTTCATTGCCCATTAAAAAAGTAATGAATAATGCATTACTATTTCATTACAAATTTCTCAACCCTGATTTTGAGAGAATATTCAGTACTCAAGAGATTTCAATCACTGCAAGGGCAGGAGCCCTTCGATACGTTCTTATCGCAGCGAATATTTCTTGACGTTCTTGCCGTTCGTTCGCTTCGGGACCATTTTTGCAAGTAACTAAAATTGGTTCGCCAGTAACCGAATTGTGAAAAAAGAGGTGAAAAAAGGAATTACCCTGGGGTAGGTGCTTCAGATGGGTAAAGGCACATCGCGAAGATACGTGGTCCATGTACGATTCGATCGTACCTTAAATCTCTTTCACAAGCTCGATCGACCCGAGGCAAAAAATCATTGCCTATCTCTTTCGTTGGCTGCAGAGCCCAAACTATCGACGTATATGCCTCATCCCTCGTTTGTCCCACGTTGCATCGGAGAACGCGAGAAGGACTGGCTCCTACCATCACATGCTTCATGTATTCTTATTTTTTCTTTCCGTTTTTTTTATTCCTCTTTTTTTCTAGTTCCTCTGCCCCGAGTTCGCTCAGTCTTTTTCCTACACGCTGACGAGTTCCCGCGATTCGTAATTTTTTTTTTTTCAGGCCTCGACCCCCCCAAGCACCATTCTCCAGGTGGTCTGTGAGCCACGAAGCCGTTTAATCGCTTCTAACGATCATCATCATCGGCTGTACCAGCGCGGCTAATATCGTTGGCCCTGATTAAGATCAGCCTTGAGCAATAACAGCCAGCAGCCTACCATGTACGATACACCGGTTTCTTTGGCTAGTGGCGCTTGTGTTTGGCAACGTCACATCCTACGCAAAGGAAGCACTCCAAGGAGAAAAAAACATGGAAACGAAGAAAGAAAGAGAGAGAGTGTGCGAGAGACCGTCGATACCCAAGCGCCTGTCAAGGGCATCCCGGAACAATAGATTAGTAATGAATTAAGAGCGAAGACCCCTGCGATTGAGAATCTCGTTATGTACTTATTGCGTAGAGGGCAAAAATCAACCTCGTCATTGGCCGGAAACATCCTCTTCATCGTTCCTAAACGATTTTCTCACCTGGGACCTGGGACTCACCTACGAGGAGATACCGGGATACAGAAACGAGTGAGAAAAGTTGACGTGCCTCCAAGCGTGTTTAGTAGTTCGAACAATCAAAGAGCAGCAAAGACTCAACGACGAATGGCTCGGGACCAGTGGCGGAGGAATGAAGAATCATCGAAAATAATCATAGCGCGATGTAGGGTAGGCTGGGGTCAATTGGAACGATTTTGAGAAAATCAGTTAGTGTGGTGTCATTTTATACCTTATCCGTTTGGTAATGGGCTTTAATTATAGCTAGATTATCTAGCTATGTGATAGCATTATTGATTTTGCTCCTTACATGCCCTTAACTTGGGCAGACGCTATTTAGAAATCCTCGGCAAACGTTTCACTTGACCCTGTATCGGGGTCAATCGAAACAGTGCCTGGGGTTAGTTGAAGTAGGTGTTTTCAGCTGATTGACCGAATGTTTCTACTAAACCCAGGTACTGTCAATGATGCGTATGAAGTGATGAAGTATGTTTATTGTGAATAAAATATACTTTTGATCAAAATAATCAGTTTCATTGCTTTAGCAGTCGAATGCCATGTCCCATCATCGCTAAATAACCCAATTGGAAGAGTTGAGGCATACCCTGCCATTTCTCCATCTCCGACAACCTGGAGGCCAAATCAAGTGTCCTTTTTGACTTTTCGATCCAACGCCAGGTCAGGTTCCTTTGAAAACCATAGATTTGGCACGGCGTCGTTGTTACGAAAAAGCAGGACGAGGAAGACGCAAAAAAGCAGCAACGATCAATGGAGAGGAAGAAAGGGAGAGAGCGTAACAGAGTGCGTTGTCTGTTGGTGTCTCGAGGTCACGTGAACTAGCGTAAAGTCCGCCAGGAGCGTAACTACTATTGTATATGCATTTCCGAAGAATGGAAAAGAGAATGTAACGAGGCCCGTTCAAGCGAGCGGTTGAAGAGATGGTTTTTCCTCAACAATGACGTGTGCCCCGTGGGGGTTGAAAGGAGACTTCGAGACGCCGTGTCCGGGTTTGTGTATGCGCGTATGTCCGCGATCCGATGGTGAGCCCTGGGGAGTTTCGTTTGCGGACGTCTTGCCGAGAGGTGGACGGGGATATACGTACATATAGCATGGCAAAGGGTGTCCGGTGTGCGAGACGAACATGGGGCGCGCGAGGTGAAAAGGAAGAAGGCCCAGGGTAATTGAAGTTAAACGAGATAGCTCACCATTCACGAGAATGAAATCCTGACAATGAAGTACTCCTCTTCTTTCACTCATCCCCCCACCCCGCCCCTCTTTCTCTTTCTCCGTCTGCCTTTCCGTATCCACTATGCTGGCTTTTAGCTCTCGTTGAGGATGGAAGCACCTCGGGCGACAGACAATGGCTCTGCTGGAGTCGTTACGATGAACTCAACTCCAGCAGGATACGTATCTACCCATACCTACGTCCCATTCGTGAAATTCATTGCTGGTGGTTGTCATTGCTGGTACACGAGGCGCCCCGCGAACTTTCTTGCCAATGAAAAATAGCCCCTGTTGCGCAACCACCGTCATTTTCCACACGCTAACGAGGCTGAGTAGCGGCACAAGCATCCCGAACGAAGCATGAAAGTGTACCGGGGATGAATAAAGCCACCCCAATTAAAAATGTATTCCAATCTCCCACCAATTTTCCGCTTTTGTCAAATTTTGTCCATACCACGGGGAGATTACGATATCTTTGGCGCCTAAATTTGACCATTGGATTATGAAATATGGCCGAAAAAAAAAAATACGAAAAACAAGAATAACTTTTTTCGTTTTGAGCCTTAGTTTTGGATTGACAGCGTTTCGAAGAGAAAAAGTGTATTTTTTCCCATTTTCTATGTAAATCGAATTTTCCACGTGTTTTACATTGTTACGTCGTACTTTGTTTGGGTTTGTTCTTGTTTATTTTCTCGACATAGCGCATTCCGAAGAAAGCTACAGTAACGCAAACCAGCTAAATCGCTTATAAAGAAAAATTCGTAAAATGTCCTGTATCTTCTTACGGAAGCCAAAATCGCGATTTTTTTATTCTCAAAAAAGTGTTTCTTTTGCGCCAAATATGAATAATCCACGATGAAATTAAGGCGCCAGAGATATCGCAATCGTGGACAAGCATATGCCGGAAAAATGAAATTAAGAGCACCTAAGACTAATCAACGTTGAATGGTATCGTACACATATCGAAAGTCGAGGGGCCATTCACTCTTTATTTATGTGCACCAATGATTTCAATGAGTAGTTGATTTCATGTGATTTCGTGTATGATTTCTATAATTTAATCTGTTCATGATTTCAAAGAATCGTTTCCGATTTTTAGTGATTTCGTTAAAAACCATATGATTCGAATCATGATTTCAAAATATCAGTTAGCGTAAAGAAATATGAAAGAAGGCTAGGTCTACGATAAAAAAGATACATACAGTTTACAATAAATTCTTTATTTTTTTATACACAGCGTCACCAATTTTTGTACTTTTTTTCGTTCCTCTTCAACGTTGAGATCAAGATTACTCTTTTTTTTTTTTGGTTTGTCCGATGAACCGGGAGCGAGACCGGAAGCGCTTCCACGCAATGTCGTAGTTGAGGGCGTCGATTCTCTTTTTTTCGAGTCATCCTCAATTTTGTGAGAAACCGACGGACGCTGCCAAAAACCGGGTTGTTGATCGCGTACAAATTTCACGAGCTCTTCGATCAGATGCTTATCGCCGCTCATCCATCTGAACTTTTCCGGACATCGGTGAAAATTCCCGTAAAAAGACTGGCGGTCATCGTCAGGCTCGAGAAAAAGCTTCATAGTTTCTCGCGCAAAATCTTCCATCTCTTTTATTGTGTCGACCGTTATGCGACGAAATGCCATTGCATTATCGTAGTTGTTGAATCGCAAAATATTTTTTACGTATAAAGGGATACGGACATCTGACGCAGTTTCAAGACGATTCCAAAAGTGATCCGCCAACGAATGTTTTTCCGAAGTATCTTTTGCGAGATTTGTTGTCTCGTCTGTTGTTTTTTTCTCTCTTCGTTCTTCTCCATTGATTCTGCGTGAAATCGAACAGAATCTCGATGCAGACCTCAGAAATTCCCTTTAATGCAAAGGTTTAATCAATTACAAAGTATTTATCGTTCGACGCATGTTCTATTTGGCATGCTTATTTTTTGCCAGCTCTTATACTTGTTACCAAGTGTCACTCCTATAGCAGGTATGCGAGCCCATGTGTACATACCTAGTCATATCAATAATGTACCGTTTGTACTTACCAGCAAAAATCCAGAAACCGAGCGAAAAATGATGAGCGACTTTTCTTCACGAATTTATGCGCGGAACTGAATTTTCACCAAACACCCGAGCCACCACCACTCACTGTAGCCACTTGCTTATAGCACTGTTGGTGGAGTTCGCATTAAACTATAGAGATTTTTTTTTTACCATATCCACTGGTTCGCCCGAGATTCGCTTGTTGAGACACGTTCAACAAGCGGCAAAGCGTCGGACAAAGCGCTTGAACGAAAAAACATAACGGTCGGGAAACCATGCACAACATTGTAGCGAGAGTGGAGATCTCAATCGCGCTTGAGAACGTGTGCCTATTATGAATATTATTGGTAAAATAAAGAATTCATGAATGCACATGATTTCATGTGATTTCATGTGATTTCATATAATTTCAAGAAGATTTCAAACATTCTTCAGGATATTTTGAAATCGACGATGACGGATGATTTTGAGTGATTTTTTATGATTTCGCTGGTGATTTCATTTGAGGTGATTAGATGATTTCGGTAGTGAATGGCCCCTCGTCGAAAGTGCTCCAGACCCACCCAACGATTCCACACACACATCGAAGGTTCTCCAGACCCACCCAACGATTCCACGCACACATCGAAGGTGCTCCAGACCCACCCAACGATTCCACACGCACACATCGAAGGTGCTCCAGACCCACCCAACGATTCCACACACACATCGAAGGTGCTCCAGACCCACCCAACGATTCCACGCACACATCGAAGGTGCTCCAGACCCACCCAACGATTCCACACACACACATCGAAGGTGTGCTCCAGACCCACCCAACGATTCCACACACACAAAAGTCGTATTTTCTATCGAATATGGACGCTGCATGGTCAAAATTGGGAACCACAAAAATAATAGCGCTTCGACTTTCAACCCCCTGTTTCACCCCCTTAAACGCCGAATTTCAATTTTTGTCACTCTTGAAAAAAGTCTTATTTTGGGCCAAATATCAATAAACCAGGGTCAAATAAAGGCGCCAAACATATCGTAATTGTGCCCATACCTCGACCCTGCTTGGCGTCGCAAATGTAGTTTTTGCAAAGTCCATCCATCGATGCCCAACACCCAACGAACAAGCTGAATTCTTCTCCTTCTTTGCTTCTGCGTCCAGCAGACTTCGATGCTAGCAATTACCAGCAAAGATTGCGTGGATACGAGTTTGCATCGGTCTTAATGATGCTCGAGGTTCTCCGAGGGTTTGAAAACAACGGATCGGAAAATCCGAATTGTTCAGACCCTACCTAGAATGGACAGCTATGGAAGCCAGACGAGAAGTACATCCGAGCCCGAACGAACCCCAATTTCCGAACAACCCCTAACTTTATGGCAATTCCCGACTTTTTTGCCAACTGTACCAATAAAAAGCCTTTAATTATTGCCATAACACAGTTACGTAGCCCTTGCCCGGTACCTGCACAAGTCTCCCTCTGCCCTCTTTTTGTTCCACCGATCACAGGCGTGGCTCAACATATTTACTACCGAACGGAGATACGTCGACGTGTATACGGCGCCGTGTTCTGGCCCTCGCCGAGGTCTTTTACTCCTCTTACCCAGGCACTCGCACACAAACTCCGCAATCTTCGTTTTTTATCCCTCTGGTGGTACAATACGTATCGATGCAACGGATAATCAACGGTAGATCGCTCCTCGGCGCTCCTACCGTCCAGTGATTTCTAACTATCTCCCTCTCTCTCTCTCTCTTGCTTGTCCTCTCTCGCACTTTTTCACTTTTACCCCCTGCCTCATACACGAGCACGTAAGGTGTGCCTCGGCTCGTATTCACGTGCTCGAAATCATTCTACAATGCGTATAAACATTTTATGCATGTAAAGCCTCTTGTTTCAGCAGCATTTGTTCGAGCCATCTTTATCGGTTGGCAAGCTCTCGACACTTGCGTCAAGTTTCAAACATCCATGTACACGTACATAGGAGTATTGCACGTGCCTTTGGCCAACCTGCCTATCTATGTACACGGAGAAAAGGGAAAGATATATATATATACATATATATATATATATATATATATATATATATATATATATATATATATATATATATATATATTAGGGTGTTTAAAAAAAAAAAAAAATTTTTAAATTTTCTTCCAAACAGGTTTAAAAGTTTCATTTAGGTATACAAAGACGCCAATTAAAATTTAAGACTTTAATATTGACATTAAGGGGTGGCGCATCGCACTTTTCGATTTCCCATAAGAATAACATAGGAAACATTGTCTTTGCTGCTTCTGATTTTTATAACTAGCTAACAAAGCATCGTACCAAAAATCTCAATACATATTTTTATAGGAAATTGAACGCTCTGCAAAAAAGGTCTCTTGTCAAAATTTCGTATAACTAACTGTGTCAAAGTTACAGCCTGTCAAAAGTTGAGTTACCTATAATTCTATTTTGCAATAATGAAACAAAATTTCAGTGTTTTTAAAATTTTTCAAATTTGCTCTGCAATTTTTCAATTTTATTTATTTTGAAATTTTTTTTTTATTTTATATAAAATAAATCAATAAAATAAATCAATAAAACGATAAAAACATTTCCCGACCAAATTTCTATTGAAAAATTGTTTCATTGTTGCTGTAATTATAAGTGATCATTTATTCATAGTAAAATGCATGCTTTACAATGAAACTCATGTCCACTTTATTTATAAGACCTGCATTCGCTGTAATATTTAAAAAAAGGTCAAATTATAGGTAACTCAATGTTTGACAGGCTGTAACTTTGATACAGTTAGTTTTACAAAATTTTGACAAGAGACCTTTTTTGTAGAGCGTTCAATTTCCAACAAAAATATGTATTGAGATATTTGGTACAATGCTTTGTTAGCTAGTTATAAAAATCAGAAGCAGCAAAGAAAATGTTTCCTATGTTATTCTTATGGGAAATCGAAAAGTGCGATGCGCCACCCCTTAATGTCAATATTAAAATCTTAAATTTTAACTGGCGTCTTTGTATACCTAAATGAAACTTTTAAACCTGTTTGGTAGAAAATTAAAAAAAACAATTTTGTTTGAAACACCCTAATATATATATATATATATATATATATATATATATATATATATATATATATATATATATATATATATATATTCCCATGGAGGCTTTTAACTTCTAAAGGCGTTCGGTTCGTTAGGTCGTACGATCCCTTGAGTAAGTGGCGTCGATGTATATTCAACGAGTAGGCGTTCTCTCCAAGGTTTATACACGTCTCACTGCTTCTTCTTGCTTTTCACTCGATACATGTAGACGCAAGTGTCTATATGTCATACACACCGTACACACGAAGCACGTATGTACACCCATATCGATATAGCTTTCTCACTCATTAATATCTCTTTCGAATGGATACTCACCAGCGTTCATCTCATTCTTCCGTTGGCTTCGTTATACGTATACAAGACGTGGTCGTTTTTTTTTCGTGGCGCGTATAGCTGCCCGCTGTCTTCGGAGTGTCGTACGCGAAGAGTCGATGTCTTCGTTATCTCGCTTGGTGGGGTCCGAGAGCGAGGTCCCGTGAGAGCATCATGCAGCAGATACATCTCGCTTAAGAGGTGAATCCAAGCGTCCCTTTTTATTATTCCTCCCTTTGGTCGGTCTATCCTTCCCGGACGCCTTGTTCACTCTTGGATAAATACGTTTGTATGGATGTGTGAGGTGTGCACCAGAATGAACCTTCTATACGCGGTAACCAAGGATGGGACGGTTGAAGAATACGTGAATCGAGTACACGTTTTTTCTCTCTTTCTCTTTCCGGATCGCCTTGCTCTCCGTTCGCTTCGATAGCCACGCTGGGACACCAAAGGCGTTTCTCGGGTGATCGAGCGGAGGAGCTTCGGGCCAGTGGTCAGGTGCTTTGATACGAAAATTTGATATTTCCCATGGGGCTCTAGAATCGCCTCGTTGAGGTGAAGGCTGCGCTGCATCTACGTGGAAAAGGCAGGTGATCCTTGCTCAGGATGAGTTATGCGGTGGATTTTCTAGGAAACTTGTACTTTTTACCATATATCCTAAGCGTCGATTCGAGGGGAAAAAAAACTAGATGCAACCTGTCTTTCGGAAGGTGGAGGAACAGTTTTCGCTTCTTTTTTTCGTTCGGGCAATTTGCACGGAGTTGCGTATGCCGAAAAATGAACCGGGGACAATAAAAGTACAATGGTGTTCAGGTCGTGTTGTAACTTTGACCCGATAGATGGTGCTTGTCCGATTTACACGAGCTATATACCTGCAAGCATAAGGCAAAAAAATGTTCGGTCTACGCGGATGACGGTTGTACGTTAATTGCCGCGTGACCGAAAGAGTTCGGCTTCTTTTTCACTTGTTGCTTTTTTTTTTGTTTATTGGCCCTCGGTAGGATTATTGCAGTACATCTTTACTACCGCGCATCGAAAGAACAATAGCTCTTTCGAAAGACAATGAAGGCCTTTGTCCGCTCGGATAGACCGTCCCGATCTACTCATCGATCAACGTGTCGCCGGCAAGCTTGCAATTAGTTCTGCTGGTTGGGAGTTTCGGGAAAATTCATCCTCGGACCGTACTTTTGCGTGATTTTCGTTATTCGGAGATGGATCAGGCAAGAGTACGCTAGCTCTCTCACGCTTCAATTTGGGAACATTGATCGCGATGTATTCGTCAATCTATTCGGAAGCGTCGACGAGCATGTCTTCGTGTCGTTTTTACAACATCGCGTTTGCGGATCAACTTACAGCGATTCTCGTTTCTGGTTGCTTTGATGATGGCGACCGTCGATTAAGCAGTAGATTGGTAGTTCGCTTGTGAGCAGGATTGCGATAAAGATCGTCCTTTGACGGTGGCACGCGCTATCCTGGGGTATCGAAAAGCTTTGTGAAGGATAGCCGACGTGGAGAGATCAAATGTACACGTATAACCGTAAAACCAGATTCTCCGATGTAGGACGCGAGGATTGTCGCGTCGAATCGCTCATGCTCTCGGTTTTGGCTTTGTCCTCGAGGCATTCCCCCGAGGCCAGGCCGAAATGAAGATGTCGTCGGGACGCTTCGTTAAGAGGAAAAAATTCAAATTATGCGTCTTCGCGGCGATCTCTCGGATATATATATTGCTTTGGCTCGCTTACCCTCCGCTCAAATCCCCTCGACGATCTTGGACAAAATCTCCGAGACGATTCCCGAAGGGTATGCTAAATTCCTACCAATCTTTGAGGACGATCCGACACGAATCAACGGAAATTACTCCTGGGTATTCCTTTTTTCATGTTCACTTGGAAGCGAATTTTTGTATACTTATCATTTTTTATTGCTACTTTTGCACTTTTGAATTTTTTCACTTTACCTGTTAATCAAGGGGGAGATACCTTAAGTTCAGATTTTTTTTAAGGATAGACTACACCATTTTCGAGACTTAGGGTATGTTTTGTTCCTACTTTTGGCGCTTACGTGGTATTTTTTTAAGGCAGGATTCTACTTTGAAACCATGAAAAAAACGCTATTTTCGTGAATTTTTTCTGAGAATACTATTAAAGATATCGATATGGGGTTTAAACTGCTCAATAAATACACTCTTTAAGTACATAAAAAAAAATTTTAAATGTATTTTATTCATTTTTTGTACACGTAAAATATGTTCAAAGCCAACGCCTCGAAAAGCAGGTACCGTTGCCGTGGTCGCGAAATCTTTCCGACGGATGGTCTGAAACAAAAAAATCAAATAGTTTCACGTTCAGTATGTCTTCAGGAGCCGACCTAACTAGAATATTTTTATACGTGCAAAATTAACAAAATGGCGGCTAAAATACGAAAAAAATTCGTTTTTTTGGGTCTTTTTTTGCAATAAAAAAATAGTTCTAATCAAAATTTTAAGTTGATTGTAGTTAGGTCGGTTGGTACACACATATAGAATATGTGTTCCAAATTTCATAAGGATCGGTTCAGTACTTTTTGAGTTATCACGACCACGGTACATGAAAATGTCGTTTCGAGAAAAACGCGTTTAAAGTTTTGGTGAGTCCGGGCCGCGCGCCGGGCGGGTCACAATAGCGCGCTCAGGTAGGTGCGTTCGAAAGGCGAAAAAGGATAATTAGACAGCTTGGAACTTTATAAAATTTTGACCGAACATTCTTGAACATATTTACTTTCGAAAAATGTAAAAAAAAAAAAATTTTTTTTTCAAAGTTTCAAAGTAGAATCCTGCCTTAAATTGATTTTTGAACATTGCGAAGTTATGGCACGGTCTTCTAAATAGGTTACGGCGGATGTTGTCAGACGGCGTGACAGATAGCGTCGACGGGATTAATCGGAAAAAAAACCAGCGCAGATTTTTCTTTCATTAACACTCATACGCTGAATATGAACCAAGAAAATATGAAATATGTTGAAAATCAATGAAATGGTTCGTTTTGAAACAAAAAGATTGAATTTATCGAAAAACATGGCTACATTATGCAATCAAAAAATACGTTTTTTTTATTTTCCTAAAAATGTAGGTTCATATCTTAGACAATAAGGTTGGAAATATTTATACCAAATTTCATCGGAATCGGAGGTTTAGTTTTTGCGTTACGCCAGTTTCGAAATGCGTTACGCCAGTTTCGAAAATGCAGTTTAGAAGACCGTGCCATACATACATCATTTTTAAAGATTAATGGAAAAAATATATATCATGTAACAGACAAAAGTAGTAATAAAACATACCCCGAGTCTCAAGAATGGTGAAGAAATCTTTCCGTTAAAAAAAAGAATCACGAAAATCAGCAAATTTGTTCTTTGCTGAAAGATATCTACCCCCCCCCCCTTAATCAATAAGGAATATTTGAAAGAAGCTAACACTCAAAATTCGCCGAAAATGTGTTTTTTCGTACATAGGCAGCCAATAAAATCGATAAATTGTAGCACCCTTTGGGTCCTTCGATAATCGAAGAATCTTCCAAATTATCGAATGAAACGTATACTACGCTCGAACATCCATTTTTCTGTAACTTGTTCTGCGAATTTTCCTTTCTCACACGTAAGCTTGAATTTAGATGTGAAATTAAGCTCAATTTCCGAAGCATTTTCCCCATCGCCCTCACGATGGATCTCCCATTAAGGGCCTTAGGCCACAGTAACGGGTATAAAATCACGTGCGAATTGAACAATTTTTTTTTCGTATGAAAAAGTGATTCACTCATAAAATTAATTACTCATCTATTTAGTATGAATATCAAGCTGTTAGAAATTTTTTTTTTTTTTTTCGATGTACAAAATCGCCAACTACTCGAAACTTCTCGAAACAGCTCATTTCCAATTGGCGTGATAAATAACTTCAACGATATTCACTCGATTTACTCCAAATTTAAAGGTTATGTTCCTAATTGCATTTCGCAGAGAATTACGTACGGAATTTCTGATTAATCGAAAACTTTTCATTTTATGAGCAGTTATAACGAAATATTTCACTGAAAATTCATTTCTGAAGTTCAAATACCTACAACTTTTGAATAAAACAATCTTTTTTTAAATTCCATACGTAATTCTCTAGGTATTCTTAATGGAGATTGACGAGAATTTTTTTTTGCAGGTCGAAAATTGTGGATGCTAAATGTCACGCCGCGGAGCGCCTAAAAAAAGATAACAAAACAGCTTGATATTCATACTGAATAGATGTGTAATTAATTTTATGAGTGAATTACTTTTTCATAAAATAAAATATTTTTAAATTCGCTCATGATTTTATACCCGTTACTGTAGCCTAACGTCTTAATTCTCAAAATGCATTGTTTGGTTAATTACGAAAAATATTGTTTTTCCCCGAAACCCTCCAGGTATGCCTTGATTGCAGGAGAATTCAGGTTTTAAATTTTCAGGAATGCACGAACTTGAGTGCAGAACTGGAATCTCTTGGTGGCAGTGATTCCCGGGGGTAGAAAAACGAAAAATTCGAAGACAAGAAGAAGATGTCTCGTTATCGCAATGGCTTAAGAAAAAAGTCACCAGTTTTATCCGCTATCTCAATCTTCTTTCTCGCTCCTCCTCTTCCCTCCTCAACCATGGTGCAAAACAGCCCGGATAACAAAATTGCATGAGTGAACGAAGTTTTTGAAGATACGAGATCTGAAGATTGATAATCCAGTTTTTCAGAATTTTTGAAAATTGCCGCGTGGCATGAGAGCGAGGGAGGGAGAGGGAGAGAGAGAGAGAGAGAGAGAAGAGAAGCGCAGGAAAAACGAAAAAGAGGGAAAAACGGATAGGAGAAAAGATCGAGCGAGCTTTGGTCGTCTTGGGAATTGATGTCCTGCGGAGGATTTTCGACCTCCCTTAGCGTCGCGAGAGTGAGATATGCCATCTCTCTGGGCTCTGTTTCCCACCCGCCGATGCATTTCCCGCATTGTTTTCTCCCGCTCCGAGCAGCCTTAAGGATGCTCATCGGAAAAACAGAAGTGATATACGGCGAAGACGGAGAATATGAGGGAAATGGATAGAAATGAAGATGTCCGATGGCACTATCGAGTTTCGCCGTGGCGTATATGCATAAAAACTGCTCCTTCGGACCTTTAAACCAACATTTTTCCTCTCCGGCTTCCCCGCGAATGACGGATGGACCTTTCGGCTAAGGGAAAACACTGTGGTCCCGTACTAAGAGATGGCTATATATATATATATATATATATATATATATATATATATATATATATATATATATATATATATATATATATATATATATATATATATATATATAGTTATAGCTATATGTAATAATCCCATGATCGATCGAAACTATTGAACAAAGAGTGAGAAAACATTTCCACCTCCATGTATTTTCTTTTCGATGTTTATTTATGCAAATTCGCTCGATCAATTGTCCCAGCCTTCGGTTTTCACCTTACGGGACTATCGCGCAGCGTTATCGCCTTCTGCATTTTTCACGATGTCAGGAAGATCGTTAGGTAAGAATTCTTTGTATATATGTGACGGGCGCTGACCGCATTGGTCATGTAGATGATTGGACTGGCGACTGTCCAATGGTATTGTCCCTTAAGGACGAAATGTTTTGACTGTTTATCGAGAAAGGTATAAGGCTCTTTGAGGCCTTAAGGCAGTATCGTTGTCTAGAAATTTGAAAAAAATCGTCTTTTTATTTTATTATTCTACGTACCGTACTGAATACATCTGTGAAAACCGTTTAATGATACTCATGAAGTTAGCCGAGTTAGAGAAAAAAGGAGTACGCTTGGGGAGCGCGGTCGAGACGAAGCAAACTTTAAATGTGTTTTTTTAACTATGCTTTTCAAATCGGCGACAGCGATATGTCGATAACCGATTGGCCGATTGAGCTCAGATTTGGCACATACTTCCTGTAGACTGCTTTTCCACGTTGGTGGCAGAATTGAGTTGGATTCAGTTTTTAATTTTTATATAACTCGTAGAATGGTGAGAAAAATAGGAAATATTGATAATAAAAGTTTAGCATGACACCATTGTGGACTTTTTTTTGTGAATCTCGTACCAAACGTCACAACACTCGTAGAGATTGAGAATATGTTAGGTTTTTTTTTTTCAGATTCATACAACGTTCATAACTGGTCACCAATCGGGGGCGTTTTCCGCGCATTTCTGTAAATAAACGTACAAAAGTACATGATAATAGTTTTTTTTAAATTTTATTTTCACTTATTTTTGAAAGATCAATAAACATGTGTATTTTTTTAGTTCTTTTTTTTAGGTATTCCTTCCTAGAAATAACTTCCGAAGCCATTACCACATCGATGTTCTATTTTTTTTTTGGATTATTGAATGAGAGAACAAATAATTGGTTCGTAATGTGCATAATTTTTTTTCAACTTTGATTATGCCCGTGCAAAAGTATATATCCTGTTGTTTTATTTTTATTGAAGGGGGGAAATCACAGTAGCACACAAAAAAATAGGCATATTTTCGAGCATTAATTTTGGCTCAATAAAAGTATCAATCGAAAATCTGTGAAGTAGGTTTTCTAGCAATACTAAAAAAGTACAAAATGTAATTTTTTCAATAAAAAATATTTAAAAATAGCGGCTGCGCAGCATATGCCCCAAGGCGCCTTTTTTTGAGCTCGCCGAAGACATAACTCGAGCAAATTTTTACCGATCGACTTGAAATTTTGACAGTAGCTTCGAAACATCTTTCTCCACGGAGCTACGTAGGATTTTTTATTTTATATGGCTTACTTTTTTTTATCGAGAATTTTATGGCGTTTTTTTTTGTTAAAAATTTAACTTTATTTGCAAACATGCACCATTTTGCGAAAAATCAATATATCGAAAAAATCCTACGTAGCTCCGTGGAGAAAGATGTTTCGAAGCTACTGTCAAAATTTCAAATGGATCGGTAAAAATTTGCTCGAGTTATGTCTTCGGCGAGCTCAAAAAAAGGCGCCTTGGGGCATATGCTGCGCAGCCGCCATTTTTAAATATTTTTTATTGAAAAAAATACATTTTGTACTTTTTTAGTATTGCTATAAAACCTACTTTACAGATATTCGATTGATACTTTTATTCAGCCAAAATTAATTCCCGAAAATATGCCTATTTTTTGTGTGCCACTGTGATTTCTCCCCTTAAGGCCTCATATCTCTTTGGGTGGTCGGATAACAAGATTTTTTGTGGGATCAAAAAATATACTAATGAAGAAATAACATGAGGTTTGGAGGGTTTATTTTAAATATCTGCAGGAAGTCAAATGCATTTTTCATTTTCCAAAAAATAGAAAATAGCGGCCCAGTGCCCGGTAGAAAGAGTATACTCCGTTTTTGAGGCCCTCCACGGACGGACTCGTTGGAGACGCAAATGAGCACCTAGACCAAAATATATATTTTTTTTTAGCAATCTCAGTGAATTTTTCTACCGAACTACACACAATTATTCAAAAATATTAATTTTTGCAAATATGGCACAATTTTGAAAAAAAACTCGCATTTCCGACTGACAAAAAACGGCTTTAATGTGATTCTGGAAACCATAATTGTAAGTAAATCGTAAAAATCGTGTGTACTTCGCTAGAAAATCTGTCTAAGAAGTTACAGTCCAAATTTAAAGTCAATGGGTTAAAAATTCTAGGAGCTACGATTTCGCCCGATTTTGAAAATATGGTTTCAAGAAAAACGCGTTGAAAGTTTCAAAATAATTTTTCTCAGGACCGTATTATTCTTGCAGTTTTTATACATATCAACCATATTCATTTTTGGCATGTTCATGCATCATTAGAGGCAATAAAAAAATGATATATTTTTTTTTCAAATGTATACAGCATTGCTCAAAAGTATTAGGCACTCTGTAAGTTCCTCTGTAATCCGGAAGCCACATACTCTTCTCACTCTGTAAGTTTTCTATTCGGATATAAAATCGAATATCTCGGCTAAAAAATATCGTAAACCAATTTACCAAGCGGAACAAAGAAATTTTGGAAAAAATAAATAAAAAATCAGTGACTACAAAATAACAAAATATAACTTTTTACTCCTTAGACTAAATACCTAAGAAACCTAAGAAACCTTTTTGTTTTTTCTTCTAGTTTTTTATTCCGAAACGAAACTAAAGCTAACGGTGTCATTTTCAAAGATCTTATTACAAAATGGTGAGATTACTATTTTTCAAAGTCCAGCACGCGATCTGGCAAAGTGCAAAAATCGGGAAAAATCGGCATGTTTAAAATTACATACCGGGTCCAAAAAAAAATCCGAAAAATAAAAATAAAAAACCAAAATGAAGCTGTATTTGTCCGTGTCAAAACTCCTTTTGGTGAATTGGTTTACGTTTTTTTTTCGCTGAGATATTCGATTTTATGTCGAGATAGAAAACTCACAGGGCGCCTAATACTTTTTAACAGCGCTGTACAAGGCCTTAAATGTTAAAGTGGCTTTGCCCTGTATAAAATGCGTTCAGAGAGACCCACTTATTTCGCATAAAATATGAATATGCAACTACTTCGTAAGTGACCGCAACAACGGTTTTCCTTTGCCTAATTGCATACACCATGGATTTCTCACTAATATTTCGTTCACACTCTCGTATGCAGATTGATCGTCGATTAGGATAACCGCCTGCCAGGTTATTCGTATCGGAAAGACGAGAGTAAAAAGTCGTAAACGTCAGTTCGTGCGAGCGTAGGGCGACCATCAACAACTGTACATGTATAATAAGGTCTATAAGGTATACAGGGTCCGAGTAAAGATAGGACAAGACAAACGAACACCACGAAAGCTCCAAAGAGGTCTCTCACCGCACATTTCAATATCTCGCTCCCATCTCCCTTTTTGCGGTTGGGGACACACACGCGTATCTCCCTCTTTACGTCATCTCACTCGATCGTGCTGGCATGTCGCCTCTGCCATAGGGGTGGAAGAACCACCAACTGAGCCTGGCACAAGCGACAGAGAGAGAGAGAGGGTTTTCTTTCTCCTTTCCCGCTTCCCTTTCTGTCTTTTTGGTACCGTCAACTGTCCGGTTCGAGCTTGGCCCACCCACGAGTACTTGTCTCGTGTCAAATTTGTATAAAAGAAGAGGCGTGCGCTCTTGACATCTCGATCTTTTGCTCACTCTTGTAGAAATCCTCCCTTTTTTTTCCTTCTTTCTCTCAGGCTTCACTCGTGCCCGAGGAGCAGGGGAAATCCCCCCCCCCATAATTCGGATCATCACAAATGGAATCTTCCGTTTTTCGATATGGCGAATTCACATCAATATCGAAAGGATCGCACAAATTGGAATATATAATGACAGGTTGCGTACAAAATTTGTCGCACTTTCGATGTTAACGGGCTACATCTACGTGGATGGGTCAAAGAATTGCATAGTCAGTGGACATGATATCTCGAGAACCACTTGATGGATTGTTTCCAACTTTGCAGAAGATAAGACGAAAAATATTTAGAGGTCGTTGACGATCTTACTTTTTTTTTAATCGATCTTCATTTTTCGATGCTAACGTAAAAATGATGACTTTTTTCATAGATTTTGGATGCCCGAGTTTCACTTTGTTGCCACGTTGTTAAAAATATGATTTCAAAAATCGGCGATCGTCAACGACTGGTATTTGATGTTAACTTGAATAACCCGTTTGGTTTTTTGATTTCGGATGGACCGTTTATGCTGGAGAGTGTCCACCGCCAAACGTCGCGAAAAATACTTCATCATCTCCCGGCAGCCATGTTCTGGTTGTTTTTTTCTGTATTTTGTGGTGATTTTTTTGAAGGCTCTCAACACATGTACTTTTGTGTTAAAAAATGCATTTCTTTTTCACCAACCGTTTCCCAGACACAAAATTCGAATTTGGCAATTTTCTTCGGGCCTCCAGATGGATGTGGCCCTTTAAAAAAAACTTGAAGAGTAGGTTTCTGCTTGCCAATCATGTTCATTTACAGTTGGCCCACGAAATATGAACACGAAGTGCTAAAAAAATCGATTATTCCGAGCGTTAGTTCGTTCAATGGAATCAACAATGATCAAAATAACATAAAATTCCATTTTTTCATGGCATGTCCCAACGACGGAAGTCTAGCCAAGTCATGTTTCCGTGTGGAAAAGAGCCTTCAAAGTTGGGTATCTCTCGTACTATAAACTGTCATCAAATTTCACCAGTCTGACTAATATTTTTCTCATTATAAAAAAAAAGAACATGCAAACTTGATCGCTTTTTCGATATTTTCTTCATCGGACAATGTATCGTTGGATTCCCCATCTGAAAGCATACAGGAAACGCCTGCAGCATGCCACAATAATGTAGAATGGCATCACGCGGCGAGGTCCTGCAATAAACGGCCATACAAGTATATGCACATGTGCGTATGCATGCAGCACAGATACAGATCGTTGGAATCGCTAAATGAAATCGAAGGGAAGGTCGTATAGCTCGCGTGAAACGTTCATCGGAGCAAAAATCTCGAAGGAGCTGTGTGGTGTGAGGGACCACCCGCGATTGCCATGCGAGATCTTCTCCAAACTTATACAGACATGTATGTGTGGAAGAGCGAGAGAAGAGAGAGAGAGAGAGAGAGAGAGAGAGAGAGAGAGAGAGAGAGAGAGAGAGAGAGAGAAGAGAGAGAGAGAGAGAGAGAGAGAGAGAGAGAGAGAGAGAGAGAGAGAGAGAGAGAGAGAGAGAGAGAGAGAGAGAGAGAGAGAGAGAGAGAAAGAGAGAGAGAGAGAGGGAGAGAGAGAGAGGAGAGAGAGAGAGAGGAGAGAGAGAGAGAGAGAGAGAGGAGAGAGGAGAGAGAGAGAGAGAGAGAAGGAGAGAGGAGAGAGAGAGAGAGAGAGAGAGAGAGGAGAGGTAGAGAGAGAGAGAGAGAGAGAGAGAGAGAGAGAAGAACGAGATGAGAGGTCGACCGGGTCGTCTTATTCATTCAGAAAAGAGTTCTCCCTCCCTCTCTCTCTCTCTTTCTCACCCTGTCTCTCTTTCTTTCTCGGATACATCTACACATTCTTGCTTTTCACTGTTCATTCCCTTGTCCTACTCTCCACGTGTTTCTCAAACCGCATGCATTCGCGATAAATTCGTGAGCCACCCTCCCGTTGATCGCCCCGAATTCTTTCGACTTCTGCCTCGTCTTATATTCGTGGATCTTTTCAGGAAACACCCGGGAGGGAATAACAACACGCGGGACTGAACTAAATTCGGTGGCGTGAGACATGACGATGAAAGAATTGACCTCAAATAAAATGTATGTGTGTACACACACACATGCGTATAAATGTAGTATTCTATATTTGAAACGTGGGTGAATGACTGCGTGACACCGTCCAGAGGATCTTCCGCTTCCCTCCTCCGGTGCAGCGCGTCGTTCTTTACGGCAGGACACCACTGTGATGGGTCAATAAAACGATTTTTTTTTGCATTTTCTCAAAGTATACCTGTTCAACAATATGTGAAACAAGTTTCAAGTTAAAATATTGAAAATTGACCAAGTTACAGGCGATTTATTGAGAGCAGGTAGCACAACGATTTATGTAGGTTAATACTTTCAATCGCATTTTTGCCGAATCGACTTTTCTCCACGTGGCCGAAATAAATCGAGCTAAAATTTTTCGATTCAATTTTTTTTAATGACATTTTCCGTAATACTAGTATGTGTCTTTGTACGTCGCCATTTTTTTTGTTAATTTAATATTTTTAAGCCGTCGAATATCAGGAAACATTTCGGCAACATTCCAATTTTTTCAACACATTATGTGATTTTTTTTTCAGAAAAATGTTGATAATTTTTAATTTTTTCTCCATCAAACTTTACACGAAATAAATTCGATATATGCTTGATAAAATACATTTGTTTCCAAACCCAAATAAGTCATCTGGGCGATAAAAGAGATGAAAAAACGCCTTTTTCGGCCCATCACAGTCCTCCCTCAATAACCCTAAACCAATTCGATTTTATTTAAAATTGAAAAGAGGTACTCTCACCGTTCCGCATTAATTAAGGGGTAAGGCCACTGTAAATTTTTTGAAAAATCGATTTTTTTTATTGGCTTAAAAAATAGTTTAAACCCTCTAGTTTAAAAATAGTTTAAATCCTTTTAACTTCTTTTTTAAATTTTTTCCAATAAAAAACTATTCGCAAAACTTTAAACGCGTTTTTCTCGAAACATGGTTTTTCAAAATGGCACGCAGCATAACTCGAACAATTTTCATTTTTTTTACTTGAAATTTTAACCAGATGTGAACATTTACATTATCTTGAGAATGTCGATCGGAATTTTCAAGAACTTTATTTATTGATTTTTTATTAACAAAAAACTTGCCGTTTTTTTCGTCAAAAATCAATTTTTTTTTCAAACGCACGCCAAATCCACAAAAATTGATACTTTTTAAAATCCGATCGACATTCTCTAGCTATAGCCCTCTAGATTAATGGTTTTTTTTTGTTCTAGATTCAAAAGTGCACCAGTGGTGCTGCGTGCCGCGGAGCCCTGGAAGCAAAACATGTCCCGGGAAGATAGCTGTGGAACCGCCATTTTGTTTTTTTTTACTGTAAAAAAATTTTATAATAAAGTTTAATGTATGCCCGATAAAACCATTAAAAGTTTTTTCTCAAATACCTTCAATTTCGGGAGCAAAAAATTAGTGAAAAAACCTTTTTTTTTGGGCCGTTACAGTGGCCTTACCCCTTAAAGAACCAGTCAAATACTTGTCAAGCGAATCAAATTTGTTTTCAACAGTAATTTTTTCACCAAATGAACAAATTTCGATACGATGGACGGCGATGCAATTTTTGGCACCGAGCCTCCGCCAATCTCTGCCTGGTAGCAACAACGTAATAATAACAATAAAATAATTGAAACGAAAAGTAATAAGAGGAAAAAAAAGGACGCGAATTCGAAGCAACATATCTGCCCACACGTGCAAAAACGTGGATCCAGTTGTTGGGCCACGGAGGGATACGTTTTGGAGAGCGCCAGGAGCACGATAGCATACGTACACACGCATACACATGCCGGAGCGCAGCCGGGATTGAAGATTATTCCGGTGGCCGCAGGAGCTCGCGCCCAAACCCGGCCGTATAATATATAAAACGAGAACTCCCTTCTAATTATCCCGCGGGCTTAGCTGCGGCCAAACTGCATCACGCACTTGTACGTGAGTAGCGTGTGTTATATATACATACGTTCCGAATTTATATATATATGAGGTTTTCCACGTGAATCCGGTGGACTTTGTCCTCGACCCCCGCCAATTCAATTTACTGTTTTAAATCTGATTCTATTGGATCTAAAAGACCCCCGATTTTTCTTTCACAATTATCGAAACAACCCTTAGTAAAAACAAAAATTCTCCGAAAAACTCCCCGATTTAAAAATTTGAAAAAAATCCCAAAAATGCTTGATTGAATGTAAAAAATTTCAAGCCATCACCCGCAGTGGTAGTATGATTTTTTCTTTGCTTTCTGAGCGATTGACGTTAACAAAATCCGAAAAATTAGCTGCTTACTGTTCAAGGTCCATGATTGTGATTTGGTGATTCAAAAATGGTGAAAAAAATTCATTGTGAGTATGAAAATATTTAAGTATCCGCCCGAAGTAAGCGGTTCGTGAATTTTTCGGATTTTTTAAAACGTTAATCGCTCAGAAAGCATAGAAAAATTCATACTCCCACTGCGGGTGATAGCTTGAAAATGTTTACATATAATAACGCATTTTTGGGCATTGTTTCAGATTTTTTAATCGGGACTTTTTTTCGGAGAAAATGTTTTTTTTTACTAAGGGTTTTTTCGAAAAATGTAAAAAGAATCAGGGTGGATTATAGAGCCAATGGAATCAGATTTAAAAAAATTAATCGAACTGGCGAGGGTCAGGGAAAAAGTCCACCGAATTCACGTGGAATACCTTATATATAGGGTGTCCTGTTATGAATGGATAATCCTGCAACTAGCGATAGGTCAGATCATGTCCTATTATATGCTGGAATTTCAGTTCAGTAAGAGTCCCACGGTTTTCGAGATAAAAATCATCTGCCTTTGGTTTTTCGCATGCCATTTCTGCAAATGATTACTTCTTGTACCCGGTTTTTCAAGAAATACTCTTGGTTATTTGTTTTATCGAGAAAAGTCTTCTTTTTAACATCAAATGTTAAAGAAACTTCATGATAGAAGATCTTATGCAGAATTTTCATACAAACCAATTCGAACATCTGACTTTGACAGCCTGCGGTGTCAAAAAAATTGAACTACGCATGTTGTGACAATTATTGTAAAAAGTTGCTTAGTTGTTGTCAATTCATATCATTTGTAGAAATAGCATGTGAAAAACCGAAAGTAGATGATTTCTTTCGACAAATAACATAAAACCCAAAATCTCGAACAGCGTGAGACGTTTACGAAAATGAAATTCCAGCATATAGTAAAGCATTATCTGACCTATGGACAGTTTAAGGAATATCTATTCATAACAGGATACCCTGTTTATATACAGGGTCCGGCAATAAAACCTCCCTAATTTTGATAGGTAAATAAAAAAAACATTAAAGATAGAGAAAACAAACCTTTATTTTTGGAAAAGGGATACAATGCCATTTTACATTATTTTACTTACATTACTTTGTTTTGAAAATTACATCCGGTAAATGACGTCCTCCATTGTTGATGCATTGACGAAGTCGTTCCCTGAAGTTTTCCATAGTTCTTCGTGTCATTTCTCTTGGAATGGCAGCTACTTCCTGAGTGATTGCCTCCTTAAGTTCTTGCAGAGTTGTGGGACGATGTTTGTAAACTTGAGCCTTTAGGTGTCCCCAAAGAAAAAAATCACAAGGTGATAAATCAGGTGACCTTGGGGGCCAGGCGATGTCTCCTCGCAACGAAATCAGACGTCCAGGAAACAACTCCCTCAACATTTCCATAGAACGCCGAGAAGTGTGGGATGTGGCTCCATCCTGCTGGAACCAGACATCTTGCTCTTCGTTGTCTTCAAGTAACTGGTTTACTCTAGGTCGGAGGAATGTCTCTATCATGTGACAGTAACGATTTGAAGTAACCGTTACTCTTTGGTCACCTTCTTAAAAAAAATGCGCCATGGCGCATCCTGAAGATGGCACGTATACCGCTTTCAAACAATACCCCCACCACTTCAGTATCCCCACTACACTCACACAATGGCGTCTTCAAATGCGGGAGGTTTTATTGCCGGACCCTGTATATGTACAGTCTAAACTCGATATAACGAAATCCTCGAAATAACAGAGATTTGTCCATTCCCTTCCGATAGACACCCGAAACATTGATAGAACGACATAATCATATACATAATGTTCTAATTGCTTGTAAAAATTATCTAATTTAAACCTTTTTTCTTTAAAAAAACATCCCCATATTGATAATACTAATTTGTTTTTTTAAGAACATTTTAAGGAACATGACTTCGGTATAACGAATCGTCAATATAACGAACTCCCCTTGAGATTAGTTATATCGAGGTTCGACTGTGTATATATATATATATATATATATATATATATGTGTGTGTGTGTGTGTGTGTGTGTGTGTGTGTGTGTGTGTGTGTGTGTGTGTGTGTGTGTGTGTGTGTGTGTGTGTGTGTGTGTGTGTGTGTGTGTGTGTGTGTGTGTGTGTGTGTGTATGTATGTATGTATGTATGTATGTCTGTATGTATGTATGTATATATGTATATATATATATATTTGAAACAAAAAGTATATCATATATAGGACGTTCCACGTCAAACCGATCAACACCCAGCTTTATAGTCCTTCGATTCGTTACGCATTTTTTGCTTCGTTCCCATATAGTAAAATAAGTATTTAATTTTTTCCCATCAAATTTCTCATTCAAGTCCTCATCTGCGTGAAATAAGTATACAATTTTTTGTCTCAAAAGAAAATAATCACTTATTTTCAATATTCCCTTCTAGCTTTTTTCGCCACGTAATTTGTTCCCCCTCTGTTCATCTCTTTTAATTAGAAAGTAATGATCCGATTGACGAAAGTGCAAAGAGCGGTTTAGTGGGTAACAGCAAAGTACCAAGATACGTTAATTATTGACAATTGCAAAGGAAAAGTATGTCACTCAAAGTAAGTTGCACGACAAATCGATCAACATCCAACTTTACAATCCTTTCATTTGTGAGCGATTTTTTCGCTTCGTTCCCATACAGATATCGATGTAAAGCGATTATTTAATTATTCATCTCGGAATTTCATCTGTGACTATTCACGTGATTCTTATCAGAAAGAAAATAATTGGTTATTTTTTCCCCCAGTATTCTCTTCAATTTTTTTTACCAGGTAATTTTTTTTTCATTTTTCTATATCTTTTTATTAGAAAAGTGACGATTCGATTGAAGAAAATTCATAGAGATTGTGTACGGTTTGGTGGGGAGGAGCAAAGTATGGGGATGCTTTTTATTGACGATTGGCAACAATTGTTTATTGAACGAACGAAACGGATCGCCGATGTCGAGAGATATCGAGCGACGAAATTGGTTTTTACGCGAGGCGCTCGCCGTGTCTCGGCGATCAAGAGATCCGAGCCGCAAGGAGCGAGAAACAAGGAAAGAGATACACGAATTAGGGACGGAGTAAGGCAGAGAATTGAGTGAATCGATGCAACGGAATACATTATAGACTCGTTGCATCCGGGCTTTCAACCCCTCTAACCCGTTATTGAAAAGGAGCTGTTTGTTCGCAACAAGAGATATTCCGTACCCGGATATCGGCGCGCGGATGCATCAAAGAGATACGTCTTCAAAGAGGCATAAGGAATGAGAAATGGGACGTTATGAAGACGAAAGAACGAGAACGACGGGATTTTCTCTCAGTTCGCAGAACTTGACGTTTTTCGTGGATATGAGATGATTGTTTCGAGCCGATTGTTTCTTCCATTTAAGGGCGAAAATAACTTTAAGGGGAGGGTAGGGGTTTCAGCACGAAAAAAACACTTTTTTGCGATTTTTTTCATCTATATGGATAGAGTAAATTTATTGAAACCTTTTGTACATTGTTAAGTGTCATTTCAAGAACATTCCGTGAAATTTGTACGCGAAAATATCTACAAACAAGCCCGTGCTGCGTTTTTCTCGAAACCACTTTTTCAAAGTCCGTGTTCACTGCCATTTGAAAACTACATGACCGATTTATTTCAAACTTGGTACACACTTTCTACATATAAAAGACCTCCCCCCAACGGTTAGTTTGAGTTTTTTTTGCATTGAGGGGGGTTTCCACCCCCAAAATGGCGGAATTTTTCGTGAGCAGTAGCACTTTTCACTTTACATGACCACCAAAAATTTAGAAATGAAAAAAAATTTATCGAAGACCGTTGGAGGAGGATTTGATGATACTTTGACTAAATTTTAATGGTACTTGATTTCAGATAATTTCTAGATGAGATACAGTGAACACCGCAAATCGTGTTTTTCCAAAGGCGTTCTTGGAAAAGCTTTGTCACCGGCTTGTTTGTGGATATTTTCGCGTACAAATTACACAGAATGTTCTTGAAATGACACTTAACAATGTACAAAAGGTTTCAATAAATTTACTCTATCCATATAGATGAAAAAAATCGCAAAAAAGTGTTTTTTTTAACGCTGAAACCCCCACCCTCCCCTTAAGCGAGGAAAAATTGTTGCTAATTTTCACTATTTTTCTTTAAGGAAAGATTTTTTTGTCATTTTTTACATTTAGGGTATGTTTTATTACTACTGTTGGCTATTGCATGGTATTTTTTATTTTGTTATTAATGTTAAAAATGGCGGAGGTATGGCACGGTCTTCTGAGCGGCATTTTCAAAACTGGCGTAACGTATACGTAAAAAACTAATCGAACGATTCTGATGTACTTGAGTATAAATCTTTTTAACCATATTATCTGAAACATGAACCTAAATTTTTTTTTATAAAAAAGTATATTTTTGTTGCAAAATGTACCCATTTTTTCGGAAATTTCCATCGTTTTATTTCAAAGCGTATCTCAATGCATTTCATTGATTTTCAACATTTCTCACTTTTTCTTGGTTCATATTCTGCGTATGTGTATTTATAAGAGAAATACCTTGGTTGTTTTTTTTTCAGATTAATCCCGCCGACGCTATCTGTCACGCCGGCTGATAACACCCGCCGCAAACCGTTTAGAAGACCGTGTCATACCCTCGCCATTTTTAATGACTAATAAAAAAAAATACCATGTAACAGCCAAAAGTAGTAATAAAATATACCCTAAGTCTAAAAAATGATGGAGAAATCTTTGGATTTAGAAAAAAATAATGAAAGTCGGCAAATGTTTTCCTCGACTAGATGTATCTCCACTCTTAAATCCAACAAGGCACAGGAGAGAAGAAAAATCCTTGATCGCAGGGACAGATTTTATAGTCCGTCACTCTTCGAAAGAGACAAAAATCTTTTGTACCATTCTTCTTGGATTCGACGATAGTTTTGGTGTATTCTTCCTCTTAAGACAAGGGAGAATGTGAACATATGTGTGTGTATATATATATTAGGGTGGCACAAATTTGAGCTCCATTTTTTTCCCTTTTTCTCACATTTCAATTATCTTCTTTAAGGGAAAAAAAAAAAAAAAAAAAATTGTCGCCCCAGCTGCGAGCGGTCAAAAAATATTTAGAAGTCGCTCAAGTCTTCCAAAAATTGCAATTTAATTAAAAAATGTTTTTTTTTTCGTCCACCTCTCACCCATGAATTTTACTCATTAGAATTTTGAAATTAGCCTTGCGAAAGCTGGTCAATGAATATTTAGTAGTCGCTCAAGGTTTGCGAAATTTGCAATTAAATTAACCAACAAAAACTAGGTTATTTTTTAAATCATAAAGCGTCAAATTCATGGATGACAAATAGACGAGAAAAAAAATCGATTTTTTAATGAAAATTTGAATTTTGGGAGGCTTGATCGACCTCTAAATATTTTATGACCGGTCGCAGCTTTCGCGACATTTTTTTCTTCTTCAAAGAACATAATTGGATGGTGAGAAAAAGGTAAAAAAATAGAGCTCAAACTTGCGCTACCTTAATATATATATACATGCTTGTGTGTGCCTGTGGATGTATGAAGACATGAGAAGACGACTTTAACGGTCGTGAAGATCGTAGCTCGCGCGTTCTTGATGCCCCTTTCTCATCCTCTCTTTTCTTTTTATCGTTCCCTCGTTTCTTTCTCGTTTTCCATCCTTCTTCAACAATCGCGTGTGACGTTACTTCATTCTTACTCGCCACCCGAAGCTCCAGTTTGTCTCCTTTTCTCCTTCTCTTTTCCCCTCTCGCACGATCGCGCCATCCTTCTCGCCCGATGGTCATCTTGATCTCATGACTGGCGACGATTTTTTCGGACATCCCTACAGGACTAGAGATTTTTTAAATTTGTTTTTGAGATCCTTTTACATTATTAGAAAAGTTAGGAAAATTTCGCTAAAAAAGCAATTGCTATTAATAAACTACATACGATTTTTTTCTGTCCGGTTTTAGACGATTATTAAATGAAAAACTTTATTGAAACACGTTAATTTAATTTCAATTCTGGATTCTGTTGATTTCTGATTTGCACGCGGCGTGTAATTTTATTTATTTATTTTTTCATTTATTATTATATGAGTGTAAGTTTCAAAATAATTCGTCTACTTACAAGTAACATCACTTGAGTGACCGCCTTCGATTTTGTTGAAACTCATAGATGTGGTAAAGCATTAAAAATTATTAAACACGTATTTTTTTATCAAATGCAAAACGATGATAAGGGGGACAACGACCCCTCAAAGAAAGGCGTGTCGAGGGATGATTTTGCACCCCCCCTCCCCACCGATCTGAATGATCCAAAAACCAAAATTTTCTAATGTAAAGCGATGAAAAATCTACTATGAAAGTATTGAAATTAAATTTAGGAGTGACATGCCTTTCTTGAAGTATTTCTTTACTTTCATAAATCGATATATTTTGATATGTCTGTAAATAAGGTAAATGTCCCAATTATTGAACAGCTAAGGATCTGGGGCATTGAATTCAGTGAGAAAAAAATATAAAATCAAGAAAAAACCATCGCCTTCAGGTTCAAATGATACTTTGATATTTTTACTTTCGAAAAATCACCCTTTAAATTATTTTTAAATGATTTCAAATGAAAAAAAGAATAACAATGTGAAGAATGCAAATGTCCCAATTATTGAACACTGGAAATGTATATGTCCCTAATATTGAACAGGCATGTCCCAGTTATTGAACACTCTCGAGAATTCTTTTTCCGTTCTGAGAATATTATTTTGGGTACAATATTAAGAAATAAAAGCAAAATCAAACACTTAAATAATCTTTTGTTAATCATGTAAAAATACAAAAATATATATTTAGTCTCTTTTGGCAGGTTTTTGGTTCATTCGCATGTGGTTTATTTTTGCTTTTCAACTCGAACTTTATTTTATTTTTATTTTCAGCTTCCTCGTTTTCATATTCTGTTTTTGTTTGATTCTGTCGCAGCTTGGCTCCCTGAAATATCGGAGAGCAAAAAATATTGAACAGTACATTCGTATTTTTAGGTTACATTTAGGTTATATCCTCTTTTTACTTTCCTTTTTATGTTTATTGCACGAAAATACAAATAAAAAATATATTTGACGATCTTAGAGTTATTATTAAAAGAATAAAGGTAAGTTTATTCAGGAACTTGCAGTTTTTGTTTGAATAAATCCGATTCACACGATCTGTAACACGTTAACAGTCTCGATGTTTTGATGGGTTTAATGACGCCAACTTGGAGAATTCGAGTGTTCAATAATTGGGACACACTGCATTTTCTATGTCCCAATGATCGAACACCGTATATTTTAACAAATAATTAAATAAAGTTTTTTCATAAAAATTGTTATTTGTAAGAAATTTTCTGAGGAACCTGAAAAGCCTTTACTTTTTGAGATGCGACGGTTTTTGAATTTTTTGTGCCCTTACGCATGAAGCGGCGCGTCTTAGCAAAAACGATAAGCAGTTACCACGAGACGTCAAATCGAGTCACCGTTGCTGATTAAATCATTTTTTTCTCTATTAATTAAAGCTTTTTTTGCACAAGTAAGGTAACATTTCGATAGCTAAAAGTTCCATATATGTAATGAAATTTTATAAATAAGTAAATGCATGCAGGTGAATGAGAAATAATAAAAATACAAGATAGTGTTCAATAATTGGGACATTTACCTTATCGACTCCGAAGATTTAGCGATGTTATCCCATAGATAAGAAATTTCAATATCACAAGAATAGAAATAATATATTGATAAAGATAAATGAGAAAGCAACCGAACGAACAAATATCTCCCCCGAAGATTCCCACGTACGTCATAAGAATGATATTTTTTTTTACACATCACGCACGTTCAAACAGTGTGGGACCTAGATGAAGTGCATCCGGGTATTAAGAATGCACAATTTTTTTACTCGTTTTTTTTTAAATTCATAGGGGTGCTCGAGAAAACGTTAAAAACACCCCAAGGCTCGGGAAGGGTGTTGAGGGCAGGGAATCAGGTATGCGGCTGGATGTGTTTGCGCGTCACAACGAGCGGAGAAAGTCACGGGATTTCGAGATCGAAGCAAGAGACCAGCGAGGGAGAAAAAAGGAACCGGGCGACCGGGAGAGAGTGGAAGGGAAGGAAGGAAGCGAGTAGGAGATACCGAGGGTTAGGAGGAAATAAAACAACGGACTTGCCAGCCCCGAAGGCGACCAACCCTCCACTGCGTCTATATAGAACGAGAGGGACTGAGAGAGAGAAAGAGAGAGAGAGAGAGGGGGGGGATAAAGTATCATAATAATTGAAATAAATGATAATGCCGCGTGTGGCCAGCGATCAAGAGCACGTTGAATCGACGTTTTCCGCCCTTTCGTCCCTACTCCAATACACGTACCTTTCCACGTCGAATCGACCTATTCGCGACCGAAAATAAACGTATCAAGGCGAGATATACATTTCCACCGAAAAACATAAAGACATTTTCAGGGATTTTTTAAATTAGAAAATAATTATTCTACATTTATCAAACTATAGGTATACTTCGATAGTATACTTAAGTATTACAAAACAATATTTTTAAATTAATTTATCATCAAAATGGCGGATCTGTGGCAGAGTGTTAAGGGGTAACACCACTGTAAACTTTAAAAAAATTGATGCTTCTTTTTCGATTTCGTTTAAGAAATGCTTTGAACCATTTAGAATAAGGGGGATAAAGTTTGGTACCTGTAAAAAAAGGTCCGTAGGTCCGTGTAGGTCTGCGGTGATAGTGGCTGGCCCGTCTGCGAGACGTCGGCGTTTTTCTCGGAACACAATTTTTCAAAACATCATACAGCATAACTCCAATAATTTTCATTCTATTCACTCCAAATTTTGAGGACATATTAAAATAATATTCCGAAGAGAAATACGGACGGGTTTTTCCATGATTTAATTATAATGTTATTTATTAACAAATGATTGTCCTTTAATTTCTGTCGAAAATTGAGTTTTTACTTTAAATGCTTGCCAATTACACAAAAATTAATATTTTCAAAATTCCCAATGTATTTATCTAGCTATACTCATGTGAATTAATAGAATAAAAAAAAATTCATTCCACATCCAGATTTGCGTCGGTTATACTGCGTGCCGCAGAGCGTTTCAAATTCAACATGCCTTTGTATAATTTTTTATCATAATTTATTTTTGTTTACTTGAAGATATGCCTAATAAAATCCGTGTATATTATTATCTTCTTTCCTGTCCTTTCACAAAAAAAATTGCGGAAAATCCGCAGTCTAGCTTCCCGTAGACTTTGATTTGCAAAAAAAATGTTTTTCAATTATAAACATGTGTAGTATCTATACGACAGTAATTAAAATGAAGAAAATGCAAATTTAAGAGAGTGACATGCGTTTGCAAAAAAATCAACATTTCACGCAAAATTTCTGTAAAATTCGTATTAAAAAAATCGTTTTCTTTCTAATTTTTCACAAATAATTCTCGTCGAGTAGAAGGTAGCAATATTATCAATATTTCTACCAAGTTTCAACTCAATCGGCTTAATAGTTTTTTACTAATCCTTCATGCCAAAACGCGTTTGAAGTTTACGCCCACTCCGAATCCCAACGGGAGGCACAGCGTTGACGTTTGAAGTTTTCCAAATTTCTCTTTGAAACTTATTTCACATATTGTATATTTTACATATATATTTTTATCGTTTAGAAAAAAAAGAAAGTTTTCAATACTTTGAATTTTGGAAAGAAATGCCTTTGCAAGCCATTTCATCGGATTCCAGTCTATAACCTCGTTGTGCAAATTCGATTTGCAAAATAATTATTAATATTGGCTAACGGACAATGTTTAGATTGTCTGTACTCTCAGGACGTCTATGAGCCGTAATTTCAAAGTTGATGGGAAATAATTCACAAAATGACTTGCATTGTTTTGTAGGTGATATTCTGGGGAGGATAATAGTGAGAGAAAAAATGAATAGTGAGGGTTGCAATCGGGTCGATACGGCGTGGGATTCCCTGTACATAATGACACCCAGGCCTCCCCTTTTTAAACGCTCGATAAATTATCCTTAGCGAAGAATATCATCAGTCATTATTTACCACAACGAGCAAACGTACCTGCTATATATATGAAGCGGCGCTTTTGCGGTACTCGTCGCAAAGAAAAATAAAAATAAAGGGTCTTGGTCATCGGGTCGCGTTAGTCATCGAGTGAGTTTGAACGATTTGCGGTAAATTATAACTTCACGAAAGGAAAACGCTGCAATTGTAGATGGCAATTATCAATATTAATTACAAAAATATTCGCAAATCGTCGGCGTATCTCGTAGTACAAGCTTAAACGTTTTCATCAATAAATACCGGTTTTCGATTAGTGATCGATTAAGTGAGGAATAAAATTGCAAAGTCTTTGAGAGGTATTGAAAAAGTTTGCAGTTGGATTTTTGGACCTTCGACAATCTTCCAATCGATTATCGATTGGATCGATTAGATATGTAAGTCTTATCAGTGACTAATTGTAAGTAAAACATATATCTCTTTCAGATAATTTATGTGAATAATCCAAGCTTGTGTTCATACTGCGTGATCGGGGTAAACAATACGATCATCAAAACTAGGGGGTGGAAAATGGAAAAGCCCGATGAAAGTATTTCGATTTTGACGACATGAAATGTCAGAATTATAGTCGAAGCTTGAAGCCTTATATGCCTAAAAAAAGTATCATTTTTTAAAATCGGTTTATATGGTGTATAAATATCCCAAGAATGATATCGTTCGTATGTATGAATATTCAAATGATTTTATAACTTGGAATGCGTTTTTACTGATACCATGTTTTCAAAATCGGTCGAACTCATACCTCCTACAATTTACAATCCATTGACTTCGAATTTCAACTGGAACTTCTTAGATAGATTTTCTAGCGAAGTACACACGATTTTTACGATCGATCAACAATTACGGTTTTTATAAATAATTGAGGCGGTTTTTTTAGTGAATAATGCGACTTTTTTCAAAATGGTGCTAAATTTGCGCAAATCAATATTTTACAATAATGTGCACTTCGCCAGCAAACCTTACGTAAATCATTTTAAAAAATTTGTCGGTCTCGGTGCTCACGTGCTCCAATGAGTTCGCCCGTGGAGGGCCTGTAAAAAGGAGTTTTCTTCCTACCGGCCACTGGCCCGCCACTTCGTGTTTTTTGAAAAATAAAAAATGTATTTGCCTACCTACAGATATGTAAAACAATCCCTCCAAACCTCATTTTGATAGCTTGATTAGTGGTTTGAAAAAAAATCCCAAAAAGCCTTGTTTTTCGACCGTCCAAAGGTAATATACATAAGGGATACTCCACGCCATTTCACCTCGCCCGTGGCCTCGATAATTTTTTATTTCCCTGGTTTTTTGTTGTTGTAAAATTGTACCCCATGAAGGGAGTATCAACACCAATTTTTATATTTTTATGTGTTGTCTTTCAGGAGTTATAATTTCCAAAAACATGTCGATTTCGGAAGTTTTGGAAAAGTTTAAACGCTGATAACTGCTGAACTAATTGAAATATCGACAAATGTCGATATATAACTTTTATTCACTTTGAAGCACACTTCCGTTAAAAGATATGAAAAAATTATCAATTATCAATGTCAACGTTTTTTTTCTCCTCTAAAGTGAAAACTATTTTTTTTAAAGAAAATTCCCTTTTTGAATTTTTTTTCAAAAAATTATCTAAAATAAAGTGACCCATTCTATGATTATTAAGACTAGTCTCATCGTGGGCCCATTTTTCCTTCTATTTTTTTCGAATCAATCGTATTTTTTTAGAACATTTTAATCTCCAATAATGATATTAATGATTTTGTGATTTCGAATTCGGTTTCGACAGGCCTGGAACGGTACATTTTTAATTTGTGTTTGTTTGGGTTAAATGAAATATAAAATTGGGTTAAATTAAATATAAATTTTGGAATATATTAAAAATAAACTGTTTCAAGCCTGTCGAAACCGAATTGGAAATCACAAAATCATTAATAGCATCGTTGGAGACTGAAATGATAAAAATCTTCTCAAAAAAATATGATTAATTCGGAAAAAATAGAATAAAAAATGAGCAAAAAAAAACAATTAGGGGCAAAATGGGACACAATTGGGACAAAAAAATCAGAAAAATAAAAAATGGTCGGAGTCACGGGCTGGGTTAAATTGCCTGGCATGTCCCACAAGTAGCCTCATAGAGTCAATATTGTGAACTATATAAAAACATTCGTCAGCAAAGTTGGAAGTTCATCCAACCTCGTTGGGTATCGTATTTTCTTCCATTTCCCGAGATTTTTCGAATACAATCGAGAAAAACATGGCTGAGATATATCCACGAGCGTTCGGAATGATAATAATGGGTTCGTAGTGACGCGGAGGATAATTGGAGCTAATTTTCCAAATTCGGGGGTACAACATTTTCCTTCGTTTCTTCGACTAACGATACGTCCGAAGAATTCGAGAAAACGACACGTCCCTTTTTTCTTCCTACAACTCGGCTCGTCTCCTTGGTTTTTCCTTTTCTCTCTCCGATCGGTGGGCGAAAGGGAATTCGGTTAACGATCCACGTACGCGCCCTTTGCCGCGACGTCCAAGCGTCATTATCCCTGTCAGTCCCTGGCAAAATTTAACCGTAGGAATTCAGGATAATCGGGCGCGAACGAGGACGCAACGAGAGAGCGAGACAAAACCTAAAAATAAGAAAAAAAAATAAAAATAAACGCAGTCAACGTACAAAGACGCTTTTTCGCTTTCGTGGACCGCAACACGCCCAACTCCCTACGCGCTCCTCACCGCGAGATGAACGATCAGCTTGCGGGGACACGAGACTGAAAACGAAGAGGAGGATCGGAATTGCGAGCCAACGAGAAGAGACAAAGAAAAGATTTCCGACGTCTAAATCCTAAACGTCGCCCTTCCGGTCAATTTCGTGCGAGCTTCCCTTCACTTCCCCCAAGTGCGTTTCTTCCACCGTACATTTTAATGGGCACTCTTCCACGATCGACAAAACGCGCCATCAAGGGAACAAAAAGACGAAATACCGCCGCGAATAAGCAAAATTTTCGAGCTTAAGGGATCGCGTGACTCCGCCGGGACCGCAAAAGGTGACGGACTGTGAGAAAAGGTATTAGAGCCTGCGGAAGAAAAAAATTATCGAGGGAGCGAAACGGAACAAGTTTGTAGCATTTTCGGAACATGTTATTCCGGAACTGTAGGAGGAAAGAAAAATTCACGAGGTGCAGAAAATATTATTAGTGTAATTTGCTAGGATACTTCTCGTTACGCCCAGGGTCGTCGTCTCAATATTAGGAACTTCGACAATCTACTTCCTGTGGTCCGTGCGGAAAAGACGGAAGCGAGAATTATCTAACGAGATATCAGATAAATTTTTTTTACCGAAAAACGCGTTTAAAGGATGAACTATCTCTTAATTTTTTCTTCTCGCACCCTACAATTCAAAGGGGTGCAATTTTGAAAAAATGCGCAACAGTTTAAAGGGGTGATAAAATTAATTAATGTACTTTTGTATTTTTGCCGGATAGTACGGGGGTATACCGCATTCCATACATCTTCGACAATTTTTAATGAAAATTTAGAGTTTTGGAGGAAATAAATGGTGAATTCGTACTCTGTGGGTTAAGGGAGACTTTGTCCTTGGAGTGCCATATTTCAGGTGTTTACATTTTATTTTTTTAAAAGGCAATGAGTAAACCTTTTTGAGTGCGGTTTTTTTCTTGCTTTTATTCATGATATACAGAACGTTAAAAAATAAAAAAAATAAAAATGGCGGCCGTTGCAGCTCCGCGAAAACAGGTCCTCAAATCGCGGGAGGTAAACGGCTGACATCACTGCCCCCTCTTTGTTGATCTGAAACACAAATTCAAAGCATATTATCAATCTGTGACCCTTTGGTCATGGAATGACGGATGGGTTTTTCGTTTAGTACAAATTTCGGAAAATGGCGGCAATTAAAAAAAAAAAATCGAATTTTCGCGTTTTTTTTCGCATAAAAAGATAAATAATAAATGCAAAAATGTATCTATCGAAAAAACGATCCGTCATTACGTGAAGACATATTTTCTGAGTATGCTCTCCAAATTTCAGGTCGATACGTTAATTACAGCGGTCAGGAGAATGTCAGCCATTTTTAAAAACGTGTTTTCGAGAAAAACGCGTTTAAAGTTTTGTAATGTGTTTACACAAATGTGTTTATAATTACCGCTAATCGGCAACGTCTGGTCCATAGAGGCATCCCTCCTCTTCTATGAGCCTTCTATCTGCTCATTTTGAGCCGCTAACATCTCCCGCTGCTCAATCCGGGACAAAGTCTCCGTTAAAATACGTCGATGAGGACTTCAAAAAAATATAAAAAATCCATTTTTTTTCGCAATTCGGGAGAAAAAAAATGGTTGCTTCATAAAGTAGCCGCTCATTTATTTTCTATTTTTATTTGGAACACCATGCTGAGCTCGTTATCTTCGTTATCGTTTGCTTGTTAAAATACCGGTTGAGTAATTGAGCTCCGATCATTTTTAGATTTTTGGCACAATTTCAAAGCCGAACCTACGTTTACTGCGAATTTTCCCATGTCTCCTTTGCCCCTTTTTCGTCCATTATTCAAATGGACCTTCCGGGAAAGCGAATAGAAATCTCGGGATGAAACCAGCGCAATTCTCTAAGTCTCTCAAAATTATTTTTAAAATCCGCTTACCAAATCGCTTACTACGTTGCTCCAAAAGGGTCGACAACATTTTTTGTCGACTTTTTAACCATCTTAAGGAAAATGTAATCGAAATTTTCTGCTCATTACTAATATGCCCGAGTTTTTGGCGAAAGCTCAAAATTAAGCTAGGAAAAGGCGAAAAACGTGTTCCGATAGATTTTCGACGATTTCTCATGAAAATAAAGGCTTAAGGCAAATCTGAATTCGTATTTAGGGGACAAAAATATATCAACCTGGACCTGTAAAAAGAAAATTTATTCCAAATTTTTTTACATCTCCCCCAAAAGTGAGACACTTCACTAAATTCTAAATTCGTTATCTTTTTTCCTTCAAAATGCTGTTTGATTCATGGAGTTTCGATGATTTTTTTTTATTTTTGGCAGAGTTTCAAAGGCGGACCATCGATTCTTTCCAATTTTTCCATACATATCCATTTGCTTCTTTTTCGTCCATTCTTCAAGTGCACTTTCTGGGAAAAAGGATAAAGATACGGGGATGAATCCTTCGCCATTCTCTAAATCTGTCAAAATCCTTTCCACAGTTCCACCTATAAATCTCCGTCATTCAAATTGAACCGATGCTCCGGCTGTTTAAAATTCCGCAATTTTGGCAATTCCAGAAAAGTGGCCAAAAGGGTCGAACAAAATGTTTATCGACTTTTAAACAACTTTAACGGTCTATGTAATGGAACATTTTCTGCCGATTACGAATACGTCCGAATTTCTGCCGAAAGCTCAAAATTACGTCGCCTAAACGGAAAAACCTTGCGCTTATTGTTTACCCAATCCTTTCCTTTTTAAAATGTCGTTCCAGTCAGCCAGCTCTGATTCTTTTTTTAATTCTTGGCAGAATTTCAAAGTCGATACTCGGAAATATCAATTTGTAGTTTGTAGGCATATTTTACATCAGCAGAAACATTTCAAATTCAGAGAAAAAAAAACAACGACGATGAATTGCACCTTCGTGTCAAAAAACAAAGGTCGAATATCGGGATGATTATTGGTTTCCACCCATAAATTAAATAGTTATTTTTCATTTAATCCTTCTTGCAACTAAAAATTATCGTTTGTGCAGTTACACATTTCCAATAAATCCTTCGTCCATTCAGTAAAGTTCGTCAGTGATCCGTAAGCTTCAATAAGACCGTTAAGGAAGGTTACTAACCCGAAATTTACCTGGCCCGTCTCAACGCTATCCCAAAAAGCATATATATATATATATATATATATACTCCAAAATTCTCTAGAATGGGGACTGCAGGTATTTCGGGATTGGAGTCGATGAATTCCAAAATTG
>OZ023321.1:3267730-3273645 GCA_964007375.1 Ophion obscuratus
CCGAACGGGTGTTTCATGTATATATATATATATTTATACACATATAAATAATTTACTGAGCGATTCAAGAGCGCGAAAAAACATGCGAGAATGCCTTAGGCATTATCTGCCATGCCATTCGACTGTGAGCGTATTCTTTTTTTTTCTCCTCAAGATCACGGTCAATCTCGTGGGATAGTCGTATTGAGAGATTCATTGGATTTCTCGTATACGCAGGCTATTAAATGTCGCGGCGCTCTCTCTCTCTCTCTCACTCGGTCTCTCTCTCCCTCTCCCTCATTCTCCTTTCCTTCGTATCTCAGCTTCGTAAAATATATGTTAATGAAACTAACGTTGATATACAACATATATATATATATAATTATATACAATGATTTTTCCTCTATTCTCTTTCTGCTCGATGCACGTGGTGCCCGAGACGATTTTTTGTTTGCAATAATTTTTTTGAACCAAGAAAATATTGTGTCGAAATAATTCGACCTCTTGTTCATCTTCTTATTCGACGATCTCTAATGTAACTTGGTGCTTTACGGTGTGTATATCCGTATATACATATATACACTTAATGGATAGCTCGTCGATCGGTTTGTTCCTTCTTGTACAGAGAAAGAAGCATATGACTAGATCACAGTAGATGGAACAGCCGCCGTTATTGAATTGTATTCTTTTTTCCTCGGTAAACTTGGATTTCCCTCGGCGCTGAAATCCTCGTTCCTTTTGTTTTTCGTGAAATTGTTGCTTTTCTCAATTCAACGGTCGAGGTGATTTCTGTAACAAAAAAAAAATAATCGATCATTAGTATTGTATTTCTGTAGATTTTTTTTGTTCAATTAAATCTAATAAAATATTGACGTGGGGCAAGTTTAAAGGGCCAATAACTTCGATAAAAAAAAGTTCTCGCAAAGACAATCAATTTTTCCACCCCCGCGATGATAAAATTCGGAAAGTTTATTCTCGTTTTCTCGTACGTATACGAGAAAATAGCCGTTGCAGGGCTGACGAAGGTAAAATGAGCGGACTTGGTTCCAGCGGGATTTATCGTGTCGCAAAAGCGTTACGATCATCCAGACCTTTAGGGTCGTGGGTATCGCGCCACAGGTATGTATTTATAATACACGGTCGCACACAAGTGCGCGCTACGGAGGCTTACGGCGAGAGGGCGATGCACCGGGGATGATTTTCAGGTAAGGGCGGTTTTACGAAGGGACGAGACCGCGGGAGCGGGCAGAGGAGATCCCTCGGGTGGAGACCCTCGAGGAAAAGTAGAAAGAACTGCCTACCGGTTGAAAAACCGACAAAGAAGGGAGGTGATTGCTAAAGCGAGAGGGAAAAAGAGAGAAGGTTAGGTTGAGAGAAAAATGAGGTGTCGGGAGGGGACGCAACGACTGGTATATCCTGAAAGATGTATTCAGGTTAAACGCAGCGCGCGAGACGAAATTGTCCTCGCCGAACGGAGACGGAGAGAGAGCAAAGAAATGAGAGCGAGAGACATCGATATATATACACATATACATACGTGTATATATATATATATATATATATATATATGTACATGAGCTATATACCGAGTTGAAAAAACGATGAAAACGAAACTGAGAAAAGACTGCAAGGGAGTTCGGATTTTTTCGAGACTACCGTTCGGGAAGAAAAAATTGGAGGCGAGCTGAAGGGGAATAAACTTCACGGGCGTTAGCTCTGGCTATATCCAATGAAAACCGGAAAGATTACACCTTGGCTCGACGGAAAAATTCATTTTCGTCATCCCCGAATGTCGGATTGGGGACTTTTTCTCATCGAATAAGAATTCCGATATATTTTACCAAGTTGCTTCAACCTCCTTTCGTTCATAAGATTCACTTGAAAATTGAGTCTGAGGACTCAACTTGATCAAGTGATTTTTCAAATTCGAGTAACACGTTGATTCATTTCTAGGTGCAGGATCGATAGACTCTCCGTTGCAGGCCAAAGCTAGGCAGAGGAGGAGGAGACCCAAGAAGGCATGAGGAGGTGGAGGACGGCGACGACGATCGTGAAGGAAAGGACCGACATCGTGAAAGAAATCGTGGACAAAAGGCGTTCTCTTCACGGGATGTATAAACGCGAGTCTCTCGCGAACCAAGAGCTACGCACACTACACACATGTATATATATATATATATGTATCTAGCAACATACAAATACAGAAGGTGAAAGAGAGGGAGAGATGAGAGCTGAATGGAGTCTGCGATTTGAATGGTGAGCTGCCGGGGTTTCGCCGAGGGGTCCCCCCATTGTCGGTTCCAAGGTCACAAATCTAGCCAAGAGAATTTTCTTTGGAGGTCCCCACGTTGATGGTTGTGTGGCTGGTATCGGAACTCCCTCTTTCTCTCTCTTCCTCTTTGATTCGCGGCGGGCAGCTACGCTCGTACTCTCGGGAGAGCTAGCCTGTGACGAAATTTACGGCTCTCTGGGTTTCTCGTCATCGTCGTCAACGCAAGAATGGACAGGGTCGTGTGTCAGCGAGGAAAATGATGATAAATGTTCGATGAATCGTCAGAAGCTCGAGTCACCCAGAGCAGGAAAGTGCAGCGATGGAAGAAAATCATCTCGCCGGAAGAGCAAGATCGCGTTGATAGCGCAGAAAGCAACGACGAAGGATGAATCGTGAAAAAAAACCTTGCCGAGCTCAGGTCAACGGAAGCAACAAGGGTCATAGGTGGAGTGCTGGAGAAAGGTCGAAAAATACGTACAACGAAGGGTAAAAAAATGTTCAGCTAAAGATACGTACCACGAGGACAGCGGAAGACCCGCGTTACAAACGGACAACACGGTTGTGTCCCGTTTTCCTTATCGGTACATCATTGGCTCTGCTGCCACCAAGAGATAACGTCGAGAAGTTCCTCGTCCTCCGGGCTCATGGGTTCGTAATTGTCGTAACTGTCACCGTGGCCCGTGTAGAGTGGATCATTGTTGGAGGCACCTCCCCCGTAGCCCTGGCTACCAGCCGAGGACGCCTCGGACACGAAGCTCGGGGTCGGCGACGACGATGCTTCCGAGCACGGTGGTGGCACGAATGACGTTGGACTGCTGTCATTTTGCCTCAGGTGTCTCACCGTCGAAGCCATTGCCCCGTGATGAAGCTCGTCCGAGCTGGTATTTCGATGATCATCGCCGTGCACGAGATCGGACGTTCTCGAGATCGACGATGCTAGACTGCCCGATCCACAGGTGGAAAGTGCCGGTGACGAAGACGACGAGATCATGCTCGAGCCGTCCGTGCCGTCGTGATCGTCGATCAAACGCTGAAGACTCCTTATGTACTCCACTGCCATTCTCAGGGTTTCGACTTTTGACAGTTTCTTGCTACCGGCTCGCGAGCCACCGTGTGTACCCGCCGTGTTGCCCCCCAATGCCTGTGCAACGCTCTGCGGTATGTGCTGTCTGAGTGTCGCGAAGCCGTTGTTTACCTGCTTAACGCGATTTCTCTCCCTTGCGTTTCTTCGCGCCACTGAGGCCGGCTGATGAGGCACTGTTCCGTATGGTGTCGATTGGTACATCTTCGTTCTCTTGATTTGCGGCTGATTCTGTTGCTGCTGCTGCTGTTGCTGCTGTTGTTGTTGTTGTTGTTGTTGTTGTTGTTGTTGTTGTTGCTGCTGTTGTTGCTGATGCAGCGTCGTTTTGATGTCATTGACGAGGCCACCGGTCGACACGATCACGTTGCTCCGATTGTTCTGCATGTTGTTGATGCTCAGAGGACTCATCACGCTGACATTGCCGTGCAAACCACCCGCGTGATGATGGTGATGATGATGATGACGGTGATGATGATTCTGATGCTGTACGCTCAACATTTTTGGAAATGCGTTCTCGTCGTTTATCGTCAATGTTCTCACCAAGGTCATGTCACAATCAATTTATTCACACAGCCCCCTTTCTACCCGGCTTTACGTTAATGCCCGCTCTCGGGCTGGGCGAGATCTCGCTGGAATCGCGATTTCTCTCCACGTTTATCTCTCGCGAGCTCTCTCGCTCGATCCCTCCCTTTCTTCTTTCGCGGCACAGACCGCGAACGAGTTGATGGCCACGCGTTCACAAGGACCTTGACGGATTGGCACGCGATCGATCTTTAATATGTGTATATATATGTGTGTGTGTACACGTGCAATGTGCGTGTGTGTGGGTGTGTGTACACAGGTATAAATATTGTCCGGTTTTTTGTTGCCCTCCTTTATTTCTGTCGCACGTTGATGCTCTGATCAAAACACCGACAACTTTTGATGTTGTTTATCGAGGATCCACAAGGATCTACAGTCGTACGATGCTGTACGAAAACAACAAAAACAATGTATCACGAATAAACGTGTCGTCTTCGAGACGAGACGAAGAAAACAAATTAAACGACCCGATTTAGCACCCTGGATGCTTGTGGTACGGAAGTGGCTCCCGAAATGCCTTGCTTCTGAGGGTTCTGGGCCTTATATAGCCGGGCGGGCACGCGCCGCTCCCCACCATGGGGTCCCGTATACTCGATCGGGCCCTAAACCCCTGTGCTCCCCTCTTTCTCTCCCTCTATCACCTTCTCTCTCTCTCTCTCTCTCTCTCTCTCTCTCTCTCTTTCTCTCTCTCTTCGACTCTCCTCGACACCGCCGCTTCTGCCTCTCGTCCTCCTGGCTCTCTCGCACCCTCCTCTCTTTCTTACTCACAACGCGGACCCCTCTCGTCATCCCCACCCTATTCACTGCCCCAAAGGCCCTACGAGACGACCGAGATTCTCATTTTTTTCACGAATTTCCTACGAAATTTCGGCACGCATGGAGAGAGGGTCAGATCGTCCTTTGATCGGGATCAAGAAAAATCATCGAGCGGGCAGGAAAACTTGGGAAGGTTCGTCATCAATGTGAATGACGGAAAATTCGGCAAATACACTTCGTCCGATTAAAGTCGGTATTGCTTTGTACTCTCTTCAATTGAATGAAGTTTGATTCGAATGTAAGTTTTTTTTTTCGTGTCCAAGGTGGTCTCACCGTTCTCGTTTGCCGATCTATTAAATTATGCTAAAATGCAATTAGTATTAACTGATCAAATATTTACCGTGAAAGGATAAGAGTCCCCTGTTTCGTCTTAAATGCTAAGCTACCCCCAACGAAGCGGCTTATCTTAAATAGCAAATTTATTGAATTGCCATTAACTGTCAATGGCAATAATCGATACTCTCATCACGGTCGAGTCTCGGGCGATTAGGTTTGACTCTCGTCGAAACCGGTTCCGCGTCGTTTCCATATCTGTTATCGACTTAATGAGTCAATCAACATTTCTTCCATTCAAATGAAACTCGGCTGATTTACATGAATTCTATTCATATCCGGTAAATTAAATCCTCACCGAACAGAAAGCCAAAAAATAGTCTCGGATAGCCAGGATTTTTTTTTTCAAATCCTGCCTAATCTCCGAGCTACCCTCCACGAAGCTGTTTATCTTCCAAGCCGATTTATCGATCGTTCGCTAATCGTCGTCGATACCAATTAGAAATTCTGTCATTGTCGAAGCCCGCTCGTAGGACTTTTGCTTTGGTGTACGTTCCTCCTTTCCATATCCCTGCTCCACTCGGAAATTCACCGACCACACAGTGTGCCCTCCAGAAGTGGTAATTAAAAAAAAGCCTTTCACAGCTCATTCCGAAAGTCGATAAATCGTTTCCCACTCGCCGCTTCGGAATCCAATGAAGCAGAACTTCACCATTCGATCCTGAATCTTCATCTTGCTTGAGGATGTGGAAAATCCGCTGCAAGACTAAAAATCTCCTCTAGCCGAATCCATTCCTCATCAGATTCATTTTGCAACGAAAATGACCATTTTCGCCCGAGCTTTCGCTCTCGATTAATTAGATTAGACCGTTAACGAAGATTCGGGGCTTGGATGAAAAAAATTGCTTCGAA
>OZ023321.1:3273845-3365624 GCA_964007375.1 Ophion obscuratus
AAAAGCGAGAAAGCAACAGTCAGAGCGTGCGCCGAGGCGCATATATATACATACGGATAGACACATATGCGCACACACACTGAAAGTATAAGCGAGTGCGCGAGCTTCTGGCTTGCGGGCTCACTTCGATATACACCCTGCGCCTTGGCTCTGTACATACGGAACGTGCATCTTTCTTTCTCGTCGATCTCTCCTCCTCGCTCTTTCCTGTTTCTCTTCTCCTTCTTTCTAGAATGCTTTCTTTCTCTCTGTCCTTAATCTTCCCTCTCTCTGAATGCCCCCTTCTGGCCCCCTTGCGCCGTTTGTTTCTACCATTTGATTCTTCGACATTGTTCTTCGTGTTTTTCAGCCATAGGCGGATCTTTTACCTCTCAATCTTCAATTGTGGCGATAGGAGAATTTCGAATCGAGGGGAAAAAGCAAGCAGAATTCGACGATTGTATCGTGTTTTTTAAAGGGGGCTTCGAAATTTAGACGCTAACAAAGGCTATTTTCATGATTTTTTTTGGGTAGGTTTATATTATAGATATTGATATAAAAGTTGTTACACTTAATAAATACACTTTCGAAATACATTGACATTTTTTTTATGTATTTATGTAACCCAAGCAAACTTTAACCTGTTTTTCTCTTGTTGATAAAATCTTCGAAACTAATGAACCGATCCTTATGAAATGTTAACCGCATATTCTTTACAACTATAGCTATAGCAACTATAGCTATAGTGCATATCAAGGGTTTTTTTAAATTTTGTTATTTACTATTTTTTTGTGCCAAATACGGTGAAAAACACGTTTTTTTTCAAAAAAAACGTACGCCATTTCTTTATTTTTGCGTATATAAAAAATCGTATGATATGCGCTATAGCCATTCACATACTGAATCCAAAACCGTTTGATTTTGTTGTTTCCGAGATTTCGTCGACAGGGCAGACCTACAATTTTTGTAGTAAATTTTTTCAACTACCATTTTTATCTATAAACAAATATTTTCAAATAAATATTAAATAAACATATATCTTAAATAAATATTATTTATTATTATTAATAAATAATAATAAATTTATTAATAATACATTTTATTATTATTTTTATCTATGTAATTTATTATTATTTATTATTTAAATAATAAATAATAATAAATAATTATTTAAATAATATATATCTTAAATAAATATTTTTTTATGTATTTCGAAAGTGTATTTATTAATGTAACAACTTTTTATCAATATCTATAATATAAACCTATCAAAAAAATGCATGAAACTAGCGTTATTTTAGCGTCTAAAGTGAGAAATGAATGAGGATTTTTTTTTCAGTTTCTGGGATTTGGCAATTATTTGTTCGTTTTTTTTGCTTACCTTTTTCGCGTTTCTTGAATCAGAATGGCGTCATTATTTTTCTCGACCCGCAAAATTCTGGCCATGTTATTTATGCCGCGTATCGGAGTTTTTCATTCTCGCTCTACTCCATCGAGGCGTGATAAAATATCCACTCGTCGATATCTCTCGTCGCTTATCCTCTCTCTTTATCCATTTTGCTCTTTCATTTTTTTTGCATACGAGACAAGCATGTAGTCCAGGCTTAAACAACACTCACGCCTCGAACTAAAGTCACTTCGAGTTACTACCTGAAGAATTAATTCCCTTCCTCACGTGTTTGCAAATTCATCGCTAATCATTTTGGTCCGTTTATCGGGATACATCTACCTAGGTGGGTCAAAAAACTGCATTTTCCAAAAATATTTTAATTCTATAGTATCACCTTTTAGCTGCATTCCCTGAAAAGTTCATTGAAATATTCCTAAAATTGAATGAGCTGCAGCTTCTAAGAGTCGACGGACGGTGGCAGCACCATACTTCAAACTATAAACGTGTTTTTCTCGAAACAGTGCTTTCAAAGTCGGTGGACGTGATATTGCGAGAGCCACTTGATGGATTTTTTCCAAATTTACAGGAAATACGACAAGAAACATTTAAAGGTCATTGACGATCTCAATTTTTCAAAAACGTTCTTCATTTTTTTAATAATTATGTAAAAATCACGACTTTTTTTCATATATTTTGTATGTTCGAGTTTCAATTCGTTACCAGGTTGTTAAAAAAAATGATTTTGAAAATCAACGATCGTCAATGACTCGTATTTATTATTAACTTGAATAACCCGTTTCGTTTTTCGATGCCGGATGGACCGTTTAAGCAGGAGAGCGTCCACCGCCAAACGTGACGAAAAGAATTTCATCGTCTGCCGACGTCCATGCTTTAGTTGCTTTTCGGTATTTTTTTTGTGATCTTTTCAAAGGCTCTCAATATAAGTACCTTTCAGTTAAAAAGTACTCTTTTTCACCAACCGTTTTCCCAGGAAAAAAATTGGAATTTGGCCATTTTTCTCGGGCCTCTAGATAGATGCACCTTATTCGACCATTGGACGAATCCATCAAGCTGCCTACTCACCGAATGACTACTTACCGTGCCGCCAAAACGCCACGTGAGTAAAATATCGCTCGGACAATGAAAATATAACTTCATGCCGCGTCCAAGAACGACCGGTTATCGTTAAACGAATCGTTTTTGCAGAGTCCGTTGTCGCGACGATTACTCGGTTGGTCGGTCGTCCTTGCAATTTAATGCAAAGACCCGCGTTTCTCCCGCCTCTTTTCCATTCGTACATGAGCAGCCTCGTGTCCGATTGTTTGCCAGAATTGTATACAGGAGTAAAGAGAAAAATACCGAACTAATCGCGACATGTTCTCGAACAATGGCCAAAAGTCACCAAGCGGCGTATAAAATGGCCCAATAGATGAGGTTCGACGTCGTTCGACGGAGGAGCAAAAAGAAAGGGTGTAAACGTAACAATCGACGCCGGCGAATTCGTTGTTCCGAATCAAGGCGACTTCTTTTGCCGGCTGAGCACAGCGGTGTGAGTGCTATCGATGATATATATATATATATATATATATATATATATATATATATATATATATATAGATACATACAGGGTGTCCTGTTATGAATGGATAATCCTGCAATTGTACATTGGTCAGGTCATGCTGGAACCTACTATATGCTGGAATTTCAGTTTAGTAAAAGTCTCACGGTTTTCGAGATTTTGGGGTTTATGATATCTTTTGAAAAAAATCATCTGATTTTGGTTTTTCGCATGCCATTTCTACAAATGATAAGAATCGACAATAACTAAGCAACTTTTTTAAGTAATTGGCACGATATGCGTAGTACAATTTTTTTGACACCGCAGAATATCAAAGTGAGATGTTCGAATTGTTTTGCATGAGAATTCTGCATAAGATCATTTTTAATAAAAGTTCCTTAGAATTCAATCCTTGCCAGTCACACCTCCAGATTGTGACGTTGGGGGTGTAATCAACCCCACTCACTCTGGAGAGTGATAAATAATTGAATAGTGAAAAAAAAATACTACAATGCATTTTCAATCCTTGTGTGTAAGACGATGCCGATTATTTTTGAAGTCGCGTAATTTTCAATATAAAAAAAATGTAAAAAAAAAATTCCGGAAGGTCGAAAAACGGCTGGGGTTGATTCAACCCCGATGACTGTTGAGGGTTAAGGTTTAAAAGAAGACTTTTCTAGATAAAACAAATAACCAAGAGTATTTTTTTAACCGGGTCAAAAAAGTTATTTGTGGAAATCGCACGCGAAGAACCAAAAGAAGATGATTTTTATCTCGAAAACCGTGGCACTTTTACTAAACTGAAATTTCAGCAAATGGTAGCACATGATCTGATCTATTGACAGTTGCTGGATTATCCGTTCATAACAGGACACCCTGTATGTATAAATGCCGAAACACTCCGCCGCTTTATATGGCACGGTACGACATCGGCAAAGAGACACCGCGAGCCTACCGGTACGAGCAATAAATCGGATGGCACTCGGAGACAAAAGCGAACGAGTAGCCAAAGCGAAAGGGAAAGAGCGCGAGAGAAGCCGCGAAGCATCAGGTAGTCTCTCACGGGAGCGATTTCTTCTGGATCTACTTCTCATTCTTTTTTTCCTTTTCTGTTTTATCCACTCCTTCGGATATCTTTCGTCGGACACGAGGACATTTTGCCCGAGAGCAAAACCATTTTTACGAGTCGCCGGACTCGTGAGAACTCCGAGAAAATTTCTTACGTTGAGCGACCAATGCAAACAATTATAAGTCATCGTTTGTACGCATCAGTCTTGGCTCGCTGTTGCTCAGGTGTGTCTTGAAAATTGGATTTATTGAGATTAACGGTAGCCCCCGTTTTGGGGATTTTTCGCTGTGGAAATGAACGATTTTTTGTGGAATCAGAATTTTTTAGCTGCTGCCGATTTTTTCACTAAATTTTTCACGAACGATGAAAAATATCGGCAATAGCGCAGAAATTGTTTGAATAATTTTATTAGTGAAATTTTAATTGCGAATTATTTAGAAACGGATTCGGAATTCGTTGATTGCTGGGTTAATTGTTTTGTTTTTTGGAGATCCTTTTAGCCAGCCGAAAATAAGCGAATTTTTAAGGTTTTTTTGCGTCGAAAGTGTTTATTCTACATAATAAAAAATTTATTTCCATATTATTTCATCGTTTGATTTTACGATTTTTTTAGCATTCAAAAGTGGCGGCTGCACGACACTTTCTCCAGAGACGGTTGCCGCCTGACTTGTTCCACGGCGTGCAACGTTGCGTCTGGTGCATTGTTCTGAAACGTCAGGGCCAAGAAGTTTTACATTTCTGAGACCCACACGCTCTATATAAACCTAAATAATCCAGCGAAAAGTGAAAATTCAAAAAGTTCTACGTGTTTGAAAAAAATGTTCTATTTTTCTTGAAATTTTTACTTAAATATTTGTCAATAAAAAAAGTAGTTTAAAAAAATAATTTTCAAAAAACTTTAGGTTCATATAGACGGTGATTATGTTATCTAAAAGTGTGCAAAATTTGAAAATGACGGCGCAGATAGTTCTCGAGTTATCTCGTACGAGGTCCATAAGCAAGTGGATTTCAAGGAAACACGTTTAAAGTGTCACGACTCGAAAACCTTGTGACGAAACCTGCCGATCAATCTGTGATTTCGAGGCCATAAATTAATCCCTCAGCTTACTATTGGAGTTCATTTTCGGCCATAAGACCTTCTTACATTATAAAGGGATCTCCCTCTAAGTACGCGAGGCAATAACTTCAACTGTCGAAAACACAGACAAGTTTGAACTGAAGAACCCAAACAATACAATAACGTAATTATTTTTATTCGAAGAGACACAAATGTACTTGATATTTCAAGAAGAAAAATTGGGTAATAAAAAAAAATTCTCGTAAAAATAACTAATCGATCGATAATTTACAAACATAATTCAACGTACGTTCGTACCTTGAAGAACGTTGATGAGATCATCCGTTTGAAACTCGGTATCGTACATAAAATCTAATAAGCTTCGTTTGATATTAAAAAAAAAAAACTTATAACAGCCCGATAACTCTGTCCCTTTTGCCTCGAGGTAACGAGATTACATTGACGGGAATCGTTTGTGGAAACTTGGCTACAAAGGAGCATCCTGAAATGTGTCCTTTGGCGTTTAATTTATGATTTTCATTAACTTCGGTAATTTCGTACGACACGGATAATAAGGGGGTTCGGTTTCGCGTCTCGTATAATTCAATTGGTCTCGACTAGAACGGCAGTGCAGTTCTACGAATGGAAAAGTCACCACCTGAGAGACGTGAAACAGAGATAGGGGAACTTGCATAGCCGCACTTTTGTACAGTGATGGGGTCGCGTAGGTCCTCCCTTGTACATACGGACCCCCCCACACGCACACATACATAAAGTACCGACCAAGTACAATGCCGGTACCTGCTCTTGCGGTTGAAAATTTGTCGCGCTGTGAGGGAAAATTTTTCTTCTCCTGCGAGTATCCTTCTCCTTTTGCGAGCTGGTAAGACGGCCGAGTATACTCGTAAATCTTGCGGGACCCCTCTCGTTCAGGAGGTACAAAGTAAAAATGTTTACCCACCGCGTACCCTCGATGTATCGTTGTCGAAGACACGGAAACGTGCATCGTCACTCGTTCGTATCTGTCAAGATGCAATGGAAAAAAAATACACGTGCATTTGGAAGAAAATTATTCGTAACTATTCCTTGTTTGGAATGAAAAACCGATATTGGCTGCGGTCATTTTGGAGACATTTTTGGCATTTTTTGAAAAGAAAATCGTGATGATAAATTTCTAAAAAAATGAGGTATTTAAAAAAGTGTCATTTTAAGAACACTTTTTTTGTAAAAATATTTAATTATAATCGATTTACTATCGAATCGTAAAAAATCGTAAGGAATATCAAATTGAAAAAATTGAAAAAAAAAAAAAAACACGTGCATTTGGAAGAAAATAATTCGCAACTATTCCTTGTTTGGAATGAAAAACCGATATTGTCTGCGGTCATTTCGGAGACATTTTTGGCATTTTTTGAAAGGAAAATCGTGATGATAAATTTCTAAAAAAATGAGGTATTTAAAAAAGTGTCATTTTCAGAACACTTTTTTTGTAAAAATATTTAATTATAATCGATTTACTATCGAATCGTAAAAAATCGTAAGGAATATCAAATTGAAAAAATTGAAAAAAAAAACACGTGCATTTGGAAGAAAATAATTCGCAATTATTCCTTGTTTGGAATAAAAAACCGATATTGGTTACGGTCATTTCGTAGACATTTTTGAATTTTTTAAAAAGAAAATCGTGATAATAAATTTCTAAAAAAATGAGGTATTTAAAAAAGTGTCATTTTAAGAATACTTTTTTTGTAAAAATATTTAATTATAATCAATTTACTATCAAATCGTAAAAAATCGTAAGGAATATCAAACTGAAAAAATATGGCATGTGTTCAAAGTGAGTTTTGATTCTTTCGAAAAAATTGAAATTTTTCGTTAATCAAATCGAAAGTGTACATCGGAAGAAAATTCTTCGATCAAATACTATATTTTCACATCTAGAAAAAGGCATACAAATTTCAGACAATATGATGCAGTAGTTTTTGAAATATTTTGCTGACCGACTTTGAAGCCGTACTTTCGAGAAAAAAGCTTTTAAGGGGCAACACCACTTTAGGATTTTGAAAAAAAAATCGTATTTTTCAAAAATTGCTTAAACGATGCTTAGACATAATGAAAACGCGTTTTTCTTCAAACAACTTTTTTCATTCTTAGCAAACCCATTACTTCAACACGGTTGCATGGGTCAGTTTGAATTTCTGACAGTAGCTTCACGATAACCTTCTTTATAGAATTACGTAGGGGTTTTTCGATTTAATTCAAACTTTTTATTTCATCAATTTGGTGCTTATTTTGTAACAATAAATGCACCGTTTTACGAAATTCGATTAAACAAAAAATTCATACATACTTCTATAGCCATTATATTCTATAGCCAGTATATGAATAAAAAATTTCGGATCTTAAATTTCACGAGAAATTTGTCCGCTACTGGAGGTTTTTTTTAAGATCATTTCGGAGATTGGCTCACTCGCCGCCATTTTGTACAAAAATAATTAAAAAAAGAAATTTTATACTTAAATATATGCTGAATAATCCCTCTAAAAAGAATTTTCATCCCTTTTATTATACTCCCAAAAAAACGTCAAAGTTATGTCTTCTTTTCGGCCGCCAGCGTGGTGTTACCCCTTAAAGTTTCGAACGACGCTCCAAGCGTTACGACGGGCGTCAACATAACAGCCTAAAAAGCTGTCAATTTAGATCCGATCACCTTGAAATGTTTAGGGACCATTTATAAGATGGCACTGTCAATAGATATTGGTTTTGGAAAAAGATATTTTTCGACCTTTACAACTAGGCGTAACCCCTTAAACTAAATATATATCCGAATTTATAAAACTAATAAATTAAACTAAATATTAAACATAATTATTTTAATAAATAATTGAAATAAATATTTTGTTTTAACAAACTCCATAAGTATTTTTGTTTTAATGGTTTGACAATAACGATGGATATGCGAAATAATGTTTTTTTTTTATTGAGTAGCCATTAGTTGTCTTTGCAGGATCGAAGGTTACGTGCCCAATCATTCAATAATTTTATATCAACAATTGTAATGACATACATTTCCCAGAAATTGCTAAATATGAAAAACGCAGTAGAACTTTCATTAAATAAAATGATTCGAATGGATGAAATGAAAAATGAAGAGAATGGAAATAGAGAATGAAAATGGAAAATGAGAATGGAAATGAAGAAGAAACTAAAATGATGGAAGAGTAATCCTTAGCTCTCTACTCAGCTGTTTCAGAAATAAACATATTCCTGACTCATCGTTCATCAACAATTGCGATAATTTTTTTTCCAAATACCTAAAATATACCGTAGAACAAAGTACGAATAAAAATAAGACCCGGTTCGTTAGAAAAACACCCGCAGATTTCCGAGGCTCCCTTATCCCCGCGATTTACTTTATTTATGTCCAACAGTATTGACCAATGTCTCGGGCCTTTCGTTTTGCACTTGTCGTCGATCGCCCCGTGGGAGGTTGTCTCGAGCGTCATACGGTTTAAAACAGATTTGCCCGTGCGCGAGAGACTGACACTTTACGAGACTTTTCACTGCGGGAGGGCGGTTTGAGCGCAACGTAGTTTCGTCGCGGGGCTCCCCGAAACAACGAGAGGGAGATGAGAATTTGGTAAACCCCTCTAATCGCACGTATTTTCGCCTTGTATATGGATCGAACGTCTCAAGCCTAATTCCGAAGCTCGAACCCACTTTATATGTGTGTATGTAGGTATATACAGGGTGTCCCTCTTATCTCTGCTACCCGAAATAACTCGGTAATTATAGACGTCACAAAAAAATGTTCCAGACGAAAGTTGTACGGTGCGAAGAGGGCCATCAAATGCGATCAACTTTTTTTTTTTATTTTGGTGGAGGCGCTGACGTATAGTGAAGGTCACCTCCACTTTTAAAAATGGCATAGTACTTTTTTTTCAACCATCTTGTGGAACACCTCAAGCCGCATAAAAAACATTAGGAGGTCAAAGTCGTCCAAGGTCATTCAACGTCAGTAGGGATACAAATCTAAATAGGTGCCCTTGAATGACCTTGCACGACTTTGACCCCCTAGTGTTTTGTATGCGGATTGAGGTGCTCCACAAGATGGCTGAAAAAAATGTGACATTCCATTTAAAAAAGTGGAGGTGACCTTCACTGTGGGTCAGCGCCTCCACAGAATTAAAAAAAAAATCATCGCAATTGATGTCTCCCGTCACACCGTGCAACTTTTGTCTGGGACATTTTTTTGTGGCGTCGATAATTACCGAGTTATTTCGGGTGGCAGAGATAAGAGGGGCACCCTGTATATATATATATATATACCGGGTGTCCCATTTTAATATTACACCTGATTCATCTCGAAAAATACTGCTCCGATTAAGTATTGAGTACAATAAAACGTTCAGGGTTTAAAGGGGAACGTTCGGAACAAAAATATTTTTCGGTCCAAAATTCAAAATCGTGACGTTGAGATGGCTTTAAATTTCATTTTTCAATTTCAATTTAATTTTTTTCATTTCATTTTTCAATTTCATTTAAATTTTTATTTAAATGAAATTTAAATTTCATTTTTCAATTTCAGTTTCAAATTTCATTTTTCAAAATTCAAAATCGTGACGTTGAGATGGCTTTAAATTTCATTTTCATTGACGATTTCATTTTAAAAATGAAATCGTCAATTCTTTTTCACCAAAACATTTATTAGACCAAAACTAACAACTTTTGTAGGAAACATTTTTTGACAGCGTTCACAATTTTTAGGTTTTTGGGTTTGTCCGATAATCCAAACAAACTCACACTCGTACACTAGGGATGTTGAAGACTTTACCTCCCCGTGGTACATTCTGAATGGAGCTTAAATAGTAAAAAATGGTATTCTAACCTAAAAATTATGAACGTTGTTAAAAAAATGTCCTTCAAAAGTTGTTAGTTTTGTCCTGATAAACGTTTTGGTGAAGAAAGAAATTCAAGATCTCTTAAAAGAAAATATGCTGGCCATCTTAGAGGCGTCATTTTGAATTTTGGACCAAAACGTTTCTTTTTAACGTCCTTTTTTGGGCGATAAAAGTTTTATTATACTCAATACTTGATCGGACGTGTATTGTTTGAGATAAATCAGGCGTAAGATTAAAATGGGACACCCGGTATATATTTTTTCCATGGGAATGATGAGCATTGCCACAACGAATGGTCAGTACTGCAGGTATCCATCGAACACTGAGAACGGGCCATTCTTCGTGAGAAACAAGGTCAGAAAACGCTGCGATGGACCTGCTGCTAATTACTCCTTCGGGCCCTTCTGCCCGACAGACAAATATATGCTTGTATAGTACTACTCAAAATCGAAGCCATTTTATTTCCTCCGTATGACAGCATTACGTGACAAAATTGAAATTATTGAAATTAAGCCGGGCGAATGGTTCGGCCGACGCTCCAGCAATTATGTCACGCTTTGAATGCTTACACCTAGTTGACATTTTTGAAAATATCGATTTTTGGTTTTCATCCTATTCTCAAAATATGACACTTCAAAAATTGTCTCTGAAAATTTACAAATCGATTCGTGCAAGTTTGAGGAAGGTATGGGCGTTTTTAGGTTGGTCACGGGAGCCGGCGAACTTGAAACGCGTTTTTCGAATAATTATTTTTTCTGAATCGGTGACCACGATATCTAAACAATCACTGCGCCTATTAATTCAAATTTTTGTAGCTATTTTTACACGTCGAAAAGCAGTGCTTCAACGAAAGATTTTTTTTTTTCGATGCATTGTTTTTTTTTATCAACGAAAATAGTGTTTCTTTCGGCAAAAATAGATACTTTCACGTTGGACTCCGGCCAATTTTTCAAAAATCAATATTTCATTTGATTCTTCGTCCGAGCCTAGATAACTTCATGCAAAAACTAAATGCGTTTGATTTGTTTTATCTCGGATGATTTGTTTCCGAAGGACGTTTTTCAAAACGCAGTCTACCACTTTCACAAATATTTTTCGATACGATAATTACAAATGATACAAAAAACTATACTCTTCAATGTAAACTTGAATATTTATAAACCTGTGAACTAGGGTGGCACAAATTTGAGTTCGATTTTTTTTCTTTTTTCTCACCATTCAATTATCTACTTTCAAGAAGAAAAAAATTGTCGCGCAAGTTGCGAGCCGTCAAAAAATATTTAGAGGTCGCTAAAGCCTCCCAAAAATTCAAATTTTCATTTAAAAAATCGATTTTTTTCCCTTCACTTCTTACCCATGAATGTTACGCTTTATAATTTTTAAATTAAGCTCGCGAAATCTCTAGCCGGCCAATGAATATTTAGTGGTCACTCTAGAGCTTCGAAATTTCCAATTATCACGATTTTTTCTCTTCTCACTGATCAATTTAACACTTTGTAAAATTTTCCAAACAATTAATTTTTTTTCTTTAGAAACGATTTTTTTTAAATTTACCTCTCACTTCTAACTCGATAAAACGAGGGATCTATAATTTTGTTTACGGACAAGAGCTTTAAAGAATTATTTTATGAGAACAAAGATTATAATTCTTGGATTAGCAGTGTGAGGCAAATTTGATAAATCTGTTTCTAAAGAAAAACGGTTAATTATTTTGAAAATTTTTCAAAGCGTCAAATTTATGAGTGAGATGAGTAAAAAAATTGCCGAAAGTTAAAAATTTCGAAGCTCTCAAGCGACCACTAAATATACATTGACCGGCCAGAGCCCTCGAGAGGTTAATTTAAAAATTATAAAGCGTAAAATTCATGGGTGAGAAGTGAACGAAAAAAAATATCAATTTTTCATTCAAAATTCGAATTTTAGGAGGCTTGAGCGATCTCTAAATATTTTTTGACCACTTGCAGATTTCGCGACAATTTTTTTTTCCTTTAAAGAAGACAATTGGATGGTGAGAAAAATGAAAAAAATAGAGGTCAAATTTGTGCCCCCTACTGCACACGCTCACCCAGAAAACATTCGCGAAAATTCTTCTTTTTCCGGCCACTAGTTGTGACCCGTTAAAAAAGTTTGTGGGTTTATTACAGCGTACCGAAGGGTCAATTGAATAAGAACAAAAATCGTAGCAAGTCTAATAAGTAACAAAGCAAAAAATAATTTCTGAAAGAGTTTTGTGCACGACTAGACAAACGATCGTAAAAAAAAGTCGCTCTGGAGTTGCTGGAGGTCGTACTTTGCAGTTATCCGTAGTTCTTTCTCAGCCACTCCTGAAGAACAATTCGCTGTGGGGACGTGTGAAGCAGAATGTGAAATATGGAATAAGGTGAACGTGAGCGAAGCATGGAAGAATAGGTAGACGATACGAACGGTAGAAAATTACGGAAAAAAAATTAATACCGGGTAAAAGTATCGGCCGGTGAATATACAACGGGGGAAAAAAGTTTTTGTTTCCAACAAGCGGACGGTAATAGGGGAATTACTTGCAATATACGACCTTAAGTCTAGAATTTATACCATAATTATAATTTCCCCTCCGTGAAACGCGCCGGAGAGAAAGGACGAAACTCTCGCAGCCGAGAGAAAGACTTGGGAGGACAAAAAGAGGGATAGTGAGCCACGTGCACTCACACACGCACAAAAAGATTGCGGGAGAGAAATAGAGGTACGAAGAGCGAGTTCAAGGAGTACAAATTCGCGGGCACCGTGATGGCAATTATCGCGAAATTAATTGCCGAACGAGTGGTGAGATGAGCGATGCCTTCGGGACTCTCCACCGTGGAACCAGACCCCTTAAGATGCATCACGAATATCCATCACGACATGAACGAGCTCTGTGAACATTTCTTCCGATCCGAAGATACATGCCAAGAAAATGAATCATTTGTTAGATGTTAAAAATACACGCCAAGGAAATTAAATTAAAAAAAAATTAATAATTAATTAAGTATGCAGTTTTGTCTTTTGACAAACAAACTTGTTAATTTTTGTTGTATTTTCTCAAAGTATACACATTTAAGAATATGTGAACAAATGTTCAAATTGAAATATTGAAAACTCACCAAGTTACAGTCCATTTAATGATTTTTTCTCGAAAAAAAAAACGGCCACGATAAACGAGAATGACATTTATATAGATTATCAAACTTTTTTTGTTTTCATTTTTTAGATCAACCATTGTCCAAGTAATCGATCTAATCGTTAAACCACTTTTTTTATACAGAGGCTCTATTATACCTCAATAAAGTTGTTAATTTTTTTGTTGTGTTTTCTCAAAGTATACACATTCAAGAATATGAGAAAAAATGTTCGAGTTACAATATTGAAAATTTACGAAGTTAGTCCATTTTATGATTTTTTTTTAAACGGCTTCGTTCAACGAGAAGTACATTTATATAGGTTATAAAACTTTTTTATTTTCATTTTTCAGACCAACCATTGTCAAGTAATTGATCTGGTCGTTGGGCCACTTTTTATACAGAGGCTCTATTATAAATACCTCAATAGAGTTATTAATTTTAAAATAAATAAAAACTGATCAGGGGAAAACTTCGGCAACTTACTCCATTTTATTTTATTTTTCGAAAAACGGCTACTTTTAACGAGAACTACATTTATATAGATTATAAAAATTTTTATTTTCATTTTCCAGACCAATCATGCTCAAGTCATCGATTCGGTCGTTGAACCATTTTTTTTAATACAGAGGCTTTATTATACCTCAATAAAGTTGTCAATTTGTTTATTAACAAAAAATTACACGAAATATATTCAATGTATGCTCAATAACATACTTTTTTTCCAAATAAAAAAAAAAAAAAATCATCTAGTAGCCAACAAAATCCGAAAAATTACCTTTTTCGGCCCGTCACGGTCCTCCCTTACCAAACGTGTACTTTCGAGATTCCACCGTCGCTCAATTTTCACTAGGCCAGTACTCAATTCGCGAAACTCTGCATGCATAAGAAAAAAAAAACCGAATCGAAAAAACTTCTTTCACGATGTCGTCCAACCAAAAATAATACGAGGCCTCTCTCTCTCTTCTCTGCATTTATTAATCAACCCTCTTGACAAATTCGTGCTGTGCAGTATTCGATCTTCTCGCCTCGCCTTTTCAGGACGTTTAATTGCTTTTACGGTTGCTGACGATGTGCCAAGAAGGAGCGCATACACGACACGTACACACACCTACATATATTCTTCGATTCCCAAAGGAAGAGTCCTCTCGATCCCGTTTGGAGAAAGTGCCCTCTCATCGAATCGTCGGCCTGCGAGTCCTACATCATGCACATACGATGTACTCGTTTTACTCACACGTGAGTCGATCCCACTCACTTCACAAAAAAAAACAAACAAAAAACAACAAATCAATCTTTCATAAAAATGCTCGGAATATTTACGTAAAAATAATAACGAGAGAATTTTAAAAAAACTGCGCCCAATGAAATCATAAAATAATATAAAATGTCGTTCACCTGAGGAACACTTTTGGGTGTTTCAAAGCATCTCTTGAGCGAATAAAATAATATATATTTTTTTTTAATTCTACAGTGGTATTATCCCAAGAATATTTCAATAATTTTTTTTTGCACAAACTTTTTTTTGTCGCTTGTACGAAACTTCAATGAAAATACCAAAAAAATGCATTACAGAAATATTTTTTATTTTTTTTGTCAAGCCCGAAAAACGCCAGAAGCTGGCTACTAGACCAGAATACTGCCAAAATTATATTTGAAAAATTTAATCAGACATTCTCAATTTTTAATGCGCTGATAAGTCCGTAAATACTACATTTTTAAAAAGGAATTTAAAAAAACTGCATCCGATGTAAACATAAAATAATATAAAATGTCGTTCACATGAAAGGAAAATTTTTGGGTGTTTCAAAGCATCGCTTAAGCCAATAAAATAAAATCAATTTTTTGTTATATTCCATAGTGGTGTTACCCCTTAAGAGTATTTCAATAATTTATTTCTATTTTTTTCAACAAACATTTTTTTAAGTTGTCGAAACTTCAATGAAAAGACTGAAAAAATGCATTACAGAAATATTTTTTGTTTTTTTTTTTTTCGTCAAGCCCGAAAAACGCCCTATGCTTAGGCTTTCAGACCAGAATACTGCTAAAATTATAGACATTTTATTGAATTAGACATTTTGGGTGCGCAAATAAGTTGCGGTAATTCTACATTTTAGAAAAAGAATTTTTTTTAAATGGCGCCTGATGAAAATATAAAATAATATAAAATGTCGTTCACCTGAAAGGAATCAGGTGGCTCACGTCCGTATATGGTCGCGGGAGGGGGGGTCTACCTGTTACGTACAAGACACGTCGCAAGTTCGCATTCACGGCGAAATATCGATTTTTTCTCTCTCCCCAACATGTGTGCCTCTCGGCACGTAGAATAAGCCGGCGTCGTCAACGAGCGGGAGCAAAAGTGTATACGGCAAAGGCCCACCAGCGTGCTAGCATCTGTCGCAACGCACACTGCCATGCCACCCAACGGGGCACAGGTTATACCCGGTTGATCTCATGTGCCGAGGGGGACCAACTTTTCGACAAGTAGCATATTCGTGGGTAACATTTGACGCTATGCACACCTATTATTGGCGCTATCGTGTGAAAGAATCTCCACTTTCACCTACTATGGCTATAGTGACGAAAAAGGAAAAACATAGGTTTTTGGGCTTGTTTATTTTCATAAACAGACAAATTCATTTTCCGGGAGGAATATTCTATGTGACTATTTATGATCCTCTGTTGGCTGCCAATTTTTTCCTAGTGGTTGATGATGTGGTTGGATGCCTCTTACTAGAATTTTACCACCTTCGGCTTAAGGGGTATTTAGAAAAATAATAATTGCCTTCTATAACACCTATAAGAATATAAAAACTACACAAATGATAATTGGATTGAACATATAATAACTCAACAAATAATAATTGGCTTAAACTATAAAATAACTGTGAAAAAATGGCTTTAATATTTAATTGGCTTGGCATTTTAAAAAATTAGCTTCTATATTAACTATAAAAATATAATAACTATAAAAAATTGCTTAAATATATAATAGGATTAAACCATATAATAACTCAAAAAAAAAAAATAATCGGCTTGATATTTTTAAAAAATGGCTTCTATAATAACTATAAAAATATAATAAGTATAAAAGTAATAATTCGCTTAAACTCTATAATAACTATAAAGAATGGCTTAAATATAAAATTCGCTTAAGGGGTTATATATACTGAGGTGGCCCAAAAACATCGATTTTTCAAGAATTTTTCTTGCGAAGACCTTTAAATCTATTAACGTAAAAATTTGTACACGTATTATGGTAACTTTTAACTCATTTTCACATTTTTTATTTGCAAAAATAATTATTTTGAAAGCTGCTATAGTTGATCTCCCGGAGCACCTCTAAAAAAGGCGTCTTGCGGTGAGGACGATATCTCTGGACTGGATCATCTAAACTGAAAAAACCAAAAATATTTCGTTAATATAATGGATTATCTTGTAATTGATGGAAGGAATAAGCAAAGTAATAATTTTTGACAAATTGGCGGCTTCTCAAAGAAAAAAATCGATTTTTGACAAAAAATGTAGGCCTTAAATTGTTTATAAAACTGAAAATATTTATCGGTGAGAAAAAACCTTCGATTAATTACTAAAAAATATACTTGAAAAGATTGTGTTAAAATTTGAGACTGATCGGTTCAGCCGTTTCCGAGAAATCGTGCTCACCGAGTTTGAAAACAGAGTTTTGAGAAAAACGCGTTTAAAGTTTCAAAAGCACTTTCGAACGCTCTGACACGTGCGTTACAAATGTACGTGTAACTTCGAGAATATTCGCCGGATTGACAAGAAATTTTCTGTGTGTGTACTTAAATATATGTACATTACCAAAAAAAATTGAAATCGATTTTTCGAAAATTGTAAATGTACCTCTGTGACCCCTTAAACCATAGAATGATTATAAAAATAATAATTAGCTCGGTATTAAAAAAAATAATATTTGGCTTCGTAGAAATGGGACATTTCACAAGACTTTGCAAATGGCCATGTGTATCGAGATGTATCGAGGAACGTGGAAAAATAATTTTGTCAGATTAGTCTTGCGACAGTTGCGATAGGAAAATTTGGTATTGAATTACTGAATGGCTTGGGAATTTGTCTAATTATCATCAGTGTTGCCATGTGTCATGTGAACACTCCCTTTACGTGTGAACTAGAACATACGTGTATGCACTGGTGTACTGGTATGATCAGCTTTCCGTTCGGAGGCATGTGGAATTAGGGCAACTCCACGACCCAAGGGAGCTTTGACGCCCTTCACGAATAACGGACCTCGCATATGTCGGTGCGTAACGATTTTATGCACCGGATTTTCCGTCTGAATTTCTCGGCCGATTTCGTAGGGGAACTCGTGCACCTTAGTTCCACCCCCAGACACCCCTGAACGAATGTTGCTCGAACGACCGTCATTTGCATATTTGGCTGGGAGTGCCTCTGGGTTCGAAAAAATATTTGGTATTTCTTTGGTGGCGTGTTTGGTAAATGATTTGAGAAATTATATTTACGTACGAAGAAAAATTGGTTGATGCAATTTAAAGGGAAACAATAACGATAGCGATGATATATTTGAATTAAGGCACTAATGTAGTCTGGAAATTTAAAAAATCGATTTTTTTTTAATTTTCTTAAAATATAGACTTTTATAAATATTTCAATAATTTATTTCGATTGTTTTTGCCCAATTTTTTTCTGAGTCGTTGAAACTTCAATAAAAAGACTATAAGAAATGGTTATCAGAAATATATTTTTTTCTTAAGTCAAGCCCGAAAAACGTCCGAAATTTAGGTTGCGAAAATACTGTCAAAAATATATTTAAAATTTTTTAATCAGACCTTTTCAATTTTGAATACGCAGATAAGTTGCGTAAATTCTGCATTAGATAAAATAAAGTACCTTGCCTTTCACTGTGCTCTATATCTTTCTGAAAAGTGTCGACAACGTTTCGTCATTCTTTTTTTTTTGGGTGATTCTTTAGATAAGTGACTTTTCCGATAAAATGAGCTTCAAATTATTTTGTTGCTATTTTCTCATGTCGTGGGTTATAAATGATGATATTGAGTTGGGGGAAGCTGAAATTCACCCCCCATAAAAAGTTATGGGATTTGGAAGTTTATAAGTTACTTTTCGGAAAAATGAGCCTACAGAATTTTTTGCTATTTTCTCATTAATTGGCTTATTAATTACGATATTCACTCGGGGGGAGCTGAAATCACCCCCCCCCCCCCCGATGAAAAGTTATGGGGTTTTGAAGTTCGACGAAACACGTGGTAAAATAGGGCATTTGTTAAAATTTCGACGCCCATATCGGGGTAGTTTGGTTTTTTTTTTAAAATCGAAATTATTTTGAACAATTTTTTGCTCGTAAAAAAAATGTTTAATAAAAAATTTCAGCTTCCCCCCACCGAATATTATCATTTATAATCCAATAACTGAAATTTTATCGGAGAAATCGAATAATATTTTTCGGAAAAGTCACTTATCTAAAGAATGACCTTTTATGCAGACCCTTCAGTAGACATGGAAGGCAGGGCTGATTAAAATTCCCCGAGACGAGACGTCTCAGGATATAGCCGAAGTAAAATTAATTTTCCAACATAAAGATAACGAAAAAAAATGTGATAAATTTGGCCGATCTGTAGACAGCATGGAGGAATGAATTAAGGGGTTACCCCCACTTGCGATTTTGAAAAAATCGATTTTTTTATTGCATTTTTTTGAAGTATAAGTATTTGAGAATATGTCCTGAAAATTTCAAGTCGATCCGAACAAAATTGACTGAGATATGAGCGTTGAAAGAGAAGAATCCGTTGTGTCAACGACCGGCTAATTGAAACTTTAAACGCGTTTTTCTCAAACGGCATTTCTGAAGTCGGTGACCAAGATTACTCGAACACTAATGAACCGATCTTCTTGAAATTTTGCAGGCTTATTTAATACATAAAAATGTAGTGTTTAATCGATCGATTTTTTTTTTCGAAAAAAATGGCCGTTTTATAGCCAAAAAACGGCCGTTTTTTTTCGTTAAAATCGAACCATTAACTTTGACTGTCCGCCATTTTGTGAAAAATGAATATTTTTTAAGATCCTTCGATTAAAGACTAGTTTATACTTATATTTGACTAAATCCATCCGCATTTTTTTTTCAGATGATCCACTTGGCCACAATGTTGGTCACCGCAAACCGTGTATATAAAAACATTATTTCATTGACGGCCATTTGCCACTAAACAATGTAATATTTTTCAATAAAAAAATTACTGCAAGTTCTTCAAGATGTGTTCTTTAAGATGGTATATTGATCAATTAAAAGTTTTGTAGTTTTCTTTAAAAAAATTCATGAAAAACGCCTTTTTTGCGCTACAAGCGAGGGTAAGGCCTTAAATCATTTTTTTCGGTGCATCGCTGTACAGTTAACTATTTTTCCTCTGATTCACGTAGATGGGGTTTAATCCGAGTTTCACTTTACTGCCAACAATTTCCCTCGCGCACGTGTAGAAAGCGATTTTTTTTTAAATCCTGATTATGGACGCGATCGTTCCGCCCGTAGCCCAGAAACTTTCTTAATCCAACCGGTTGATCGAAAATAAATAATGCTCGATTGGTACACGAATGCAGGTATCCTGATCGAAGAAAAAAAGACAAGAGAACGAAAAATCAAGCTGCTGGCCTCGAGACGTGCGCCAGCAACATAAGCGCATCCTGCCCCGTAACAATGTGCGTGATTTTCGCAGATATACACGCACTTGGAATTTCATCCGAGCAATCCTTTCTCTCGGGCTCCACGAACTACGTTTCCCTAATTGTCAGCGTTTTCGCTCGAAGAAGCCAATCTGGAAAGCTTCTCTCAATTATGCCTCGACCTAATGAATAATTAACATTCATTAGGGAGAATCCGAAGTACAAGTGATCGCGCTTTGTAACGAGAGCGTACCTTTGCTTGGAAACGATACGACTCTTTTTGGAGCGCATTATCACGGCGATAATTCGCAAGCCGGAATCTCGAAAATCTCATGTGCTCTCATCGCAACGATCGATTGATAAATTAATTTTCGTTGGTTTGTCAGACTTATTGGCACTGTTCACTGGTTCTGTCATTGGGAACGATACAGGGATTTAATAAATGGAAAAAAAAAAAATCATTTTTAATTGACGAAATTTTGGGAATTTATGAACCGAGAGGAAAATTCAGGAGCGTTAAAGTGACAAGGTCGGCAATAAGGAAATATAAAGTGATTTTTAAGGGGTCTTCTCACTTTAGACGCTAAAAAGCTATTTTCATGAATTTTTTTGTTAGGTTATTTTGTTATTTTGTTATTTATTTTATTATTTTGTTAGGTTAGGTTGGTTATTATAGATATTGATATAAACTTGGTATTTATTAAGTTGTTAAGCTTAATAATAAATATATAAATACACTTTATAATAAATATATGAATAATAAATATGAATAATAATACACTTACTAATAATAATAATAAATATAATAAAAATTGGTATTTATTAAGTTGTTACACTTAATAAATACACTTTCGAAATACATTTTTTTAAATCTTTATTTATTTCAGTCACTATTTATAGACGAAAATAGTAGTTAAAAAAAATTCCTAAATAAATTATAGGTCTGCGCTGTTGATAAAATCTCGGAGATAAATCATCCGAAACAATAAATTCAATGGTTTTAAATTCAGTATGTTAATGGCTATAGCGCATATCATACGATTTTTGATATGTGCAAAATTAAAAAAATGGCGGACATTTTTCGAAAAAACAAAAAAAAACGTTTCTTCGCCGTTTTTTGGCAAAAAAATAGTAAATGTGAATATTAAAAAAAATACTTGATATGCGCTATAGCTATAGTTGTAAAGAATATGTGGTTAAATTTTCATAAGGATCGGTGCAGTAGTTTCGAAGATTTTATCAACAAGCCGTCGAAAAACGTTATTTCGAGAAAACCGCGTTTAAAGTTTGTTTGGGTTACATAAGTAAATAAACAAAAATTTTAATGTATTTCGAACGTGTATTTATTAAGTGTAACAATTTTTATATCAATACCTATAAGATAAACTTATCAAAAAAATTCATGAAAATAGCCTTTTTTGGCGTCTAAAGTGAGAAGACCTATTAAGAAATCTCGCCAATTGCAGAAATTTAGCAACATTTCGAGTTGAATTATGAACTACTTGGAAAATCAATTAACGGGTTATTCGTCGCAACAGCCGAAAACAGCTCATTTTGGATTTTGTTAGAAGAAAATCATGATGATAAATTCGTACAAAAAAAATAAGTATTTGAAAAAGGTATCATCTGAAGAATACTCTGTAAATTTTTTTTCTGTCAAAATATTCACTTATAATCGATTTACAGCCGATGTCCGGGAAGCACCTCTCGAAAAGGTATTTTGGGTCGAACAAAAAATCAAACAGATTTCGTTACTATATTAGTTTATCCTACGATTAATCGGAAAAATTTACGAAACAACGAATTAAAACAAAAATAGCCCGTCTTCAAAATGAGTCTTGATTTTTGCGAAAAATGGCATTTTTTCGTTCATCGAATCGAAACTCTACATTGGAAAATAATTCTCCGATCAAATACTATATTTTGAAATCTAGAGGGAGCCCTAAAAATTTCGGAAAGAATCGTCGCAGTCGTTTTTTAGATACTTTGCTCACCAACTTTAAAAACGTACGTCAAAATATATTGGTTTTTAAAAAAAGTAATTTTCCCCCTTTTACGACTAGGCATAAACTTCAAGAGTCGATATTTTGGTGCTGACATTAAGGGAGACTTTGTCTTTGGAGTGCCATGTTTCAGGTGTTTACATTTTATTTTTTTTAAAGGAAACAAGTAAAGTTTTTTGAGTGCGGTTTTTTTCTTGCTTTTATTCATGATATACAGAACGTTAAAAAAAAATTTATTTTGAAAAAAAAAACCGAAATGGTGGCCGTTGCAGCTCCGCGAAAACAGGTCCTCAAATCGCGGGAGGTAAACGGCTGACATCACTGCCCCCTCTTTATTGATCTGAAACACAAATTCAAAGCATATTATCAATCTGTGACCCCTTGGTCATGGAATGACGGATGGGTTTTTCGTTTAGTACAAATTTCGGAAAATGGCGGCAATTAAAAAAAAATCGAATTTTCGCGTTTTTTTCGCATAAAAAGATAAATAATAAATGCAAAAATGTATCTACCGAGAAAACGATCCGTCATTCCGTGAAGACATATTTTCTGAGTATGCTCTCCAAATTTCAGGTCGATATGTTAATTACAGCGGTCAGGAGAATGTCAGCCATTTTTAAAAACGTGTTTTCGAGAAAAACGCGTTTAAAGTTTTATAATGTATTTACACAAATGTGTTTATAATTATCGCTAATCGGCAATGCCTGGTCCATAGAGGCATCCCTCCTTTTCTTCTAGCTGCTCATGTTGAGCCGCCAACATCTCCCGCTAAATTTCAAGGACAAAGTCTCCGTTAAGTTTTGGATGTCTCGTTAGAAATAAATTGTCCGAATGTGAATAATTTGGTCATTGCCATACTTACATTAATAAAGTACCTTAAGTTTACATACAAAAAAAGATCGAGTCTACTTCCTTTATTTCTCCTAGCATATCCTTAAATGAGATTTTTCGAAACAACTTTTTTCGCACGTTTACTTACTATCGTCTCTCAATTCAATAATATATGCGTGTAAAAAAGAATTTAAAAAAGTGCACGAAGAAAAAGGATCAAAGTAACTTTTATTCGATCCAGTTATATCCGAAACGAGGACTAATTTATAAAAAAAAAAAAACAAACCCTTTTTCTCGTTCGAATATTAGCCCCGAGCATGTTTCTCGAGTACCTGTTTCGCGACGAAACAAGTATCAACAAGAATTCATCGCACCCTCGCGCGTTCTTCTGATTAATGATTCTCGACACGTAGTGTACGACGTGTGCTCCCACGCGCGGGTTCAACCACGCGCCGGCTGTCCACGAGCTTGTCTCTCGCCACGGCCTTGTCTCGTTCCCGTCTTCAGTGTTCTCCCGTTGTTTCCGCGAACAACCAATGTTCCCGGTAATTCCCACGCGAATACCTTTTCACACCTATTTTTAGCAATGGAGACGAGCACTTTTACACATAATTAGCACTCGGAGCGCATAATCGACAATTATCGATTTTACGATCGTGTTAATGATTTTCGTTTTTTTTTTCTAGAACAACTTGGGCAGGTTAACGATTTTTTTGTAACAAAAGATTTTTTTTATAACTGCCTTTTGCAATTTGTGTATCGAAAAATATTTATAAATACGGTGGACACAATGAATTGTGCAGACCGCTGGATGGAAAACGTTCTGCTCGGAAACAAATCATCCGACAAAAAAAATCAAACGCGTTTAGTTTTTGCATTAAAATATCTAGTGCTTGGACGAAGTAGTTAATAAAATATTGATTGTTGAAAAAATGGCGGTAGTCTACAAACATCCGAAAAAAAATCAAATGCGTTTAGTTTTTGCATTAAAATATCTAGTGCTTGGATGAAGTAGTTAATAAAATATTAATTGTTGAAAAAAATGAGTGAATCTGTCGATTTTCGAAAAAAATGTTCGATTTTCGATGCATCGAAAAAAAAAATCCTCCGTTCAAGCACTGTTTTTTTATGTGTAAGAGAAGCTTGTAAAATTTGAAGTTAATCGATGCGGTGATTTTGGAGGTATCGATTTTGAAAAAGTCATTTCGGGAAAAAGGCGTTTAAGGGCGGGGTAAAGTTAATTTGGCGAAAAAAAGGCATGTTTTTAAGATTTTTTTGGCGTAACGAATAGTGTTCGTTTATTGAAAAATTTACATATAATAAAGTAACATTTGAACAACATTCTCCTAAATTTGCATTGCAAAATATTCAAAATTGAGCGAGTGAAAATTAAACCCCGGAGGCGCCTCGAAAAAAAGTTGGTTTGCGGTGTGCACCATAACTCGCAACAGAATCATCTGAAACAAAAAAATCAAAATGCATTTGTTAAAGGAGATGTTTCTCGAGGTAATGACGGGAGGGTTTTTTTTTTTCGATTTTTCGATTTTTCGTCGCACTTGGGAGCCAAAAACCCGATTTTCGCTAAAAAAATCGGCTAATTTGTTGTTGAAAAATTAGTAATTATTAAAAAAAAAAACAAAAAAACTCTCGACAATACCTGGTGAATTATGTGAAGAAGTACTGTGCAAAATTTCAAAGCGATTGGTCCAGTAGATTTTGAGTTATCGTGCACACGGACTTCAAATATGACAAGTCTCAGAAAAACGGTTTGAAAAACGCAGAAGAGTTTGGTCGCTTAGCGCTCACTGCACATAAGTTTGAGAACACTTCTCGATTGCATAAAAATTTTAACACAATATTCTTGATATATTATGCATTCGTTTAAAAAATTTAAAAAAAAATGAAAAAAAAATTTAATTACTTTAGCCCGCCCTTAAAGGATCATCGCGGTGTAAAATTTTCAAAAAATCGACTTTCTTTTTGCATTATTCGTGTAGACGGTTATAAACATGGACCTCGCATCGCCGATTGATCGTAAGTCGACGATATATATGAAAATTCCGTACTCGAAAATGTAAACGCGTTTTTCTCGAAATGTCGTTTTTCAAAACAGTGTACATTCTGAAAGGAAGAGTTTTCAAGCTATTCGTCTCAAATTTTGACACAACATTCTTCACGTCATTCTTTATCTTGCTATGGAACCTTTTTTTTAATTTTCATATTTTTTTTTAACGAAAAACTGTCGGAAAAATAGGCAAAATGAGATACTATTTTCAAAAAGCCACCATTTTGTCAATTTTAATTGAAAAAAAAACCTCCATAGCAAGATAGTGGCTTTCATACTGATTAATAATCTTTTTACAATTTTTTTGTTTAGTTGACATTTGCGGCTACAACCGTGTACACTGTGAGGGCTCCTTTTTTCGAAGACATTTTCAACCGTAAAAAAAATGTCCAAAAAATAACAATAAACGTTTAAAAAATTGATTTTCTATTCTCCATGAGTGCTTTCATTTGACATAAGAAAATTAGACTGATTAGTGTATTTTAACCATCGAAAAAAAAAACCGCGAAAATCGGCTATTTTTCGACTTGTTACACTGTGACCCCTTAAATGAGTTCGCCGGTCTGCGGAACATACCTATAAACGCCCGTAATTCCCTCAATTTTGAACGAGTCGACTTGAAGTTTTCAGAGAATATTTTTTAAATGTTACATTCCCAGAATCCGTCAAAAGCCAAAAATCGATATTTCCAAAAATTCTGCGTGAACCTTTATTTTTCAAATTTAGTTGTAATTTTTCTTATATTGATTGTTTAGCAATTTTTACGAGAACAATAAATTCTGTCGAACAAACGCTCAAAAACCTGTGGGAAGCGTCAACATTTACCCAAAGTAGATAGACATTAAGCAACGCTGTTAAATTTGATTGACAATGAAATTGAAAAAACTAAACCACTAAAGCATAGGCCAAGTGCTTTTGCACTTCGTACGAAAGCGTAGAAAATAATGTTTCTTAAAAAATTGACAAGTGGACAACGAAAGATGCAAATAAATTCGAACGATTTTCACACGAATATTTTTCGTGTCCATTTCCGATATACGATGAAATTTTTTTCCAATTCACGCGGCATATACGAAAGAGGAGAGAAAAATCCTCGAGTATTCTTCGGAGAGCACGCAGCCGCGCAATTTCAGCGGATGATCGATGCTTTTTTATAACGTTTTAATTTACCTCGTATTTACGACTCATTGAGAGATATACTTCGAACGACCGCCGAACGCCGTGTAATTGACGCTCATTGTTGTCCTTTCTTTTTCGTTTTTCATGCACAATTATACGAATTAAAGAATCATTTTTCAATGCTTAAGAGGCGTGAACGATTGTTTGCTCGCTGTTGGGGATTATGGCAATAGAGAGGTATACGATGATCCTGCGTATCGAGAGTGAGAGAGAGAGAGAGAGAGAGAGAGAGAGAGAGAGAGAGAGAGAGAGAGAGAGAGAGAGAGAGAGAGAGAGAGCTATTAAAAAAAATAGTATGTGAGCGTATTGTGACTATCGTGCTTGTATTCCGCTGTTAAAATACGATTCGTGTTCGCCTCGTTCTCTCGGAATAATCCTCAAAGCTTCGGACAAAAGCCTCCTGACTGCGGGATATCAAAAATCCTTTCTCCGACTTTTGTCGTCATCGTCTCTCGTTTCTTTTTTCTTCTTCTTTTTTTTTCGTAACCCGTTTTTCACGCGAACCATTTTCGAGACTGCGGAGATTTTTTTTCCCCTTGAGCTCGTTACGAACCTTGTATTTCGGCTTGGCGTAGCATACAGAGAGTCTCTGTACGAGTATTACGAGTTCTCAAAGCTGGAAGGGCGTAACTCACGCGGGACGTTTCCAAATTTCGGGCGTTCTTGATTTTAAACAACCCGACACTCATTGACAATGCTCCCATTCATGAATGCTTTGGAATACAGCTTTATTGTACCGCTCGCGTGTATACACGTATGTAATGTAAAACACCTTATCGGGGGCGACAAACTCGCCGGAAAAGATTAAATTATCGATCGGTGTAGACGACGAAACTAGACGGGCCTCGCAATAAGGAAATATCAAGCTTCGGGATGAGAGGGAATCGATACGATCCAGATAAAATCGAATATTCAACCAGCTAGTGAAGTGTATAATTGTCGAGTTATTGACAAATGAAGGTCATAGATTGTTCATTTTTTCGATCTAATTTCGATCAGATTTTTTTTAATCTGAATAAGTAATAGATCCATTTATGAGCCGGGTTTTTTTTTTAATTTTTAGGCGTTTTTCACGCGGCAAATAGCATCTGTATGCTATCCTGAAAAAAAACACAACAAATTTAATCCTAATCTAATAATAAAGAATTTAATAATAATCAAATTGGATTGGACTCTAAGTGGATTCCGCCCTATTTCCCTATTGACGTCGTTTAAGATTTTTTTTTATTTTAAATTCTCAACCCAAATTTGTTGGATCTTCGAAAAAATATTCTTTCGTGGTCCCGTGCACAAATTTGTTGGGGAGTCCCAAGTTCCAGCCACATCTCTATAGGGATTTGTTGGGGACACAGCACATTGGGGTTCCACATTGGGATCCAATTTGATTCTGCACTGTTCCCCGATGAACGCTGTTTGAGAACTTTTACCACGCCCGTGCTAAAAATTCGAGTTGACATATAGTGTGTTGTGATATTGTATCAAAGTGCAGTAAAAGAAAAAAAAAACAAACGCTAATTACCGTGGATTATCAGTGATGGGATTTAAGGGGCCAGCCCACGATGAAAATTTCAAAAAATAGAAAGCAAGCAAGACCTGAAGAAATCGACGATGATGAGCAATCAGAATGGATTTTGTACGGTGCAGGAGTTGCCGATTGAGTTTAGGTAAGAGTTTTTCATAGTATAAACTTCAAACGCGTTTTTCGCGAAACAACGTTTTCAAAATCTAGCTCCATCGTATCTCTAAAATTAATAAACCAATTCTCTTGAAATTTGAACTACATATTGCAAACATGATTCGCAAAAAGATGGCCCTCGATGGTTTTAAAATTTTGATTTTTACACTTTTTTTGCGGAAAACTGCGAAAAAACGCGTTTTTTTTTACTTTTTTTCGTTTTTCATCTGCCATTTTTTTTTTATGAAACTTTATATCCAAGGGTCATTTTGTAGCTGGTGTCATACTGAATCTAACGGACTTTGATTTTTTGTTTCAGACAAGTCGTTGCCGAGTTGTGATGGAGCTACCTAGCCCACCTATTTTTGAGGCGTTACGTTGAACTGTAGTTTTTGTACTTAAAAATGAATAAAAATGAATTAATTTTTTAAAATGTATTTCAAGACTCTATTTAACAAGCCCAACAGCTTTTATATTCATATCTTTTATAAAATCTTCAAAAAAAATTCCGAAAATAGCCTTTTTTCGTGGCTCCGAAGTGGACTGGCCCCTTAAATGGATTTTTACGATATACTTTTTTAAGATATGATTTATATTTTTTTAAGCTCCACTCATTTTGTCTCATATATTTTGTTTGGAAAATTCAATGTACGCAATGCGACAGAATTCATAAAAATCGTATCGGAAATTCTTCGATAATGTGGAAATCCTGTAGGATTCAAATTGGATTCGAATGGCGAATCTCGATTAAACTCAAATCTACGAGCGTGACGTTTCAGTATAGGGATTCAATGCGATGACCCATTGGATCCCTAGATAGGAATCCACATGGGAGTGGACACAAGCATGAGAATCCAATTGGATACCGACGACAATTTTTGCACGGGCTTCTTAAAAAGCAGATAACCATTGTGATGTGTAAAACGGCCCGAACAGCTCCAATCTCTGCAACCATATTACCGACCAGCCAAAAATCAACAGGACCATTATCTTCCACAAAGAGATCGGAAAGTCTTGAGAATTGAAGCTAACCATTGTTGTCCTTTTTTTTTTACGATGTGCACCTGTATCCGAAAAGGTAAGGATTTGGAGGTCGAGCGCAAAAAAAAAGTAATACATATATACATCTAGATATATGTACCTCGTACTTTTCTTCCTCCCCTCATCTATGCACACGAACGTGCCAACGAAAATCCTTCCGGTTTCCACTTTATCAGCACAAGCTCGTTATCAGTTTGAGGAAAACGTCCAAGGGGGAAGGAAATTTCACAAGTGAATTTTGCAGTTGCCGGTAGTAGGGAGTAGCATTCGGATGTTGTCGTTATCTCAACAGGCAGTGAAAAAATGAAGGAAAAAGCCCCTCAATTGTAGATACACCATACATAGGTATGTGTGTGTGGGCGTTTATATACATTCTTTGGCGGTTGACCTAAGAAATCTCGGGTATATTCGAGATAAGTTTAATTATCCGCCGGCGTATTGCAAAGAGGCTTTGCGGTGGTGGATGAAACATCGAGGAGAAAAAAAAAGGACGAGCGAAGTCTTCCATCTCAAGCCCTCAAAGATGCACGCTGTGCAGTCTCTCTCTCGTTCTCCTTCGGATTTCTCCGAGACTCGCACACACCCTTACGGACCCGAGTCCTCGCTTTATCCTTCTTCGATTTTTTCCTCCACCGTCGTTCACGATTTTACGGTGTCCTCGTTGCGGAGCTCCGCGATTCTGCATGCTCAACGCTCTTTTCCATTTAATCTTCTACTTGTACATTTTTCTCTGGCACTTTATTTCACAAAACTTCAGTTGTCTCGGCGTGAATCCCTATCACGTCGGATTAAGCTCGGGAATATGACAATGATGGGGTTCAGTTTCATCGTGTGTTGAAAACAAATCCGCGAATCGCGATAAACGGATTTATGTGAAGTTGATGGAACGAGAACACTACTCGGTATTGACTTGGGGTATTAGTCCAGTAAAAGACACGAAAACCCAGCACTTTTTAGCGTAGAATATGAATTTTTTACTGGGAGTAGATGGTTGCATACTGAAAGGACCCCCCAATAAAACATTGCTCCCCAACTCGCCCCAACCCTAAAAAATAGGGGTTGAAAACTTTAAAATCGCCATATCTCGATAATTAATAGCCTGATCAAAAAATATTGTGAACAAAAGTTGTTTGGAATAATAAAATACGTATAAAGTAATCTAACGTCCAATCCCCTATCTTTGAAAATAGCGGCGCAAAAACGATTCGAAAATTCCTGGGTCAGTGGTGCTCTTGCGTGTTTGTACTGCTATTTTTAAAGATAGGGGATTGGACGTCAGAAAACGTTATACGTATTTTATTATTCCAAACAACTTTTGTTTGAAATATTTTTTCGTCGGCCTATTAATTATCGAGATACGGCGATTTTTAAGTTTTCAACCCCTATTTCTTGGGGTTGGGGCGAGTAGAGGGGCAACATTTGATTAGGGTTACTTTCAGTATGCAACCGTTTACCTTCAGCCAAACATTCATATTCCACGCTCAAAAGTGCTGGGTTTTCGTCTCTTCTACTGGACTATATTGAGGAGTAAATCCATCACGAACGTGTCTTCGTTCGGACGTCGTCCATTTTCCATCGTCAGAAGCTAAACGACACTGGCAAGATTGTCAGCTGTGGATAAAAATAATTTGATCAATAGCTTGGGGAAGAATGACTGATTCATATGACTCTTCGACGAGCTTGATCCAAGAAACTGAACTTTAAGCAGTTTGATCTTTATTTCTAAGGTTCGTGGGTATGAACCTCTGGGCTTTTACCATCAACCATATTTTTGCATAGCCTTGTGGGCAACCCTTGACCATACCTTCAACTTGTCAGAACCCCTTGGAGTTTCTCCACCGTCTTTCCTAATCCACTTCTGCATCTGATGGAAAAGGCAGTGGACTGCTGAGTGGTAACCCATCCGAATATCACTGCCCATTGGGCACCCTGACCTTTTGATCAATATCCTGTCTAAGAATGTCACTCTTCGTATTTTTGCGACCTATGGAAATCCCTATTCCACTTGAAGAAATGAAGTATGCCTCTTGCGGTACTGTTGATGAGCTGCATTCCATTCTTCTGCATCCGATGGCCAAGCCAGTGGACTCCTGAGTGATCACCCATCCGAGTATTGGCCCGAACCAAGGCTGCTCGTCATGGGTGATTACTGCCCATCACTGGGCACACCTGATCCCTTGACCAATATAATTAAAATATTTCATTCTTCGTATCTTTGGTACTTCACCATAGAAATCCAAATTCCACTTGAAGAAATGAAGTATGCCTTTAGAGGTACTGCCTATAAGCTCCATTGCATTCTTTTACTGCATATGGTGGCAAAGCCAGTGGACTCCTGAGTGGTCACCCATCCGAGTATTGGCCCAGACCAAGGCTGGTCGTCATGGGTGATCACTGCCCATCACTGGGCATACCTGATCCCTTGAACAATATAATAAAAAAGTGTCATTCTTCGTATCTTTGGTACTTCACCATAGAAATTCAAATTCCCCTTGAAGAAATGAAGTATGCCATCTAGTATGCCAGTGATACCATCTTCGAGCTAAATTCCCCTCACCCAATCCAATTTCGCCTACAAAACGCCTACAATATGATCTTCATTATTCAGCGTCAAGCCACTGCCGCGCCTCTCAGTCCCATTAGGTCCTGATGACCGGCACTGGCAGTTGTAAATTCGCATGATTGTGTCTTTAACGCGTTCGTGTGTTTGCGCACGCATTGGATACGCGCGATCAGCCGATTCTCCGGCAGAGATCACGGGTGAAATATGTCAAGGTCGGGGGGGTTAAGGACGCGCGTCCAGTACGTCCGCGACCTCGACACTCGTGGCTGACCCCGAGACACGGCGAACGCGACGCACGCCCGTACCGGCCGGTCTTTGTCTCTCTCATTCCGGTAGACTGAGCGAGCGGATCTTTGGGAGTCTGCGGGTAATCATCATACCTCGTACACGCACTCTTCTCTCTTTGCACTCTTGCGCGGATGTACATGTGCGTTCTGCGGCTTTTCCTTTTTTCCTCTCTACCCCCTTCCAACCATTTCTTTTGCTCTCTCAGTCTCTCTCTCTCTCTCTCTCTCTCTCTCTATCTCTCTCTCTCTCGTCCGATACACCTTACGCGGTTCATCTGCTTTGAGATTTAAGAGATCGCTGGGCAATAAAACACTCGATAAGACCTCGCGAAAAATCCTTCGGGGTATTACCGTCGTTGGAAGGATATGAGAGGGTCCAGACGAAACACGCGCCAAAACTCATCCTTCTCTTCGTCCTTTTTTTTTCTCTCGATCATTTCTCGAATATTATATATCGAAGTCTCGTACCTCTCAGATCTTATCGTCGATTATAAATATAAATATATATGTATATATATATATATGTACATATATATATGTATATATATATATATATATATATATATATATATATATATATATATATATATATATATACAGGGTGTCCTGTTATGAATGGAAAATCCTGCAACTGCCGATGGGTTAGACTATATGCTCTACTATATATTGGAATTTCGGTTCAGTAAAAGTTCCACGGTTATCGAAATTTTGGGCTTTATGTTATTTTTTTTAAATCATCTGCTTTTGGTTTTTCGCACGCCATTTCTACACATGATGTGAACCGATAATAACTCAGCAACTTTTTTAAGTAATTGGCACGATATGCGTAGTACATTTTTTTTACACCACAAGCTGTCAAAGTCAGATGTTTAAATTGGTTTGTATGAAAATTCTGCAAAAAATATTTTTTTTCATTAAGTTGCCTTGACATTTAAGGCGGGATATACATTTAGACAGGAAAAAAATAAGAAATGTTGAGGGATTTTTTAAAGTAAGAAATTATTATTATACAATTATAAAAATTTAGGTATACTTCAACAGTATATTTGAGTATATAGAACAATTTTTTTAAATGAATTCATTATCAAAATGACGGAGCAGTGGCAGAGTATTACAGTAAGGTCGCCGCGGGAGTTGCGAATCGGCGTGCAGCCTAGCTTCCCGTAGACTTTGATTTGCAAAAAAAGTTCATACATTTTTTCAGTTACAACATGTATAATTTCTATGTGACGGTAATTAAAATGAAGAAAATGGCACGCATTTATAAAATAAACAACATTTCCCGCAACATTTCTGTAAAATGTGGATGAAAAAAGTAGTTTTTTTTTCAATTTTTCAAAAACAATTCTCGTCAAGTAGACGGTACCAATATATCCATATTTGTACCAAGTTTCAACTCAATCGGCTTAATAGTTTTTGAGTAATCCTGCACGTCAATTTCGATGATGCAGTTTTGAGAAAAACGCGTTTGAAGTTCATGCCCGCTCCGAATTCGCTTTGAAATTTTAGGAAAACATTCTACATATATAGTTCTATCGTTTTAAGAAAAAAAAAAGAAATCGAATTTTTTATCGTTGTAAATGTATATCCCGCCTTAAGGTTGAGAAGAAGACTTTTCTAGATAAAACAAATAACCAAGAGTATTTTTTTTAAAAACCGGGTCAAAAAAAGTTATCACTTGTAGAAATGGCATGCGAAAAACCAAAACCAGATGATTTTTATCTCCAAAACCGTGGGACCTTTACTAAATAGAAATTCGAGCATATAGTAGGACATGCTCTGACGTATTGACGGTTGCAAAATTATCCATTCATAACAGGACACCCTGTATATATATATATATACAGGGTGTCCCAGAACTCAACGTTAAGCCGACACGGGGTGACAGGATTGATTGTAACCATCATGAGAAAAATCAGAAAAAAAATCTATCCCATGCAGTTTGAAAATTATGGGCATTTAAGAAAAACCTAGAAATTTGGTCAAACTGTAACCATTTTTCGGTTATTGTGAAACAAACCCAAACAAACTCACACAATCCCAAGTTTCCTAGAATTAAGACTATTTGTTAAACTATGAATTTAAAATTTTCAAAATTTGTCTACTTTGAAAGGCCCTGCTTTATTTTTTTTTGCTTTATTTTTTTTCTGATTTATTTTTTTTCTGATTTTTCTCATGATGGTTACAATCAATCCTGTCACCCCGTGTCGGCTTAACGTTGAGTTCTGGGACACCCTGTATATATATATATATATATATATATGTACAGATTTAAGGATGAGATTCTCTCGTTAATTTTCTTCGATTCGCACGCGTATTCGTCTCGTCGCATTTGTCGGGCACGCGCGAATCTCCTTTCCCCCTTTCCTCCCATGGGCGAACGATTGGCGGCTATTTCCAACTCCTTACAGTCGTTGGAATGCCGTTCGCACATTTGCAAAAGAGAACGCGAAACGTTCCATCCTCATGGACCGATCAGACGAGCCGCACGCGCGCATTTCATTTCGCGCCCTTCTTATCGGCAACTGAGCAGGAGTGTCTATTATTTTTGTACCGCGAGCCACGTTTCCATTTTTAGACTTTATCATTGCTAATTGGGAGCCCAAGAGTGTGACGTGCAACGTGAAGACGAAAAACAAAAAATAAACTTCGCGGTGTGGTAAGAGCAAGGTCGTCCAAGCTGCGCCATGATGGACGGGGGGTGTTTGAACATGTGACGATTTTCGACCAGCAGAAGGGCGTAACTCGCGTCCAACTTACGGCTTGGATCGTGTAGATGAGGCTGTTTTGTTTGGAGTCTCGAAAGGTATGAGCGCGGCTGGTACACCCATAACCGTTTGCTCGATTCTCTTCTCCATTTTATTTATGCCGGATAGATAAAACTCGGAGAGATCTTAATTGGGGTACCAGCCTCCTCTTAATCGCGCAATTTGTAATAGGCCTTCGGGGCTGTTCGCGACCCTCCTTTCGCTGTTCGAAGAATTTCTATGGCTGACTCGGTAGAGACGAAATTTAGGACTTGATTCGGGCGCCATGCGCCCCTGGTGAGATTTTGCTTTTTGCCTCCAATGGGACATTTTCCGCGGATTACGAATGTCAACGAGTTTTTGTCGAAAGCTCAAAACTACACGAGCTAAATGCAAAAAACCTTTCTCAAGACACTTTTGACGAGTTTTTTTAAAAATTGAAGGTTTTGGGGGAAATTAATGGTGAATTTGTGCTCAGGGGATAAAAATAGTTCGATAGGGACTCGAAAAAAATGATTTTTAATCGGAATTTTTGTTCTCTTTTAGTTAAAAAAAAAGTTTCTTCGCGGAATCACCGCTCATTTATTTCCGCTTTGGATTTGGAACTTTGCTTTCTGTGCAGTCTGTTTATAATTGTTTTCCTTTCAAAATGACGTTTGATTTCTGACGCTCCGATAATTTTTCGATTTTTGGCAGAATTTCAAAGTTGGACCATCGATTTTCACGTATTTTTCCATACCAAGGCATTTTTCCCTTTGCCTCATTATTGGCCATTTTGCAAATGCACTTTCCGGGAAAAATAATTCGGATATCGAGACGAATCAGACTTCATTCTCTATGTCTGTCAAAATCATTTTTCGAACCCCCCAAACGAGTGTCCGTCACTGCAATTGAACGGACGCTACGACTGTTTGAAAATTCGCGATTTTGGCGATTTCGGAGTGGCCAAAGGGGTTGAAAAAAAAAATTTTGTCGATTGGTAACTATTTTAAGGGTCTATGTAATGGGAAATTTTATGCCCATTGCGAATATGCCAGAGTTTTTGTCGAAAGCTCAGAATTCGAGCTCTCGTCTCGAACTTTGAGCTCAATGTCCAATGCACACCTATATACACATATATTTACATATGGGTAAAGATAATTAAACATAACTAATGTTTAATTTTATAAGCTTTATAAGTAAAAATAATGATACCGCTGAAACGGTTGAATTTACGGACATGGCTCAATGAACTTTATTGTAAAGTATCATATTTCCTATGAGAATCCACTTGGAAAATATCGCGATATCAAAATTCGCGGAATGGTAACACTAATAATGAGAAAAACATTTTTTCAATGCTAATCAAATGGGAAACCTTCAATTTTGATTCGCGACCTCTAAATATTTTTTGACAACACCCCCCTTTCACGAAACTTCGTTTTTGGGTACCAACTAAAGGTTTTCGGGCAAGATGGGTCAGAAAAAAAAAGTTACCCTGAAACGAATCACCCTAATATATATAATATAAAAATAATATTTATATATATAAAATTCTTTTTTTTTGAACCACCCTAATATATTTATATATAATACATAAAAATATATAAATAATATATATATATATATATATATATATATATATATATATATTAGGGTGGTTAAAAAAAAATAATTTTTTTTTCGCGGCTCTCAACGGACAATATTACTACGTTATGAAAAAGTAATTCATACAAAATTTGAGAGGTCTACACATTTTTTTCGATAATGCTCAAAATACTTTTAATTTTTGTTGGAATAAAAAAAATATTTAAATAAAAGTTGTGTATTGTTACAGAGAAAATTAAATCAAGACTTACATGGATCACACACTAACATTTTCTGCATCCAGAAAAAAAAATTGATACTCCGATAATCATGAAAAAGGCGTCTGAGCACTAATTAAAAAAATTATTTAGAATCCTCAAATTTTGCAAAACTTTCGTTTTCTTAACATACTTCAATTTTCCGTAAAGAAAAGAAAATCGATTTTTTTTAACCACCCTAATATGTATACTACCGACCAGAAGTTTTTGGACACTTCAGATAATTGCAAAGTTATATTAGAATAATATAATCCATTATACAGATCTATATAGTATCTTCGTAAAATAATAAATGAAATGAGTTGCATTATTCCAACATTATTTGGCAATTGTCCAGTGATCGAAAGTTTTGCACTTATCTTAAGTGTCCGAAAGTGTTTGGTCTGTAGTGTATATACATACTTATACATTTTTATGGAAGAGAGGTAAAATACGACACGACTCGTGATCTCTTTATTCGATATTTCGTTGTGAAAACGTTGTTGACACGGGGCTACGATAATTTTGCCTCGAGTCAAGTATTTCGCGAGATCGGTATAATAAATCGGTGGTTCTGGCTCTCCACCGTCTTTAATCGCGCTTCAGATACATTTATACGCGTTCAAGTGTGAGTGTGTGTCAGTATAGGCATACGTTCTGTATCGCGAGCATATGCGTCCGAATGCAATTCGTGAAATCCGGTTTGGTTTCGTCTGTATGTGCACGGCCGGTGCCGTAACTTTAACCGATGAAGACGGCTCGTGGACCACCGGCGAACAAGAGTTATCAATCCGGGCTACGAGGTTAATCTATCGTTTCCCTGTTTCTTCATTTCCTGTCTTTCGTTGCTCTCTCTCCTCCCCGAATCGTTCCCCCGATCGTTCGATTCTGCTTCTGGTCCCGAGACATCGGGGACGGCAGGCTGAATTTTCGAATCGGGTAGCGAGGTAGGAAATCCAACTGACATTCGTTCCACGATCGGGCGAATAGAGTCCTCGACGAATCGCGTGCAGTCGAAGGACCCGATAAGTCACTTCTCTTCGTTAGGATACCAAAAGGGCCGGAACGAAGGGAGGGAAGGGACCAGTGGCACTACCGGTCATGTTGATGGCCGGAGGGTGGTCTTGTCTTCAAAGAATATTTGAGATACTCTAATGAACGAGACGATAGCCTTATCTGCGGTTGGACCTTGCTGCTAAACGTTTTTAACCGCGGAGAGTGCTCTTGGCTGACTGAGTTGTTAAAATTCGAGCAGGGCTATCTTTCAGGCGATAACCACCCTCGTGGACAAATTCGGCCGGGGAGCTGAGAGAAAAAGCTCTCGGTGCTTGCGGACGCCGAGACGTTCTTGCTTGGACACACTTTTGCCCTTTTTCATTCCGACATCCCTTCAGTTCGTTTTAGCCTCAAACACACACAAAGGGCGGAAGGGAGGGGTATCACCAGACTAGCTTCTTTGTAGGTGGCTCTTTAAGGGTGTGGACGCCAGCTCTCTTTCGCTTCCTCTCTGTCTTCTTCCCTGGCTCTTTTGCGGTGAGTCCGTTTACGCAGAGATGACAAAGGCATGCTGACACACCGCTATTTTTTTTTCATGCTTCTAGGCCGAACATCTGAACGATTTCACGCAAGACGCGCCATCGTGTAAATTCCAGTTTCCAATTCGGATCCCTCGACTTATTTGAGTTTTTGAAATAGCTCTTTCGAGCCACGCTAATGCTTGACCAAACATCGAGTCGCGAAATCACTAATTGCACAATGCTTCCGACCACCGAATTAGTTGAGAAGCTGTTGAACGAAACCGGCCTTGTCCGGGAATTACTTTTTTACAGGGGAGGTCAAAAACTAAAATAATCAAATAGAAATGAGATAGAATTTTTAAGCTTTAATATATGAAGCTTCTGTCAAAATGTAAGCCTTGATCTAGCTGTAGTTTAATAAAAACACTCACTAGTATTTGTTGGTGTTTGTTTTTATTTCGAACAAGTCCGGCTTTGAATTAGAATGGTGGACAACTCCGCTTTTGAATGAAAACCTTATGGACATATCTGCTTATAAAATAAGACATATTCTTATAATTAAGTATAATTTTATTTTTTATTAACAATTTAATAATCCTACAATCCTCTTTCGATTGCAAATGAAAATGCATTGTATTTTTCATTCAACCAGCCATTGACAAGTCCGCTTCTGCTTGAAAAGCCAGTTTTTAAACATTCTAAGGTGTTTAGAGCCGGATTCGATGCAAAATATTTCGGGAGCTAATAAAGGTGTGCTTGAAGAACAGGAGAATAAAATTTGACGATGTATGGACAAGTCCAGTTTTGTTCGTCAGGTTCGCCAGTTGGTCCCAAATACTGTATTTTCTTCAAAACGTAGAATTTCATCAGCTTTCATTTTCACCCGAACGAATAATTTGCTTATATTGATTTTAAAAAAACACGACTCTGATCAAATAAATGTTTTGACAGTCTGCGCAATTAAACTCCATAAACTGACAAATGGTGATGTTTCTACAAAACAATCTCTGTGATCTTCCCGACGTAAAAAGCTTCCTTACAATGGAAACAAAACGAAGTATTATTTATATCAGGCATTTTTATCGTGAAAAGAAAAGTTTGGAGTGACGAGAAATTTCCCACACTCGCGAAGCGCCATGGAGTTAGCGATCCCCGAAAGATCATCGAAGATCGAAGCTGTAGATCGTTGGCTACGATACAATGGACAAAAGACAACGGGAGTAAAGTGCTTCTGGTTGTAGGCGATCGATGAGTACTCGGGTCTCTCCTCAGGCGGTTCGGGCGTTTTCGAAAACGATAGGAAGGCGACTTCGAGAGAGCGATGACGATGCCAATGCTGTAAGATCGTATAGGCACACACACACACACACACACACACACACACACACACACACACACACACACACACACACACACACACACACACACACACACACACACACACACACACACACACACACACACACACGCTCGCTCACACACATACACCCTCACTCACCAACATCCTTACTCACACACACCCTTACTCACACGCACCCTTACTTACACACAACTTCACTCACACAGACCCTCACTCACACACACCCTAACTCACACACACCCTCACTCACAGACACCCTCACTAACACGCGCCCTTACACATACAGACCCTCACTCACACACACCCTCACTCACACACACCCTTACTCACACACACCCTTACTCACACACACCCTTAGTCACACACACCCTTACTCACACACCCTTACTCACACACACCCTCACTCACACGCACCTTTACTCACACGCACCCTTACTCATACACACCCTCACTCACACACACTCTCACTCACACACACACCCTTACTCACACACACCCTTACTCACACACGCCCTCACTCACACACATCCTCACTCACACACCCTCACTCACACGCACCCTTACTCATACACACCCTCACTCACACACATCCTTACCCACACACACCGTTACTCACACACTCTCACTCACACACGCCGTTGGTCACACACACCCTTACTCACACACTCTTACTCACACACACCCTTACTTACACACACCCTCACTCGCACACACCCTCACTCACACACATCCTTACTCACACACACCCTCACTCACACACACCCTCACTCACACACACCCTTACTCACACACACCCTTAGTCACTCACACCCTTACTCACACACCCTTACTCACACACACCCTCACTCACACGCACCCTTACTCATACATACCCTAACTCACACACACCCTCACTCACACACACCCTTACTCACACACGCCCTTACTCACACACACCCTTACTCACACACACCCTTACTCACACACACCCTTACTCACACACACCCTTACTCACACACATCCTTACTCACACACACCCTTACTCACACACACCCTTACTCACACACACCCTTACTCACACACACCCTTACTCACACACACCCTTACTCACACACACCCTTACTCACACACACCCTTACTCACACACACCCTTACTCACACACACCCTTACTCACACACACCCTTACTCACACACACCCTTACTCACACACACAGACACACTCACGCGCGCGCACACTCATACAGATATATGGAATATATGTAGTCGACAGCTCACTCGTGCGAGTTCTCTAAAGGCAGCAGTTCTTGCGCGTTTTGTCTTTGATGATGCGGTGCCGACGCCGACTATGGCTTCGACGTGATCTCGATCGGCGCAATTTCGTAATCGCAGCTTGACTTATTAACTCCGAGAGGGATAATTATGATCGGTCATCGGCTAATTAACGTGTTCCTAAGCGAGAGGTATAGCGCCCAAAGTACCAAAGGGAATATTAGTCTCCGCACATGGACGTACACTTACACGGAGGTGCGTTTGTGCAGACGAATGGTCGAAGACGCAGACGGGAGCAAGCAAAAGACACGGCGGTTCTGAAGGCTATCTCGAAAATCTCTTTCTCTCTCTTTCTCTCCATCTCTCTCGCTTTCTCCCTTTTACTTCGTTTCTTTGGCACTCTTTCTTCTACTTGCATCCCGGTTCGTGCCTCTCTTGCCTTCTCCGCCTCTTCTCGGTGAATCGAGGCAAGAATTCCTGAAGACTTCTTTGTCTTTTGGATAACGAGAGCACCTTCGCCCGGTGTCCTTCGAATTGCTGTCACTCCCGAGTGTCACTATATCAACTTAATTATTCGCCGGCTCTTGGCTCAATAAATAGCAATCAATGCAACGGAGTGACGCGTACACGCAAAAACCAAGTTAGTCGGTTGCCTTTTCTCGGCTGTGATACGTCGTACGAAGACGTACGTCGTGTGTGTACAGGCCAGCCGAATATAAACGCGACGAATTCTCAATTTCGAGACAGCGTGTCATTGTCAATTTTTTGGGAGGACAACCAAATGGTATTGCCGTGACAGCTGTCAGTCTGGAATGGTGGCATCAATTTGTGCAAGAATCTTGGGGATGTCTCCAAATTAGAGTTCTGAAAATGTTAGAGGCAATTAGCAACTGAAAGTGGAAAATTTAATCATAGTGGCCATGTAGCATAGCCTCTTCAGAATCAGACTGAAGACACTTTTCCATATTTGGACTGCTTTGGCTTTTCAAACTCCCTTGGCAAAAAAAAAATACTCGATAAGACCTGCTATCTGCTGCCACTGCAAAATGAACAATGGACAACATTTTGGACCGGAGTGTAAGAGATGCTCGTATTTGCATGTAATGGTTCATGTAAATCTTAAGGATCGAGTGCACAAGCATGTAACAGGCCACGCTCGTTTAGGCTTCTGGGAATGAAACGAACTCGACTGCATGTCGCTTTTGGAAGTTTGAACATTTGCATTGAGTGTCGAGGTGCATTGGAATGATCGTGTTCGAGTTACTCGGCTTCAATAAGCATTCCCTTTGCTCCAGTAACGCCGGCACTTATCGTGTTCGATTTAAAAACGCTTCAGTATTTCGAGTGTGTATATGTATGGAAAAAGGCGGTTTTAAAGACATTCGAATTCATGGACCGTCACATAGCCTATTGTCTCCATACCCGACATTATGGAAACTGCATTTTCTTCACAATTACCTTTAGATAAATTTAAGCAACCCATGCGTATACCTGTATATATTATACGATTTAAAACATTGAAAAATTTATCCATCCTGGCTAAATGGACACAGGGAATGAGTACCTCAGACGCATTTTGCTGAAATTGTGTCCAGTTTTTAAAAATCTGGAAACATTTGGAATAACTTTTTTTCATAATTTTTTGGCGCCCATCCTTTTTTACATAGCACATCACTTTGCATTAATCGTAAAGGATACATCTGCTTTTGGATAGCCTATTATGTGATCCGACTAGTTGATGCAGATATTGTTTTAATGGAAGAGAAGAATTGGCTTAGAGAATGTCAAAAAGCAGCCCAACAATTACCAAAGTACGAAGTTCCAACTGTTCATCCACCAAATGAATCTTTTGCATCTGCAAAAACTGTATAAAAATCTGCCAAGCGTCGTACTGTTGTAAAGACTGGAAGAAACTTCTGGAAAACAGAGGGCAATCAATTTAATCCAAGACGGTCATGAGAACACCTCATGAGAATCCCGTGGTGGTCACATGGGGTGTGTCACACCCCAAGCACTTTAGAGCGCTGTGGCATTTCGTAGAATTATTTTGGGGGCTCAACAAAAATTGAGAACATATTTCAAACGTTTCTTTATTATCCTATCCAAGAACAGAACGAAAATTTTAGTTTGAAGTATGTTTAAAAAATTCTTGAAAAAAAAATTCGCGAAAAAGCCCTTTTTTTACAAAAAAATGCTGTATTTTTTTTGTTTTTTGACATATCAACAAAATTCAAGCAGGGTCTGATTTGTGAAAGCATTCTCTTTCTGGTGAGTATAATAGTTTTTGTGGGTTTTTTAAAAAGTATATTTATTCCGCACTATGAACATGCGGGTTTCAGCGGCAAAATGATGTACAAGATGTCGATGGCCTGGGGTGTGTCACACCCCATATGACCGTCTTGGGTTAATAAAATGTCATTTCAAGGAAAGTCCCTAAAGTCGATGATCTCTATAAATAAATATAGAGGCTTGTCCCCAAAATGGCGCGATGTTTTAATGGTCGACGTTACATACTCATAACTCTAAAATGATCATTCAAATCATCATATCATACATACAGTCATTATAGACTGTCACTAAATTTGCTTGACCTATTTCATATTCATTATTGACTTCTGTTTATAAGTGAATAAAAATGGATATTTTGACTTTGGGTGTCAAATTTCGAAAAATTCAATTCTCGAAAAATCCTCGCACAGTCTTTCGGCCCATTTTGTAAGAAACATTCGCCGTTGAATTGCGGCAAGTTTTATATGTTTATACGAATAATTAGGAAGTATCTCTCTCTCTCTCTCTCTCTCTCTCTCTCTCTCTCTCTCTCTCTCTCTCTCTCTCTCTAGCATATGCGAATCTTATAGGCAGGTTGTAAATTGCCTGCGTCTATAAGCTCGGTTATTTCTTCACTCTTGCTCTGTTGTTGCCAATCCTCCGTATAGATCAAGTCTTCAAGCGAAACGTCCATCTTTTTTGTGATCGTTGTTCTCATCGCCCCTGAATTGTCAATTGTTCTTTTTTTCTTGTTTTGTTCACTTTATTTCAAATGATAAAAAATAGTGCATTGCCGATGATGAGAGAAAAGTGAAAAGCTACAAAAACTGAAAGAGAGAGAGAAAGAGAGGGAGAAAGGAGCGGGAGGAGCAGAGGGGAATGCGCGAGATACCGTCGAAGGAGAATATAAGGAAGATAAAGGTAGAGATAGAGAGAGAGCCGGCCTCGACGGCGCGCGAGAGGCAGGTGGAACTTGCTCGAAATTTACTCGCGTTTCTGGCGGGGCCGTCACTACACAACGTATTTATAATACATAAATATATATACGTATATACATAAATGAATACGTATATAAACATGTACCGAAGTATATATATATATATATATATATATATATATATATATATATATATATATATATGCACGTATGTATCAGTAAAGAAGTACGAGCGAACGATGAATTTCACATTAGTATCTCTATCGCCCTCTCACCCATCGCCGTCCTCGTCGTCGCGAGTGTAAGTAAAGAGCCCCGAAGTGAGACGCGTGTAACTTACGCGAGACGTTCACTTTCGGTGAATAAAAAGGCAAGTCAGCCGATACCCGAAGCCAGAAACGACCGGCAACCATCCGGAGTACATGTGAAAGAGAAAAGCAAATCGATCGATACAATTCCGAATCCGAAGTGCAATCCACTCTACTCATACACCTGTATATATTCCCTGATAGAGTAAAAGCAAAAATTGCTCGACCTTGTCTAAATCGACGTAGGGGAGTCAAATGATTTTGCCAAATTTGGTCCACAATTTTTTAAAGCCGGTCACCACTATGACGAGTGAGACAATCGATGTTTTGCATTTTCTCAGAGTATACATATTCAAGAATGTGTGAAAAAATGTTGAAGTTATAGTATTGAAAATTAACCAAGTTGGAGACGATTTAGTGAAAGCAGGTAGCGCAACGATTTACGTATACTAAAACTTTCAATCGCGTTTTTCTCGACTTGGCCGGAATCATGACTAGATATAATTGACCAATTTACAATTTTGAAAAAAAGGAGAATTTTCGTAATTGCAATAGCCGTTTTTTGGAAATTCAATGTTTTTCAAGCCCCTGAATATAAGTTAAAATTTCGCCAAATTTACAATTTTTTTCGAAACCTCTTTGTGATTTTTTGTACGAAAAACGGCTATGTACGACGAGAACTACATTTTTGTAGATTATAAAACGTTTTTACTTCTATTATTCAGGCCAACCATTATCAAGTTATCGATCGGGCCGTTGGACGACATTTATTATACAGAGGCTCTATTATACCTCAATATCGTTGTTAATTTACAATTTTTTAAAATAAAAATTTACACGAAATAAGTTCAATATATGCTTAATAACATACCTTTTTCCAAATCCCCAATAAACAATCCAGTAGACAAAAAAATTGGAAAAAAACTACTTTTTCGGCCCTTTACAGTGGTCTCCTTCCTCAAATTCGGAAACATGTTTAGAATTTTTTTACCCGCGATGTTTTTGGGTCCATCTTTTTTATGCAGCACGTCGCTTTAAATGGATTATTCAAGACACACCTTTTTTTATAACCTATTACGTGACACGACTATTGGATGCGGATATTGATTCCATGGAAGAGTAGTATTGGCTAAAAAAATGTCAAATATAGTCCGATAATGACGAAGTTCCAACTTTTTATCGACTGAATGCGCCTGCAAAAATAAAAATCCCCGAAATATCGTACTGTTTTATAATTTGGATATTGTTATTGCATTATGTAGAGTCACCTATTCTTGTTTTTGTATCCAGTTTTTCTTTTCGTTAATTTTTTTTTGTTTTTCTTCCTGTAAGGTGTATAAAATATGAGGATTGGTTACTTGGTCCTAGTGCAGTGATAAATCTATCCATCCATTTATCGAGAAACTACAAGAACTTTCGGAAAATCGCGACCATCCAATTTGTCCTCGCGATTTATTCACAGCGACAGACACTCGACCGAAACTTTTTGAAAACAACCATAATGTCTTCGATTTAAGGGGCTAGTCCACTTTGGAGCCACGAAAAAAGGCTATTTTCGCGATTTTTTTGTTGAGGATTTTATAAAAGATATGAATATAAAAGTTGTTGGTCTTGATAAATAAAGTCTTAAAATACATTTTTAAAAAATTAATTAATTTGTATTCATTTTGAAGTACAAAAACTATAGTTTAACGTAACGCCTCAAAAATAGGTGGGCTAGGTAGCTCTATCACAAATCGGCAACGGATTGTCTGAAACAAAAAAATCAAAGTCCATTAGATTCAGTATAACATCAGCTACAAAATGACCCTCGGATATAAAGTTTTATCGAAAAATAAAAAAATGGCAGATGAAAAACGAAAAAAGTAAAAAAAAACGCGTTATTTTCGCAGTTTTTCGCAAAGAGTAAAAATAAAAATTTTAAAACCATCGAGGATCGTCTTATTGCGAATCGCGTTTACAATATGTGGTTCAAATTTCAAAACAATCGGTTTATTATTTTAGAGATACAATGGAGCGAGATTTTGAACACGTTGTTTCGAGAAAAACCCTTTGAAGTATATACTATGAAAAACTCTTCCCTAAACGCAATCAGCAACTCCTGCACCTATTTTGACACAATATTTCTGAATGTATGTACTTTCAAAACAGTTAAAAAAATGGTTTTCTTTTTTATTTTCAAAGTGGACTGGCCCCTTAAATTTTTTACCTTCGAATCGCGGTTTTTTGTTCTCGAGATTTTATTGCGAATTTGCAAGGAAGGTTCGACGGGAGCAATAGGCGCCCAAAGGGTAGCCGAAGCGAAGCCGAAGGACAGAAGGGAAGCTTCGAACGGAGCGAAGGGTTGAGTATTGCCATTTCGTGCACGGTGGACCACGCGGGTGTGTTCCGACCGTCAGAATTATTAAATACACCCAGCTCTCCTACGTTTATTTATTTTATTCGTTTTTTTTTTTACATTTCGTATGGACATATGTACCCATACGACGGGATCATCGTTTTTCGATACATCATTCGCGAGGACACCTCTGCCTCGCGAAGACGCCGACGACGACGGCGATGTGGAAGAGATGCGGGCCTCCGAGACTACCAATTACCAGATCGCAGCTGCCTCTCGCGAAACTCGCGACACACAGAACGTCCTCCCTCTTTCCCTCACGACTTTTTTTTCGACGTCTTTTTTTTTCCTGCGTGTGCCGGCGATGATCACAAGACGACGAAAACGAATCATACGTATATACTCATGACTATATATATATATATATATATATATATATATATATATATATATATATATATATATATATATATACACACACATATACATATACATATGCATATACATATACATATATATATATATATATATATATATATATATATATGTGACATTCTGAAAAGATTTCTCGCTTTGCCGTGGCTATCGATAACGAGTCGTGAAATTATTCAGAAATTCGCTAATCCTTTATGAGATTTTTCTTTGATTTTGAGCCCCCCTCCCCCGGGCCTCAACCGCGCCCTGTGTCCTCCGCATCGCTTTCGGTATCCCGTCGATAAATTTCAGATTTTTTTTCTTTTTTTTTTTTAATCATCGTTGGCGTAAACCATTGGCACCATTGAGCCGCGATCTCCACCCGTGTGACAATAATCGTTCGATGCGCGCGATCGTGAAATTTTGACTCGAGCTTTTTGTCGGGCCGCGGGTCAGGGCGGCTGGCCAGAAAGGATTCGATCGAAGAACAAAAATTGCGGAGAAGTGTCGTTAATGCCGCGGCGCACGGGCAATCGTTAAACTATAAAGTGACGATATGAGACGTGTGCAGGAGGGCACACACCACCGGATACGTAGCGATTAGGAATTCGGATGCGCGGCGGGTATACTCGTTGCGGGCGGGAGAGCTTTAACGACGAGACTCTCGAACGGGTTAACGACGAGACATAATTTTTGGCAGTTTTTCGTCGACTGCACTGGCGGCTGGAGGCCTCAAGGCGGGAACCTTTAGGCGAGGAAAAAATTGATGATTTTTTTTTTTTAGGAAAGATTTCTTCACCGTTTTTGAGACTTGGGGTATGTTTTGTGACTACTTTTGGCTGTTACGTGGTATTTTTTTATTTATGGATCTTTAAAAGTAGCGGAGGTACGGCACGGTCTTTTGAATGGACCGCGGCGGATGTTGTCGGACGGCGTGACACGTAGCGTCGGCGAGATTGATCTGAAGAAAAACCAACGAAGACTTTTCTTTTAGTAACACTCATACGCAGAATATGAACCAAGAAAAAATGAGAATTGTTGAAAATCGATGAAACGGTGAGCTTTGAAACATAAAGATTTATTTTTTCGAAATAATTGCTATATTTTGCAATAAAAAATAGTTTTCATTTTTATTTTCGAAAATATTCAGGATCATGTTTTAGACCATAAGGTTAGAAAGATTTGTACCAAATTTCATCAGAATCGGTCGATTAGTTTTTTAGTTATACGCCACGCCAGTTTTGAAAATACAATTTAGAAAACCGTGCCATACCTCCGTCATTTTTTAAAGATTAATTAAAAAAAGTACCATGTAATAGCCAGAAGCAATAGTAAAACGTACCGTAAGTCTCAAAAATAGGGAATAAACATTTCATTTTACAAAAACCCTCAAACTCAGCAATTTTTTTCTTGCCTTAAGACGTCTTTAAATATTTTGACACATAGCGTCGGGGGAATTAGTCTGAAAAAAGAAACGGACCAAGATTTTTCTTGCATTAACTCTCATAATGCCTTCATACGCAGAATATGAACCAAGAAAAAGTGAGAAATGTTGAAAATCAATGAAATGGTAAGTGTTGAAACGAAAGGATTGAATTTTTCGTAAAATTGCAATATTTTTCGATAAAAAGTATATCTTTTTTATTTTCCAAAACACTTAGGATCATGTTTTAGACAATAAGGTTAGAAAGATTTATACCAAATTTCATCATGATAGGTCGATTAGTTTTGTAGCTATACGTCACGCCAATTTAAAAAATGCAGCTTCAAAAACCGTGCTGTAACTCCGCCATTTTTTAAGATTAATGAAGAAAAAAAACATATTAACAGCCAAAGGTCGTAATGAAACATACCCTAAGTCTAAAAAATAGTAAAGAAATGTTTCCTCTGAAAAAAACAATCATGAAAATCAGCTTGTTTTCTCGCCCAAAGAGATCTCCCCCTCAAATATTTTGACACGTAACGTCGGCGGGATTATCTGAGAAAAAAACAAGCTAATTTTGTTCTTACATTAGCTCTCATACGCAGAATATCAACCAAGAAAAAGTAAGGAATGTTGAAAATCGATTAAATCGAGCTTCGAAACAAAAAGATAGAATTTTCCGAAAAAATGGCTATATTTTGCAATAAAAAATACGTTTTTTTTCTCAATCTTCAAAATCATTGATGATCATATTTTAGACAATAAGGTGAGAATGATTTATACCAAATTTCATCAGAATCGGTTGAATAGTGTTTTAGCCATACGTCGCGCCAGTTTTAAAAATCCAGCTTAGAAAACCGTATTATAGCTTCGCCACTTTTAAAGATTATCGAGAAAAAAAAACATGTAACAGCCAAAAGTAGTAATAAAACATAACTTAAGTCTAAAAAATGGTAAAAAAATATTTCCTTTTAAAAAAATCATAAAAATCAGCAAAAAAATGTCTCGCCTAGACATTTTTAGATTTTCCATGCATGCGTATGGAAAATCGAGGATGTCTATTCATGTGTATGTGTCTACCGCAAAAGGTGTCGCGGATATGTATTTATGCGCGATGACGTAATGCATTGGACCTGGGAGAGGAAAATGAAAATGAAGGGGAGAGAGAGAGATGAAAATGAAGGGGAGAGGGGGGAGAGAGAAAGATGAAAAATGGAAAGATCAAGATATACGTATGGCGGGTGCCGCCCGAGGATCCCTGGGGACAGGTGCTCGCTCGAGTCTGTACAGAAAATATCAATCGAGCGAAGAAGGAATGGCCACCTTTTTTTGTTGTTGTTGTTAATGAGCCCTCATCTTGTGTTTCTCCCGTTCAGGCGCGTGCTGCTACCGCAAAGTAACGTGTTGGTCGATGGTTATTTTATATTTTTCGATTCTCAGCATTCCGTCGAATTCCCGAGGAGAAATTTTGTCGTAGGGATCCAATTGGATCCTCCTACTTGTCCCTGTACTAAAACGTCGCGCTCGTGTATTGAATTCTCATTGGGATTTCCCATTCGAATCCGATTTGAATCCGAAAGTTACCACATTCTCCAATAGAATCCGATACGTTCTGCATGTTGAATTTTCATAACATTATATATAGATATGCAAAATGAGTGGATGTGAAAAAAGTATAAATCGTATACGTAAGAGAATAAAAAGTATTAATATTGAAAAAAATATGAATCACTAGAAATGTATATCTTAAAAAAGTATAAATTGCTTTAAAAAAAGTATAAATCGCATTAAAAAGTATAAATTGATTAAAAGAAGTATAAATTGCTTTTAAAAAAGTATAATTCTTATTTTAAAAAAGTACAAAACGCTTGAAAAATAATATCTTAAAAATCGATTTGAATCACATAACTGAGAATCCACTTTGAATCCTAAAGGATTTCCACATCATCGAACAGAATCCTATACGATTCTTGATGGATTCCATCGCATTGAGTACATTGAATTTTCCCAACGAAATATATAGATAGACAAAATGAGTGGAAAATTATAAATCATATCTTAAAAAAGTACATCTTAAGAATCCATTTGAATCCAATCACTAAAAATCCACTGCAATTATCGTTCGTTGTTTTTTTTTACTGCACTTTGCCACGAAACGTGCAGGTTATGTTTCAATAGGCCGCGTTCTTTTTCGTGACTTTTCACATATTTTCGATTCGAATGTGGTGAGAATTTTCAAACGGCCTTAATCGGGGAACGGTGCAGAATCCAGTTGGATCCCAATATTGGCTCCCTATGTGTGGTGTCCCAAACACATCCCTATAGAGATGTGGCTGCATCTTGGGACTCTCTAGCAAATTTGTGCACGCAATCGCGAGAGGATTTTTTTTTAAGATTCAACAAATTCGGGTTGTGAATTTAAATTAAAAAATTGTCAAACGTCGTCAATGGGGAAATAGCGCGAAATCCACTTGGATTTTTATCTGGTAGGATCTGAGGACTTTCCAAAAGAATGTCTGCACGGGTTGCGCACAGATCTCGCCTTACTGAGATCACAGTGGGGAAGAATCATCGGCGAAATTTTCACATCTCGAAAATCGTACAACTATTCCATTCAAGTCAAATTTCAATGGAAATCTCCCTGGTTGACATCGTGAATCGAAATTTTGTACACAACATTTGCCGTTATATTGGAACGTGCTGTGATATCGTTCTAATCAAAGAAATTATCTTAAAAAGTATTTAATCGCTCCAATAATAATCTGAACCCCAATCAAAAGATCAATTCAACCGCAGCATCCAAATGAATCGATCCATTCCGTCCAAACTTGACTCCATTCTCGCAAAATCAACACCCATTCTAATTTCCAAGTTAAATTCTACATGACCAAGATGCAAATGAACCAATCAAGAAATCCATCCTTCTTCATGCCAGCAATTCTTGTTTAATTCAACCAGTTTATTCGACGATGATAAATCCATTTCCCGCGTTTCGCGGAGAATTTCGAGGTGTCGATGGAAGTTGCCGCTCTCGACTTATGAAAGGATCGAGAACGTCAATAATAAAACGAAAACGAAAAAGTGAAAAATAAAATGAGAATAAGCCACATAGTTCGAAAAGGTGTACAGGTGACGAGTCCGGTGGTCCATTCGCCATGTGTATAAATATTCGGGTCTTTCCATCGATACTGCCCTCCCCCCCTGCCACTTTCTCTCTCCACGGCACTTTCTTGTAGCCCGCCCCAGGTGTGTACGTCGACAATGCCAGTGGGCCGAAAAAGTTGCAATATCGTTACACTTTTCTGTAAGTACAAGTAATCTCTTTATCCCTCCGGGCGTCCCTCGGCCCCTCTTTCTCTCTCCTGTATGTCTTTCTCTTCTCGTGATGTCTAATATGTGCGGACATACGAAAAAGGACAAAGAAGAGAGCGAGTGTGAGGATTCGCGGACCAGGGATATTCGTCCAGTAGAAGAGACGAAAACCCAGCACTTTTAGCGTAGAATATGATTTTTTTTACTGAAGCTAGATGGTTGCATACTGACAATAACCCCAATGAAATGTTGCCCCTCAACTCGCCCCAACCCTGAGAAATAAGGGTTGAAAACTTCAAAATCGCCGTATCTCGACAATGAATAGTCCGATCAAAAAACATTTCAAACAAAAGTTGTTCGGAATAATAAAATACATATAAAGTTATCTAACATCCAAGCCCCTATCTTCGAAAACAGCGGCGGAAAAACGATTCGAAAATTCCTGGCTGAGTTGTGCTCTCGCGTTTTTGTGCCGCTATTTTCAAAGATAGGGAATTGGACGTCGAATAACTTTATACGTATATTATTATTCCAAACAACTTTTGTTTGAAATATTTTTTCATCAGGCTATTAATTATCGAGATACGTCGATTTTTAAGTTTTCAACCCCTATTTCTTAGGGTTGGAGCGAGTTGAGGGGCAACATTTCGATGGAGTTACTTTCAGTATGCAACTATCTAGCTTCAGTACTTAAAAATCGCTGTTTCTCGATAATTAATAGCCGGATCAAAAAACGTTTCAAACAAAAGTTGTTCGGAATAATAAAATACGTATAAAGTTATCTAACATCCAAGCCCCTATCTTCGAAAACAGCGGCGGAAAAACGATTCGAAAATTCCTGACTCAGTTGTGCTCTCGCGTTTTTGTGCCGCTATTTTCAAAGATAGGGAATTGGACGTCGAATAACTTTATACGTATATTATTATTCCAAACAACTTTTGTTTGAAATATTTTTTCATCAGGCCATTAATTATCGAGATACGTTGATTTTTAAGTTTTCAACCCCCATTTCTTAGGGTTAGGGCAAGCTGAGGGGCAACATTTCATTGGGTTTACTTTCATTATGCAACGATTTAGCTTCACTAAAAAATTCTACGCCAAAGGTGCTGGTTTTTCGTCTCTTTTACTGGACTATATTGGACCTGTTAAACGATGTCCGAAGGAGGGAGACGTGAGGCCGGGACGGTGTACGATGCTTCGGTATTTGTATAATATCGTTTATAGGCATGAGAGTGCGTGTGCCGAAGAGGACGATGGTGGTGCGACGGTGGAGGGCGCGTGGCACATCGTACTCGCAGCTGCAGCTGCCGTTTCGTCGGGCCTCGTGAGCGCCGGCCACAAGACGTGTGTGTGTGTATGTCTCGATGTACACGGAGAAAGGATACTTCGAGGCCGTTATATCGAGGCACCTGGCTGTTTTGAGGACGGGCTGAGAAAAATTTGTTCAAACGAATCGATTTTGTGGACCAGATGATCCTTGGATCGACCTTCGTATTGATGTGCTGACATTTGTCTAGGGGTGACTTTGAAGCCGTGGGGGTTGACGTAACGTTGAGTATGGGGACAATTAGCTACGAAGACGATCCTCGATGGAATGTCTTTGAAAGCACATTCCATCGCTGGCACTTTCGAATGATTCACCTTCACACACGAATCACGTAGCGTATGAGAAAAGGTAAAAAGATCTCGTCGCGTTATATTTGCGTATCGTCGAAATCGCCTGCGTCGATATCTGTGCCTTTATCAACACGCGCACGCAGCCTCCGTCTCTTCAGGGCCATCGGGACATTCTTCCCGAGATCGCGGAGCGTTTGGCGCGCGCCAATGTTCTTTAATGCGATACCCTTACTCGAGTCTCTTTTGCCTCGGATGAAACACACTTTCCCGCCAGTCCCCAACGTCGACCGATCAACGTCGCGCGTTGCCAAAGCTGCGGAACTGCTTTTGTCGGTCGCTGTATCAATTTGATTTTACGCACGACTGATTCGTCGACGCGGAACCTGAAATTGCGATTTTTATGCAAATTGCGTGTCTTTCGATCGAGGAAGGTGCACCAGTTTGGTCCCCCACGTGCCACGTTTGTGTCATGTCCAGTTCTCGAGTTTTCCATTTTTTATGTTCCTTACGGTGTTGATAATACTCATAAACAAATGGGGCAAATCCAGCAAAGAGTACGCACTTTATTAAGGGAGACTTTGTCCTTGGAGTGCCATATTTCAGGTGTTTACATTTTATTTTTTTTTTAAAGGAAACGAGTAAAGCTTTTCGAGTGCGGTTTTTTTCTTGCTTTTATTCATGATATACAGAACGTTAAAAAAATTTTTTTTTTTGAAAAAAAAAACCAAAATGGCGGCTGTTGCAGCTCCGCGAAAACAGGTCCTCAAATCGCGGGAGGTAAACGGCTGACATCACTGCCCCCTCTTTGTTGATCTGAAACACAAATTCAAAGCATATTATCAATCTGTGACCCTTTGGTCATGGAATGACGGATGGGTTTTTCGTTTAGTACAAATTTTGGAAAATGGCGGCAATTTAAAAAAAAAATCGAATTTTCGCATAAAAAGATAAATAATAAATGCAAAAATGTATCTATCGAAAAAACGATCCGTCATTCCGTGAAGACATATTTTCTGAGTATGCTCTCCAAATTTCAGGTCGATATGTTAATTACAGCGGTCAGGAGAATGTCAGCCATTTTTAAAAACGTGTTTTCGAGAAAAACGCGTTTAAAGTTTTGTAATGTGTTTACACAAATGTGTTTATAATTACCGCTAATCGGCAATGCCTGGTCCATAGAGGCATCCCTCCTCTTCTTCTAGCTGCTCATGTTGAGCCGCTAACATCTCCCGCTGGGCACAAAGGACAAAGTCTCCCTTAACTTTTATTTATAGAAAAATCAATTTTGCTAATAAACTTTGTATTTATTATTTACATTAAGCTTTGGTCATTTAGGAACATTATTTTAAATATAAATCTTAACTGGGTGTGCCTCTGTGGAAGCACAATTTGAAGGGTTCGAATGATGATTTTTTTTCTGGTAACACATTGGTTGGAATAAATTAATTTTTTCCCAGCATGTTGTACGCATGTTTGTGGTTACAATGTAATTTTTTCGGAAGAAAATCTTTCAAAGTGTTCGTGGTGCTGCAGTTGGCGTTGCAGTCCTCCAGCGGCGAGGCCCGAAACGGCGGGATCTCTGCCAGGCTCAAATGTAACCTGAAACGAAAACAAAAAATATTTTCTTCAAATATATCCAACTGGCTATGGGTTCACGATCCACTTTTCGAAATTTCGAAAAATACGGGTAATGACAGCTTCTCCAAAGAAAACCTCATTTTTCTCTTGAAAAACTGTAGCTGTAGCCATTGTTATCAACAAATGGTTCATCCAATTAAAAAATGCGATCGTGAACCGAAAATGACTACTGTTCGAACGCTAACTGTGCAAATTCATGTCAATAGGTGACAGTTACTCAATATATCAATATCACCGTTACAAGATGTGTAGTTTCGAGGTAATCGCGTTCAAACTCGACGGATCGTGGTAAATCCGACGCACACTGTTCCACTAAAACAGGTGTAACTTCGTCAATTTTTAAAATTTCACCGTCCGGTTGCGCTCAAAATGTTCTTGAAAGTTTACACTATAACAATATGCAAAAAAACGATTTTTTGAACTTTCCAGCGATGCACCGTAACAATCCCGAAAAATATAAAAAAAGCGCGGAGTAGTGGTAAGGAATAGTGTAAGAAATAGTCTATGGTCACTATAATTAGAAATTATAGTCACCATAGACTATTAATATAAAATCTATGGTCACTATAATTAGAAATAATAAGTGGTAAGAAATAGTCTATGGTCACTATAATTTTTGTAAGCAAGCAGCACCGCGACATAACCTCTGAATAAAAACAAAACTTGAATCACGTATTTCAAGTATAATAATATTCGTTCGGTGCAAATTAATCGCAAACCTTACAAAACGTGTTTAAAATTGTTGAAAAATAAGATCAAACAAATTCTAAATCCATTATTAGTCATAAAATTGGAAATAAATACCTTAACGGAGCGAGTTGTCCAACACCTTGACATGACATATGCCACTGACGGGTTAGGTGGTGTTGCCAACACGAGAAAAAGTAAAACAATTAGAACCACTGCGTACTCTATCCAACAAGTAAAACAAAAATAATAAATAATGAACAAAACAAACGATAATGAATAATAAAAAATTATAAAAACCAGTGATAAAAAATAAATCAAAATAATGAATGACGAAAATTTCAATATAATTAAAAATGATAAATACTGAAAAAAAACAAACAATAATGAATAATAAATAAATAAAAACAATAAATGATAAAAGGTTCAATACAAATAAAAATAATAATTAATAAAAAAACTAATATAATAAATTAATAAATAATTTCCAAACATAAAAATCATAATAATAACAATAATACAAGTGAGGGAAAATCTTGTTTCTTCTTTATCGATAATTGTCTTGCATAATTCCATAACGAGAATTCCCGTCGCTCCACTTTCATCTCCGTGGACGAATTTTCCCGTTTTTTTCAGTCCTCGACGAAAAATTCACTCTCACTGCCGAAAACGGTAAAGAGAAGAAAGAATCTCGCGTTGCCCGTCAACGCAAGGCGAAAGCACGGGCAAAGTGGCAAAAGGCACTTCGCTTCTCGCGTTCGCTGCGGACGTGTGGACGATCGGGATATACCCCGTGGCTTCCTGTTTTGAATCTTAAGAGACTGCGCGAGGGATAAACCCAGAGTGAGACGAGGATTCCACGGTTCGAGGCGATTCACTGAATCGCGGCGGAGCGATGTTCGCACACGCGGGGGGGGGGACCGAGACGTGCATATCAACGTCCCACCCGGGCGCCATATCCACACGTTTTTTCGGCTACCGCTCGCTATACTTCCTCGACGATAATTCACTTTCGTGGTTTTCTCCTCACGCGCACGCAGCTCTCTACTACGTGTCATTATGTATCGGGCATTCCGGATCGAGTCGGCTCCGACGTAAATTTTGCATTTTCATTTTTCGCGGCCCCCTGAAGGTCGCGAGGCGAACGGCCCCGTGAAATAATTTATGATGGACGGATTCGAGCGAAGATTCATTTTACACACGTCGTTGACGATAAAAAAAAGTAAACAAAAAATATTCCGACTGGAAAATTTTTTAAGGGAGGACACTGCGATGGGCCGACAAAAAGTCATTTCTACCGAATTTGTTTTGGGCAATTGGATTATTTATTTTAGATTTGGAAAAAACGGTATGTTATTAAGCATATATTAAACTTATTTCGCGTAAATTTTTATTCCATAATATTAAAAATTAACAATGTTATTGAGAGCCACTTTACGGGCCGACAAAGAGCCATTTTTACCGTTTTTTTTTTGGTAATTAGATTATTTATTTGAGATTAGGGAAAAAATGGTATATTATTGAGCATACATTAAACTTATTTCGTGTGAATTTTTATTACAAAATATGAAAAATTAACAACGTTATTGTGATATAATAGACCTTCTGTATAAAAAATTTGGCCCAACGGTTGGATTGATAACTTGAAAATGTTTGGTCTGAAAAATAAAAATAAAACGTTTTATAATGTAGTTCTCGTTGTACGTAGCCGTTTTTCGAAAAATGAAAATAATGTTTTTATAATGTATATAAATGTAATTCTCGTTGTACGTAGCTGTTTTTTGAAAAAAATATCACATAATGGCAGGTTTTCAAAAAGTGTAATTTTGGCGAAATTTTTACTTATATTCGAAAGCTTAAAAAAATACCAAATAAAAAAAACGGCCATGGACAACGATAGATACTGCAATTACGCAAATTTTATTCCTTTTTTGAAATTGAAAATCGGACAATTATAGTTAGAAGTATAATTCTTATATCGTGGTCAATTTTCATTATTTCAAATTGAAAACATTTTGCACACATTCTTGAAAATGTATACTTTGAGAAGATGCAAAGAAATCGACTTTTTTAGCCCGTCACGGTTAGCTAACTCGTGGCCGAAAAAAAGAGGAATTTTCGTAAATTTTTTTTCTGGGAATACGTTTGCATTTTTTCAGATATTCACAATTGGCAGCTCATTACAATTTTTACAGCTACTCGTTTCGCGCAGGTGAGCAAATAGTTCTTAAGGGGGGACAAAGCTCGAAGTAGTGTTTTTTTCGGATCGCGTGGATCATTGACCAGCTCAAGTATTTCCGTTGCACACGAGAAAGTTACGAGTAATGGGACAAGGTAAGAATATCGTCGAACTTGGCTGGAATGACCCATATGCATTCCAATCCGGAGAAGGCTGCGTCGTGAATTATGACCAAGAGAGTGAAAGAGTCCGAGAGTACTATCGTGCTTCGTGTATTGGAGTCTGCGCGAGATGATAATACCAGTGGCACGTTCCATGCGATATAGAGATGTCCGGTTCGTTGATGGCAAGCACAGTAGCTATGGAGTAAAAAGAGAATGAGAGAATGAGAGAGAGAGAGAGAGAGAGGGCGGAATGAAAAACATGATCGGTGTGGTTTTCTTACAATTCATTGCTCGCGAGACCCTCCCTCTTTCGAAGAGAACCGCGAGTGATTGTTCTCCATGACGCGAGAAAGCGATCGTTCGTCAACGCGAATAATAAAGCTACGAGGGCTCCATGGGTTTTACGCACCGCATACACGTACCCATAATAAAGACCTGACAGAATTTTTCTACAGGCAATTCAGTAGTACGAATTCTCTCCCTCTCTCTCTCTCTCTCGTATACGCATAATTAAATATATATATATATATATATATATATATATATATGTGTGTGTGTGTGTGTGTGTGTGTGTGTGTGTGTGTGTGTGTGTGTGTGTGTGTGTGTGTGTATATATATATATATATATATATATAGTACATACACAGGGTGTCCTGTCATGAATGGATAACCCTGCAACTTCCGATAGGTCAGATCATGTCCTACTACATGCTGGAAATTCAGTTTAGTAAAAGTCCCACGGTTTTAAGATAAAAATCATCTGCTTTTGGTTTTTCGAATGCTATTTTTGTTTTTTAAGGCCTCAGGCCGCAGTAACGGGTATAAAATCATGTACGAATTTAACAATTTTTTTTTTATATGAAAATGTGATTCACTCATAAAATTAATGACACATCTATTTAGTATGAGTATCAAGCTGTTAGAAAATGTATATATATATATATATTTTTTTTTTTCGATGTACAAAATGGCCGACTACTAATATTTTCTTTTGTTATCTTTTTTTTAGTCGCTCCGCGGCGTGACATTTCGCAACCACAATTTTTAAACTGGAACAAAGAAAATTCTCGTCAATCTACATAGATAAGTACGGTAAATAATATTGGTTTATTCAAAAGTTGTAGGTATTAGAACTTAAGAAATGAATTTTCAGTGAAAAATTTCGTTATAACTGCTCATGAACTGCTCATAAAATGAAAAGTTTTCGATTTATCAGAAATTCCGTGCGTACTTCTCTGCGAAATGCAATTAGGAATGTAACTTTTAAATTCGAAGTGAATCGACTGAAAATTGTTGAAGTTATTTGTCACGCCAATTGGAAAAAAGCTTTTTCGAGAAGGTTCGAGTAGTCGACCATTTTGTACATCGAAAAAAAAATATATATATTTTTTAACAGCTTGATATTTATACGAAATAGATGTGTAATCCATTTGATGAGTGAATCACTTTTTCATACGAAAAAAAATGGTTAAATTTGCACATGATTATATACCCGTCACTGTGGCGTAAGGCCTTAGGGGTCGTCCGTTAATGACGTGAGGTTTTTAAGGCCACTTTTTGAGCCCCCCTCCCCCATGGTGATATGTGGTAAGGTTTCTAGCCCCCCCCCCTCACATCTCGTGTATTTTTTTTTGTTAAGAAACGTCATACACAAGCGATAGAGAGTGCGGTATTTTATGATGAAACGAAATAATATATATTGTCAGTATATTTAAATGGCATTGTCCACGCAGTTGCACAAAAAAATACACGTGATAAGACACTCCCCCCCAGCATGATCAATCGTGATGTTATCCAAATCCCCCCCCCCTATTTAAGCCTCACGTGATTAATGGACGACCCCTTAACCCATGTTATTTGTTTTATCTAGAAAAGTCGTCTCCTTAACCTTAAATATTAAGGAAATTTTATGAAAAAAGATCTTATGCAGAATTGTCATAGAAACCAATTCGAACATCTGACTTTGACAGCCTGCGGCGTAAAAAAAAATGTACTCTGCATATCGTGCAAATTGCTCAAAAAAGTTGCTTAGTTATTGTCGATTCGTATCATTTGTAGAAATGGCATTCGAAAAACCGAGAGCAGATTATTTTTTTTTTTTTTTTTTTTTTTTTTAAATAACTTAACGCCCAAAATCTCGAAAACCGTGGGACTTTTGGTAAATTGAAATTCCAGCATATAGTAGGACATGATATGGGCTATCGACAGTTGCGGGCTTATCCATTCATAGCAGGACACCCTGTATACAGACCCCCACATACGAACACGTGAAACATGTATAATGACACGTAGCTGTGACTAGAGAAAGAAATTCAAGATGAATGCTCAAATCGAAAATCATAATAGCCATACATGATGGCATGTGAGATCGCTGCGGTCGGCATTATCGCGATTTATAGTGGGTGTATACACGCGTACGCGCTCGAATAATATCCCCTCTTGTATTCCGCTGGTGCACAAAGTTGAGGAGGAAACGAGTACAGGGCACAAAAGAAATTCACGTATTTCAAATGTGGATTCGTAAAACAGTTGGAGTTGTGTATTCAGAGCCAAGGAAGCGAAAAATATAGGCACGAATCACCGGCGAGCCAAAACCACCCGTGCAGAAATTTGTCGCGGTCCCCAGATCACACCCCTATAGGGATTTATAGGGACGCGGCGCTTTTTCACGATTGACATCGTTGGAGAATTTTTTTTTTTGAAATTCTGAATCAGAATTTGTTGGATGTCACAATTATCGTGTGCAAATTTGTTGGGGACTTTCCAGACGCACCCACATATTTATAGGGATTTTTTTATAAAGGGCCACCTTCTATTTTTTTTTTATGAATGATGAAAATTTTCCATGAAAATCGGAAATAAAATTCGCTGGTCCGCCATTTTTTTTTAGATATGGAAATTCCCCTACGTGATGCTGTAAACCTATATGTCTAGTTTCCAAATATATTTTTATTTAATTTTTTCAAATGAACCGTATGGCTTAATCGCTGTCAACCGCCGAGCAGAAATTTCGGTGGAGTGTCCTCTTGGAAGCGGCCTACACCGCAAACTATACTTCAGATTCGAGTACAAAAATTTGTATACAGTCTTCTGTATGTATATATTGACTGTGAGTGTAGATGAAAAAAATTCCATTCATTGTTTGTTTGAAAATAATTACGAAAAATACGCCCTCGAACCGCGTACGAACCGTGGTGAGGTGCTTTAAGGAAGGAGATACCTTTAGGCGAGGAAAAATGGCTGTTTTTCATGTTTTTTAAGAAAAGATTTCTCCACCATTTTTCAGACCTAGGGTTTGTTTTATTACTACTTTCGGCTGTTGCATGGTAATTTTTTTTTCGATCTTTTAAAAATGGCAGAGTTATGGCACGGCCTTATCAACGGGTTGCGGCGGGATTAATCTGAAAAAATGCAAGGGAGATTTTTCTTCCTTTCATACTCATACGCAGAATATGAACCAAGAAAAAGTGAGGAATGTTGAAAATCAATGAAATAATACGCTTTCAAACAAAAATAGTGAATTTTCCGAAACATTTCTATATTTTGGTGTGAAAAAAAAACTTTGTCCAAAAATGTTCTCTAACATTTAGGTTCATGTTTTAGACAATAAGGTTAGAAAGACTTATACCGAATTTCGTTAGAATCGGTCGATTAGTTTCTTAGCTATACGTCACGCCAGTTTTGAAAAATCAGTTTAGAAGACTGTGCCATACCTCCGCAATTTTTAAAGATAAATAAAAATAAAAAATACCATGTAATAGCTAAAAGTAGTAATAAAATATACCCTGTCTCAAAAATCCTGAAGAAATCCGCCCCTAAACAACTGATAAAAATCAGCATATTTGTTCTTCGCCTAAAGTATGTCCCCCCTTAAGCAATTTATATTTTGTTAATATAAGATTTATACTTTAAAAAAATAATATTTATACTTTTTTTAAACGAGATTTATACTTTTTTAAGATAATATTTATACCTTTAGAAGATAAGATGTATACTTTTTTAAGAATAGATTTATACTTTATTAAGATCCACTAATTTTGTACGTCAACATATTTTGTTAAGAAATATCCAACGTACAGAATACGATGGGATTCATCAAGAATTCTGTCGGATTCCGTTTCATTATGTCGGAATCCTTTAAGATTCGAATTGGATTCGTTCATTGTATTCCAATGCAAAATCCCAATAAGAATCCAATGTGCGAGCGTGACGTTTTCGTACAGGGACAAATGTGTGCATCCAATTGGATCCCTGCGATAATTTCTGCACGGGCATACTTGAATAATATTGAATTATAAAACAATTATAAAAACAATAAAATTAAAAATAATATTGAATTATAGAACAATTATAATCACAATAAAACACAAAACAATATTAAATTATAGAGCAATTTGAAAAATTATAAATACATAGATACGAATGCATATTTACATCTCGATTGTCCATTTTCGGTTGACGGTAAACAAAGCACCGAAAGAACAAGGCATATAACGTGACGGAAATAACCAACAAAATTCGAGATCGATAATTCGGGATCAACGGTAATCACCAGCAGGAATACGATACAAGGAAGAATTACAAAAAGCCACGATGGATGAGCACACGTACCCTAGAGATTTACAATTTTTCCAAAGTCTCACCTTCGCTCCCTCACCTACGAAAATACCAAAAAGACTCCGGCTGTCCAGCGAGATTTATAATCGGATTATTCTTACAGTTCCAAGACACTCGGCGACTCGATATCGTTTATCGTGCGCAAGCGTGTGCCGAATAAAAAAAAAACAAAAAAAAATAAATAAAAAAAGACATTCAAAGCAAACGTACAAGGGCAAACTTGAGGTTGTTGGAGAACGAAAGAAAAATGCATAACTCAGTGTTAAACGGAGGGAAGTCTTGGTCGTGTCCCGAGAAAAGTGGGGATCTTTGGCGCGTGGCTCAAGAGGACTCTTTACTCTCTGTCTCCCTCTCCCTCGCTCTCACCCGGCGCGGAACGGTTCACGTTCACTTCGCGGCACGTTCGCCGCGGCAGCTCGCACGACTCACAAACGAACAGACCCTTGGGAACGTTGAACGCGCGCGCAAGATGGACCGAGAGAGACAGACGTTGCGAGGGTGGCCGGGAGGGAGGGAGATCATGCGAGGAACAAGGTGCTAGTGACAGAGAGGAAGAGAACGTCTCGTCGCAGCTCCACCGCCCGAGCGAGAGCAGATGTAGCGACACATACACACACACACACACACACACACACACACATATTTTGGCTCGGGCGATACGAGCACTCTTAAGATCGTACGCGTCGCGTCGCTCGCGCGAACCGTGCCGCCCGAGAGTAAGGAGAGAAAGAAACAGAGAGAGAAAGATTGACGAGTGGGCCAAAGGCGCGAGAGAGCGAGAGGGGAAGGGACCGTGAGAGCCTAGCACCTGCCGACTCTTGCCACCAAGCAGGAGCCGATACGACTCCGCATATACATATATTTTCATACATACGTTACCCGTGCACACATGTATATATATATATATATATATGAAAAATGGAAATACGTATTGGCGCATATGTGTTCAAACACGCGGCGTTGATGATGGGTGAACGTGGATGGCCCACAGGGCGCCCCTATGCCCACATCGGCCCGACCCACCGTCGTCGACGGCAGACGGAAAATCATCGCGCAGCACGCGGCAATGAAGGCACCAAGACAATGATCATCTTTATCATCGGATCTTCCTTGTCTATCCGCGACGCTACGAATTTGTTATGCACGTTTGCACTCAAAGACTGTCAAAGTCGGTAGCTGTCAAAGTTCTGGAACGTACTCGAGAAATGCCACACTTCCGAAAAGTCATAATCCAGCAATGTGTTGTGAAAATGTCACCGTAAGGAAAAATTGCGGCGCATGTCTGATTTCGCAGCGGATGGCACTGATGACATCTTGTAGTTTGATGAAAAATGCCGGAAGCCGAGTGTGGATAAATTGCAATGCGACGAGAGTAACATTGTTGATGTGAGAAAGTAACGTTGTCGATGTGAAAGAGTAACGTTGTCCATGGGAAGAGTTACATTGTCGATGTAAAGAGTAACGTTGTTACTCTTTGGTAGAGTAACGCATTGTCAATGTTAAAACGATGTGACATATCAAGCAATCAATGTATGAAGAGTAACATTGTCAATGTAAAATGAGTAACATTGTCAATGTAAAACGAGTAACATTATCAATGTAAAAAGAGTAACATTGTCAATGTAAAGTAACATTGTCAACGTAAAATGAGTACCATTGTCGATGTGAACTGAGAAACATTGTCTATGGGAAGAGTTACATTGTCGATGTTAAAACGATGTGACATATCAAGCAATCAATGTATGAAAAGTAACTTTGTCAATGTAAAACGAGTAACACTGCCAATGTAAAACGAGTAACATTGTCAATGTAAAAAGAGTAACATTGTCAATGTCAAATGAGTACCATTGTCGATGTAGACTGAGTAACATTATCAATATCATACGGGCAATATTGCCAATACCATGAGAGTTATATTGTCAATGTAAAATAAGTAACATTGCCAATGTCAATAGGGTAACATTGTCAATTCCACGAGACTTACATTGTCAATGTTCATAAAATAAGTATAAAAATGAGTTACACTGTCAATGTACAATGAGTAATATTGCCAATTTAAAAAAGATTAATACTGTCGATGTAAAGAGTAATGTTGTCAATATAATGAGTAACACTGCTAATGTACAAAGAGTAACATTGCCAATTTAGAAAAGAGTAACACTGTCAACGTAAAGAGAGTAACACTGTCAATGTAAAAAGAGTAACATTTTCATACAAAAAGACTAACATTGTCAGTCTACAAACAGTAACACTGTCACGCCGTTTAAAACTCATTGAAAAAAAAACGCCTCGTGGATTGAAATTCAGGACATTTGGCCAATTCCATCTCTCATTAAATTGGAAGATATTGGTGTCATCCGTTAACAGCGAAATCTGTCCACACGTTGAAGCGCGGCAATTTGTTTTATGATATTTTTACGAATGTAAAATTTTGTGGTGATAACCTTCCCGTAGAATGTAATATCTAGAGTATGACGGTTCTGGATTCTGACAGCCTGCCGGTAGATGATGTTTCACTGATGTCATGCATTTTCATACGATCGCAAATCACGAATTTCCCCCCTTGCGATATCATTAACGGGTTACCCCCCCTTGTAGCGCAAAAAAGGCCTTTTTCATGAATTTTTTAAAAGAAAACTACAAAACTTTTTTAATCGATCAATATACCATCTTAAAGAACACATCTTAAAGAACTTTCAGTAATTTTTTTATTGAAAAATATTACATTGTTTAGTGGCAAATGGCCGTCAATGAAACAATGTTTTTATATACACGGTTTGCGGTGACCAACATTGCGGCGAAGTAGATCTGCAAAAAAAAATGCGGATGGATTTAGTCAAATATAAGTATAAACTAGTCTTTAATCGAAGGATTTAAAAAAATATTCATTTTTCACAAAATGGTGGACAGTCAAAGTTAGTAGTTCGATTTTAACGAAAAAAAATCGAACGATTAAAGACTACATTTTTATGTATTAAATAAGCCTGCAAAATTTCAAGAAGATCGGTTCATTAGTGTTCGATTAATCTTGGTCACCGACTTCAGAAATGCCATTTTGAGAAAAACGCGTTTAAAGTTTCAATTAACCGGTCGTTTACATAAGGGATTCTTCTCTTTCAACGCTCATATCTCAGTCAATTTTGTTCGGAACGACTTGAAATTTTCAGGACATATTCTCAGATACTTATACTTCAAAAAAAATGCAATAAAAAAATAATCGATTTTTTCAAAATCGCAAGTGGGGGTAACCCCTTAAGCTCAGCTGAGTGAGCTTATGCACACACATGCACACACGCACACGCACGCACGCACACGCACACACGCACACACACACGGACACGGACACACACAGGGTGTCCTGTAGTTAATGGATAATCCTGCAACTGTCGATAGGTCAGATCATGTCCTACTATATGCTGAAATTTTGAAATTTGATGGGCTATACCAGTGTGAACGCTGACAATTTGGGTGATTTTCGGGAATTTTTTGGAAGAATAGTACTCAATTGAACGTTTTGGAAAATTAAGGATATATTTGGCTATATTTGACCTATATTATGTAATTTTTTCATATAAAAATATTGAGATCCAAGCGACTTATGCGCTGCTTTCGAAGGCACCAAAAAAAAGTTCCTCCACTGCTGACATGATTCCGGCCGATTGAGTAGCTGAAACCGAAAAAGGAAAAAAATGTCGTTAAACTGGAAGGTATTTCCTGTACAATGACGTAGGATTTTCGAAAAATATCAAAATCTAACAAAATTGCGTAGTTATGAAAAAAAAACGTCTGTTTTCTTGCCTATAAAATGGTCGTTTTTTTCAATGCCGAATCGTCAATTTTCATCCAATCGAAAATACCCTACGTCATCGTAGAGTAAATATATTCAAGAGTACTCAGTTAAAATTTCAAGTCAATCGTATGATTGCTCTTTGAGTTACAGTGTCAGCCAATTTGAAAAATCTGATTTCGAGAAAAACGCGTTCAAAGATTTAACTATCGATATTTGCAAGATAAAATGATATTGATATACATGATATAAATGATAATGATATTCTTGAAAGTATAAACTGTAAAAAAAGGCAACAAAAAAAATCGATTTTTTTTAAGTATCACACTGGTACAGCCCCTCAAGTTTAGTAAAAGTTCCACGATTTTCGAGATTTTGGGCTTTATGTTATTTTTGGTTTTTCACATGCCATTTCTACAAATGATAATTTTTTGACCCAGTTAAAAAAAATACTCTTGGTTATTTGCTTCATCTAAAAAAGTCTTCTTCTTAACCTTAAATATTAAGAAAACTACGAAAAAAGATCTTACGCAGTATTTTCATAAAAACCAATTCGAACATCTGACTTTGATAGCCTGCGGTGTAAAAACAAAAGTACTACGCATATCGTGCCAATTAAAAAAGTTGCTTAGTTATTGTAGATTCATGTCATGTGTAGAAATAGCATGTGAAAACCCAAAAGTACATGTTTTTTCCCAAAAAAAATAACACAAAATCCAAAATCTTAAAAACCGTAGGACTTTTACTAAACTGAAATTCCACCATAGTAGGACATGATCTGTCAACAGTCGCAGAACAATCCCTTGATTACAGAACACCCCGTATATAAATATCGATGTATGATAATCACGAAACGCAATATGCCACATGACAGCATGGATATATTTATATTCCCATGTATCGTGATCACGAGACCGCGTGCGAGTGCAGAGTCGAGAAAAGAGTGCCGCACCGTTGCGGTGCAATTGGCGCGTGTGCCTCTCGTTATATCGTGCCCCGGCTCCGATAGAACATATCGTATAAGCTGCGAAGAAAAAGTGGGGGAGTCCTTGAAGCGAGGGTACAGCTTTGCACTTAGCGCGTACGGCGATGAGTTGGGTGGGATATCGTTGCCAGACTGCGGCTAGACAGAGAGCTAGACCGGTTACGAGGGCGGGGGGGGGGGGGGGGGAGATGTACTCTCTTGCCGATGCTGCGTCTCCCATCTTATTTTACTGCTCATTTTCTTCGTTTTCCCGTGCGTGCGCTATCTTGCTCGGTCAATCCGACGTACGCACGCGTCCATGTAATTCCCTTGATTTTCTCCTTTATCCGTTTTATTTTTCAATCGCTCTCTTCCCTCTTTCCCTTTAGCTCGCACTCTATTCTCGTCTCCGTGTAGTCTCATCTCGGACTGGGTTAGTGCTGCCTTCGATTCGAGGCAAACCTCTATCCTTTCGTTCATTTTTTCCGCAATATTTATACGTCTTGACGATGCGGGTCCATCAGTCGTTAAAGCATGTGTGTCTCTTTCTCTCTCTCACACATACACCCACACACGCATTCACACACGGAAAAAAATTGCACACACCCAATGGCCTAGCAACCTGCTTCATTGCCATTCTCTTCGTCACCGTCCTTTTTTTTCTTCCGTCCCGTGGGTAATTACTTTTTCTTCTCCTTCGTCACTCCTCTTTGTCGTATCGTCCGGATCGTTTTCGCATACCGACACCTCGTACACATCGAGTGCAATTAGAGGAATGGTTCGTGCTTTCGAGAGCGGATCGTATTTCTCGCCGCGCGAAAGCTCCAAACTGTGCAGCAATGGGAAAAATCGATACCCGCTACACGCGGCTTTGTACATGAGCGACGCACACCCATTGCCGATACGTTCGCCCGTCGTGCGATACGATTCGTTGCTTTTCGTAAATAAAATTGTCGGAGGTGCGAGTCGCGCGTTGCCTTGTGCAAAGCCTGCAAATCGCAACGTGCGGAAATGTAATACAAAGAGGAGAACATGCCCGAAACATTGGAGGAAAAGAAAATCGCATCGCCCTAACGTGCGTGTGAATTAGCTTGGGATTTACGTATGAGATACATCTCGGTGATTTGTAGTGCGCTTGAGACTGAAATGTACAGGAGTGGCGAGAGTTCTCAGTGAAAAACTTCAATGTGGGAAACGGTAAAATATTCGGGCTTTTTCGGTGGAAAAGTGATTTTACGAAAAATGTAGGCTGTTTCTATTGTTTGAGGCGTTACCCCCACTTGTAGCGCAAAAAAAGGCCTTTTTCATGAATTTTTTTAAAGAAAACTTCAAAACTTTTTTAATCGATCGATATACCATCTTAAAGAACACATCTTGAAGAACTTTCAGTAATTTTTTTATTGAAAAATATTGCATTGTTTAGTGGCAAATGGCCGTCAATGAAATAATGTTTTTATATACACGGTTTGCGGTGACCAACATTGCGGCGAAGTGGATCGTCTGAAAAAAAATGCGGATGGATTTAGTCAAATATAAGTATAAACTAGTCTTTAATCGAAGGATTTTAAGAAATATTCATTTTTCACAAAATGGCGGACAGTCAAAGTTAATGGTTCGATTTTAACGAAAAAAAACGGCCGTTTTTTTTCTATAAAACGGCCATTTTTTTCGAAAAAAAAATCGAACGATTAAAGACTACATTTTTATGTACTAAATAAGCCTGCAAAATTTCAAGAAGATCGGTTCATTAGTGTTCGAGTAATCTTCGTCACCGACTTCAGAAATGCCATTGTGAGAAAAACGCGTTTAAAGTTTCAATTAGCCGGTCGTTTACACAACGGATTCTTCTCTTTCAACGCTCATATCTCAATTAATTTTGTTCGGATCGGCTTGAAATTTTCAGGCCATATTGTCAGATACTTATACTTCAAAAAAATGCAATAAAAAAATCAATTTTTTCAAAATCGCAAGTGGGGGTAACCCCTTAATATAAATTTCAAGGGGTTTTTGAAAATATAGCAGTTGGCAAAAATTCAATATTGTATGAATATTTATTGTATTCGTTATTTATTTATTTTAGTTGCTGACAAGGAACGTCACTGAAGTGTCCACATTCGATTTTGTTGAAACTCATTTATGTGCTAGAGCATTGAAACTCATTAGACATGTACTTTTTTTTTATTTGCGGAAAAACGGTTTTAGAGGGGAAATCACCCCTCTCTGATTTATGGATTTTTCATCGCTTTACATTGGAAGAATTTTGGTTTTTGTTTCATTTAGATCGGTAGGCTGCTTGTGCGAAAAACTGCGAAAGCACCCCTCGACAGGCCTTCCTTTGAGAGGTGCTTTCCTCCCTTAAGGAGCTATACCAGTGTGAACGCTGAACTTTGGTGAATTTCGAAAAAAATTTGGAAGAAAAGTACTCAATTATATGTTTCAGAAAATTAAGAATATGTTTGGCTATATTTGAGCTATATTACATATTTTTTTCATAGAAAAATATTGAGATTCAAGCGTCTTATGCGCTGCCTTCGGAGGAGACAAGAAAAAGTTCCTCCACTGCTGAGATGATTTCAGCCAATTGAGTAGCTGAAACCGAAGAAGGAAAAAATGTTGTTAAACTGGAAGGTCCTGTACGTAGGATTTTCGAAAAATATCAAAATCAAAAAAATAATAAAATGGTCGTTTTTTTAAAATGCCAACTCGTCAATTTTCATCCAATCAAAAATATCCTACATCATTGTAGAGTGAATATATTCAAGAGTACTCAGTTCAAATTTCAAGTCAATCGGATAATTGCTCTTTGAGGTACAATGTCAGCAAATTTGGAACATCTCTTTTCATATTCTTGAAAGTATAAAAATCTTGAAAGTATACAAATCTCATCTCATATTCTTGAAAGTACAAATTATCGAAAAAGGCAAAAAACATCGATTTTTTAAAAGTATCACACTGGTATAGCCCCTTAACACCGTTTTCCGCCATTTTTTTCAATATTGAATCAATTGAAACAATATTAAAAAATATATTCATTTTATAAAATTATTCCAATAATTATATTAATTATTTTATTTATTCTATTCAATATTAATTTCCATCAAAATTCAATATTGTATAATTTTTTCTCCAATATTAAATATGTTTTATACGTTTATTATTGAACAAACATATCAAAAAGATTCAATATTGAAAACAAATTGATACAGTGTTGAATTTTGATGAAAATTAATATTAATTATAATAAATTAAAAAACTAATATAATGCTTCGGCCACCATTTTTCCGAAATAACTCCGATTTTTTATCCATTCCTACAGATATATAAATCCCGGTAATTTTCTTCTCACCGTGTGGCAAAATGGAATATTCACACTCCATCTCCACCAACACAGATTTTCCGCGAGTCATCGCTCAAATCTGTTTTCGTACCTCGATCTAAAAAATTTTTACAAATATTCCGCAGAAACCTCTCTCTCACTAAATGTGACATTTTTCAAGAACGTGTTCAAAGAAATTTCTCGCTCAAATGTGAAATTGACGTAAAAAAAATCATTTGTTTGAATCTCTGAGGGTGTGGATCGGATTTACATCCAGCTGGAGCGGAATGTCCTATGTGTAATAGTGTTAGTCAAGTGTATGTGTACGAACGCCACCCGCGTACTCGTTTACGCACGAAACTTTTGTGGGGACGCGTTAAGCGTTAGGACAGGCTGGATGGAAGGGGGTGGAAGGGGTAGTATAGTCAGAGGTTGGCGCCCCGTGTCCTGATTACACTCGGCATCACCTGCCCCCTGCAGGTGGTTGCATATATCCACCGTGCGTATACATACACACATACTATTTTTATTTATGTACTCATATATATATATATATATGTATATATATGTATTTATTCCAAACACGCGCTCACGCATCGGATTTTTATCCCCCGTTCGATCAATAGCACCAACCACTAACCCCACGCAACAGCAAAGCAACAGCTACATAGTAAACAACGAGGGAAAAAAAAATGCCCCATACACACCCTCGGAAGTTATTGAGTCTATTGACAATTCACGTGCGGTAAAATCACCCCCGCGTGACCGTTTTAAGTTCTCACATGGCTGGACGCAAATTTATCGCTATATTCTATCTTCCAGATGGAGGTAATTCGACTCACTGATGGAAGGATTATTCATGCAATGAGTATATCGATTAATAACAGCCAAACAACGTTTGCTAATTATTGAAGGGGTGGAACTTTCTTATCCGACGTGCGTGCTCGTCAGTGTATTTTCTGACAGGTACTTTATCGAATCGACAGAATTTTGAAAGGTTTCGGCATTCGTGTGGTATTGGCGACGATATTTTGAAATAGAAATGGACTGGTCGACGAATTTAAAAGGCAAGAAGCTTGCCACTTTTTTGTCTTACTGTAGTGAGGATTAATTAGTAGATTTAAGAAAATATTGGATCGTCTTTGTACTTGGAAGAAAGTAATGTAAAGGGCTGCAATTGTAGGTCGTTATGAGATGGCGTATATTATAATACAAAAATTGGTTGAGTGAACTATGTAGTCAGGAATCTTTGGAGTAATTTTAGGAGTATTTGTCTCTAGTTTTAATGTCAACACAATATTTTAAGTAGAGAAGTGTGCACTATTAAGTCTTATTAAATGCCTTGAGTCCTATTAAGGGAAGGGTTTATTCAATTAGGGAGTATTTATTGATGTTTAATTTTTTATTTTTAAGTGTAGAAATCTTTGAAATTTTTAAACCGATCCGTTCAAAATTTTACACACTTTTTCTACACATAAATTATGAAGTAACCCTGTCGAGTTTTTTTATTTTGTAATTTTTATTTATTTTACAGTAACAAAATTTCCGATTTTCAAAATGACAAATCGGTATTTGGACTTCTACGTGTAACCAAAAATAAAAAAAAATCAATAAAAAACCCCGACATCGTTACCTTAAGGAACTTATCAACTGATGAAATCTTTTTGGTATTTTTATTTCAGATGATCCAGTGATGAGTTATGGGGTTCACTGCAATGTAACTTTTTTTCAGGCCTCTGCGAAGATTTGCTGTCAATGGCGCATTCCTGCATAATTATTAATGAAAATTTTACAGAATATTCTTCAAATGTCCTTTCATTATATACTAATTACCTAAAAAAATATATATTTTAAGTGTGTCATCAAAAAAAAAAATTATCGTAAATATGCTATTTTATAGTGAATTAACTTTCCCCCTTAAATGCCCCGACGGAGGACACCACAGGCCGTCGTTTTTTCCAAATTTTTCTTGTCTACTAGATTCTTAATATGGGATTTTAAAAAAGGTATGTTATTGAGCATACATTGAACTTATTTAGTGTAAATTTGTATCCGATAACATTAAAAATCAACAACGTTATTAAGGTATAGGTAATAGAGCCTCTGTATAAAAAAATTGAACCAACAGCCGAATCGATAAATTGTTAATCGTGGGTCTGAAAAATAAAAATGAAAATGTTTTGTGATTTACATAAACATAATTCTCGATGTACATAGTCGTTGTTCGAAAAAAATAACTTTCACAAAATGGCGGGTGTTTAAAAAAAAGTGCAATTGAAGCAAAATTTCTACTTATATTCGCGGTTTAAAAAATACTAAATAAAAAAACGGCTACATGTCATAGCTACTTCAGTTACAGAAATTTTGGTGGATTTAAATTTAAAATAGGACAATTGTAGCTAGAGTTATGATTCCGACCAGGTCGAGAAAAATGATTTCGAGAAAAACACAATTGAAAGTTTTAGTATATGTAAATCGTTCCGCTACCTGCTCTCAATAAATTGTCTGCAACTTATTCAATTTTCAATATTTTAACTTGCATTTTTTTCATATATTCTTGAATATGTATACTTTGAGAAAATGCAAAAAAATTAATTTTTTGACCCCTACAGTGGTGTCCTCCTTTAAGGGACGATGAAAGCTAAATCCAAATCTAAAAAATCCCAATATTACAAGTTTTTCTCGTAGATGAGAACTCTATCGCTTCGTATGCAAAAAAATCATTATCCTGCACGAAGAATACGTTTGTCCGGCCTTAAATCAATACTTCATACTAATATTCCACAAAACAGTTGCTTCCAAAGCAGATTAAGTTTTTCGCCATAAATATTTCCGGGACCTCTAATACGGAATCGGAGTTACAAAAAAAATTTTAAATTTTCAATGATTGCGGCAAGAGAATGCGCGTCTTCCTGTTTTCCAAGAAATTGCTTTCAAAGAGAGGAGGCACGTGCCCGTTTTATATCGCCAGCTCGCGCGACACGACCGGTAAAGTTTTGTTTGATCTGCGTGTGTCTTTTCCTTATCACTGACCGTACCGATACAGAGCACCCTATAATGCGATAGACACGTCACGTTTTCCGCTCGTGCCATCGGTATCCCTGTGCACACAGATTTGTACAATCGCCTCCCCTTCGAACATACGTTTTTTTTTCCAAGCTACCCTCGCACCCGCAGCGGGCCCATAACTATGTGTTCCTCATTGTGAACGTCGTTGTCGTCGTCAAACAAAAACTTACGGGACATTCCAGACGAGCTGGAGATGCTCTCCGATCAATTAGATATATGCAATATTTTCAAAATTTACATAGGATCCTTCCGAGTGCAAGATAAAAATATACAGTGAAGTACCGAGGCAGAAATTTTTTGGGGAGTCCCCAGATCCTTCCACATCCCTATGGGGATTCGATAGGGACGCTGCACATAGCGAGTCACATTTTTTTGCGCAGCATTTTTTTTTCAACGATTTAATTTAATATCTTTCGAATTTTAATTATGCAGACATATGAAGAAGTATTTAAAGTGGATTTTTCAATAAGGTGGATTTTTCAATAAAAACCGACCGAAGGGTTGTTGATGGCAGATGGATAAAGTACTATCCGGGTCAAATTAACCCAGTGTGTCAACGAAGAGTTAAGATATACGTTTCGAAGCGATTTATACCTTTTTAAGATAAGATCCACAATCGGATTCTATTTAGAATCCGATGGTGGATACGTAAAATAAAATTGATCATTTGTTTCGAGACTGCTTTTTTATTTTATTTTTGGTAATAAAACTCAGACTTTCTTGTCAACCTAATATATATCCATATATTTTGTTCAGAAAATTTAACTCACAGAATGCGATGGGATCCATCAAAAATCCTATCGGATTCTGTTTGACAATGTGGGAATCCTTCGGGATTCAAATTGGATTCGTAAACTGGATTCCAACAGGGAATCCCAATAAGAATCCAATGTTCGAGCCTGACGTTTTGAACACGGATTTCTACTTCCCATCAGGAAGAGGGAACAACTACGAAAATCCAATTGGATCGCTACGACAATTTCTGCACGACCATGCAATCGTATGTCTACATTCCGTATTGTAGTTGGTAAAAAAAGCTCTGAACAACAAAGGCGGACAACGTGATATGAATTCATGCAAAATTCGAATCCAACGTACGAAACAATGGATTCTAATGGTGATTCCCGATTACAACTCAACATACGAGAGCGACGTTTTACTCCTGGGATCTAATGCGATGACCCATTGGATTCCCGTTAGGAAGTAGGATCAAGTATGGAAATCCAATTGGCTCCATACGACAATTTCTGCACGGTCATACAATCATACTGCTATATTCCGTATTGTAGTTGGTAAAAAAAGGACTGAATCAGCAAAGACGGATAAAGTGATAGGAATTCATGCAAAATTCGAATCCAACCTCATCCAATCATACCTCTATATTGCAATCTAATCCAATCCAATCCTACCTCTATATTCCGTATTGTAGTTGGTAAAAAAAGGACTGAAACAACAAAGACGGACAACGTGATAAGAATTCATGCAAAATTCGAATCCAACCTCATCCAATCATACCTCTATATTCCAATCCAATCCAATCCTACCTCTATATTCCGTATTGTAGTTGGAAAAAAGGACTGAAACAACAAAGGCGGACAACGTGATTGCAATTCATGCAAAATTCAAATCCAACGTACGAACATTGGATTCTAATGGTGAATCCTGATTACAACCCAACGTACGAGCTCAACGTTTTACTCCTGGGATCTGATGCGATGACCCATTGGATTCCCGTTAGGAAGTAGGATCAAGTATGGAAATCCAATTGGATCCATACGACAATTTCTGCACGGACATACAATCATACTTCTAAATTCCGTAGTGTAGTTGGTAAAAAAAGGACTGGAACAGCAAAGACGGATAAAGTGATAGGAATTCATGCAAAATTCGAATCCAACCTCATCCAATCATACCTCTATATTCCGTATTGTAGTTGGTAAAAAAAACGACTGAAACAACAAAGGCGGACAACGTGTTAGGAATTCATGCAAAATTCGAATCCAACGTACGAACATTGGATTCTAATGATGAATCCTGATTACAACCCAACGTACGAGCGCGACGTTTTACTCCACAAATCTAATACGATGACCTATTGGATCCCTATCAGGAAGTAGGATCAAGTATAGAAATCCAATTGGATCCCTACGACAATTTGCTCACACGCTCGACAATCATCTCGGCCTAAAATCGCTGGGATTCGTATCGAACATCTCATGGGTGTACTTACATATGCGAATGGCGAGCAAATGTGTCCCGTGACTATTAACGCACGACGACGGGAACGGGAACGAGCACCTGGATTCTAATTGGATCACATTGGATTCTAATGGTGAATCCTGATTACAATCCAATGTACGAGCGCGGCGTTTTGCTCCTGGCATCTAATGCGATGACTCATTGGATTCCTATATACAAGGAAGTAGGATCAAGTATGGAAATCCAATTGGATCTCTGCCACAGTTTCTCCGCAGCTTCGACAATCATCTCAGCCACAAATCGCTGGGATTCGCATCGAACAACCCATAGGTGCACTTACATATGCGAATGGCGAGCGAATGTGTCCCGTGACTATTAACGCGCGACGACGGCAACGGGAACGAGCACCTGGCCGCCCCCGCCGCACGCGCGTTCCTATGCTCACCGATTCACCCCTTCGGCCACTTTGCCCCGTGCCTCGCATATCCGTATACGATTCCGTAAATGCACATCTACACGTATACGCGTAGTGAAGGTACGTTGCGATATGGGCTGCTATGTGTGTACACTCGTGTGAGGCCGCGGGTGTACGGCTGGTGCGGGCAATAATGGTAGCCGCGCGATCAATGGGGAATAAAAAGGAAGGAAAGAATGGACAGCGGGTGAAAAAAAAAGTAACGACCGACGTGCGTCGTATGGCAGATGCTGCGTCTTCGCGATCAATCTGCGTCGAGTATTTCGTACTTTGAAGTAAATGCACGCGAGCCTGGAATAATGGGGAAGTTCCGGTTGTCTATGATCTTCCGCAACCCCTACGGACGCGGCAATCTGCCCTCGTCCAAATGCGGGCCCGATCTGGACTTGACTCGCGTGAACCCTTTTTCCGCGTGCAACAGGCCCTTTTTTCCGCCTTGAAATGCCAAATCATTTGTCAATGGAGCGCATGGGACGTGGGGACAAGGGGGGTCGTACAAACGCCACCACCCCCGTTTTTCTTTGGCTCGATCTCTCATCTCGGTTTATTTGAATATCTTTGAATGAGACGTACAGTGGCCGCGCGATCAAAGGGCAAGTGACAGCTGCAGTTTCCGCCGACCACGGGAAAATGATGCAGCTTTTCCACCAGCTTTTTCCAACGCGTGTGTGCGTGGATGCACGAATACTCGGCACTGCTGCGGTAGGGGTGAAGATTTTTGCACTCATGCCACTCGCGCGAGAGAAGAGAGCAGGTGATGCGGGCACGCGACCTTTCCCACCCCTTTACCTGGGCTAAAAACCTCTCGTGCATCCTCTTCATCTCTCTCTCTCTCTCTCTCTCTCTCTCTCTCTCTCTCTCTCTCTCTCTCTCTCTCTCTCTCTCCCTCTCACACACCATTCCCCATGCACATTTATCTGTTTTTCCTCGACCCCTTTTTTCGTTCCGAGAATTCGTGGTGTCGTTTTTCACTGATCGGGGTGCGGATGGCGAACCCTTTTTTCGGCCTCCATCACCCAAAGCCTGAATTATGAAAATCTCGATCCGAGTATCCGACGGTTGTGACGGAAAAACGTGGAAACGGATGGACCGGCAGGAGGGCAAGGGAGGGGAAGAGAGATTGGAGTGGACGCCAGATGCGCGTTCAGGGATCTCCACTTTTCTGCGAGCATCCCTTACGCACCGAGGGTGGACCACCAACCGGGCTCGTGTCAAAACAGGATTATCTCGTCTCTCTTGGATTTTTCAACACACCACTCTATACCTATGTGGACGCTCTATGAGTCTTCGGACGAATGCTCTTTTTCCGTCCGTTTTATGGAACATTCACACGCTTCCCTATTTTATGTACGATGTGTGGGGAGACCCGGCGAACAGTGATCGCTCGCTCGGTGTAATTTTCATTCGGGGCGGGGGGTACCTTTAAGCAAGGAAAAAATGTGCTGCTTTTCATGATTTTTTTTAAAAGGAAAATTGTCTTCACTATTTTTAAGACTTAGGCTATATTTTGTTACTATTTTTAGCTATTAAATTGTATTTTTTATTTTTATTAATATCTAAAAATGGCGGAAGTATGCGCAGGCTCTTCTAAACTGCATTGTCAAAACTGGCGTGACGTATAGCTGAAATACTAATCGACTGATTCTGATGAAATTTGGTATAAATCTTTCTAACCCTATTGTCTGAAACATGAACCTAAATGTTTTGGAAAATATCTAAAAAGTATTTTTTTATTGCAAAATGTAGCCATTTTTTTCGGTAAATTCTATCTTTTTGTTTCAATGCGCACCATTTAATCGAATTTCAACATTTCTCACTTTTTCTTAGTTCATATTCTGTGTATGAGTGTTAAGGAAATAAAAAATTTCGTTGGTTTTTTGTCGGATTAATCCCGCCGACGCTATGTGTCACGCCGTCTAACAACAACCGCCGCAAGACCGTGCCATACTTCGCCATTTTTTAAAATCAATAAATAAAAAATACCATGTAACTGCCAAAAGTAGTAATAAAACATATCCTTAGTCCAAAAAATAGTGAAGAAATCCTTCCCTAAAACAACATGAAAACCGGCAATTTTCCTCGCTTAAAGATATCTCCCCTCTTAATAAACGCTAATACCGCATTGTCCCTCCACTGCACTCCGTGCACGAGCTTTTATTCCTTCGCAGGGGGTGCTCACGCTGCGGTGGCCAGCGATGCGAAAATAGATACAATTACGCGATAATGTTCCTCCGCCCCCCCCCCCCCCCGTGCTTGAAAACGAATATTCCCACGGTTTCATTATAGATTCGAGGCGTTTTGTGAGCTGGCACAGCTCGGCACGTGAAATTTTTTCAACGCTACGTAACGAAATCGTGCGTTGCTGAAGTATCGCGTGGAACGTTCTCACCGTAGCCCGTTGGAACCGGGCACACACGCATCCGATACAAAAACTTTCCAGCTCTTGGTCTTGGACATGCAGACTAATTATACACGTGTGGGTGGACTGCATATGTATGTGCGTATTGAGCAACCACCCCCCCCCCCCCTGGCCGGACACCCGCACTCGAGGATCCGAGACTCACCGCCGCCCACACCATATGTCCACTTTTTCTCGGTCTATATATTGCGAAATACCACGAACCGTTTAAAAAATATATTGAGGCGGTATTGTCTAGAAATTTAAACGATTCATCATTTTTTTCAATTTTGTTTTATTATTGTACTGATCTTCATGAATACGTCTGTGATGACCGTTTAATGGTACTCATAAAGTTAGCTGCGCGTTATGGAAATTGTAGGAAGTATGCTCGGGAAGCGCGGTCGAGAAGCAACAAACTTTAAGGCGGGATATACATTTAGACGGGGAAAAATTAAGCGATTTTGAGGGATTTTTAAAACTAATAAATGATTATTCTACTTTTATCAAAATGTAGGTACACTTTAACAGTATCGTTAATTATATAAAACAATTTTTTAAAATTCATTTATCATTAAAATTACGGCGCTGTGGCAGAGTGTTAAAGCAAGGTTGCCGCGGAATTTTGGCCTGCAGTCTATTAGCTCCCCGTAGACTTTGATTTGCAAAAAAATCAACCATTTTTTCATCTCTAGCATGCATAGTTTCTATTTCACAGTAATTAAAATTAAAAAAATGCAAATTTACGAGAATGGCACGCGTCAGCAAAAAATCAACATTTCACGCAAATGTTCTGTAAAATTTAGATTAAAAAGTAGTTTTTTTTTCTAATGTTTCAGAAACAATTCTGGTCAAGGAGAAGGTAGTAATGTGATCAATATTTCTACTAATTTTCAACTTAATCAGCTTAAGGGAGACTTTGTCCTTGCAGTGCCATATTTCAGGTGTTTACATTTTATTTTTTTTAAAGGAAACAAGTAAAGCTTTTTGAGTGCGGTTTTTTTCTTGCTTTTATTCATGATATACAGAGCGTTAAAAAAAATTTTTTTTTTAACCAAAATGGCGGCCGTTGCAGCTCCGCGAAAACAGGTCCTCAAATCGCGGGAGGTAAACGGCTGACATCACTGCCCCCTCTTTGTTGATCTGAAACACAAACTCAAAGCATATTATCAATCTGTGACCCTTTGCTCATGGAATGACGGATGTGTTTTTCGTTTAGTACAAATTTCGGAAAATGGCGGAAATTTAAAAAAAAATCGAATTTTCGCATAAAAAGATAAATAATAAATACAAAAATGTATCTATCGAAAAAACGATCCGTCATTCCGTGAAGACATATTTTCTGAGTACGCTCTCCAAATTTCAGGTCGATATGTTAATTACAGCGGTCATGAGAATGTCAGCCATTTTTAAAAACGTGTTTTCGAGAAAATCGTTTTGAAACATTGGGAAAATATTCTACATATATAGTTCTATCGTTTAAAGAAAAAAAAATCGATTTATCGATCGTTGTAAATGTATATTCCACTTTAAACGCGTTTCTCTCGAAACTATGCTTCTCAAATCGACAAGCACGACATCTCGATGATCAATTGGCCGATTGAGGTCAGATTTGGCATACATCTTCAGTAGACTGTTTTTCAACGTTGGTAACGGAATAGGGTAGAAATATTTTTTTCATCTTTTTATACAATTCGTAAAATGCTCGCAAAAGTAGGAAAATTTAATTGACAAAGTTTAGCGTTCCACCATTTTGTAATTTTTTTTGCTCTATCTGGTACTAAACATCACAGGATGAATACGGAATCAAAAAATGTTTGGTTGCTTTTTTCAGATTCTTACAACGTCCATAACACTGATCGCCAATTGGAGGCGGTTTTCGCGCAACGTTGTAAACAAACGTGGAAAAGTACATGATAATAATGTGTTTTAAATTCGTTTTATTTTCACATATTCTTGAAGGATCAATGAACATGTGTATTTATTTTATTAGTTCTACCATGTTGAAAATCACTGCCTTAAGGCGGGACACCATTATGGCGGGGCACCATTATATAAAACGATTTTTTTTTGCATTTTTTCAAAGTATACAGATTCCAGAATATGTGGAAAAAAATTCAAGTTAAATATTGAAAGTTGACTAAGTTACAGACGATTCAGTGAGAATAGGTAACGCAACGATTTACGTATACTGAAACTATACTACTAGCTATAATAGTACGATTTTCAATTTTTTAAAACCATAATTTTCGTAATCCAGTAGCTATTGTTGTACGTAGCCTTTTTTGTTGTTAATTTTGCATGTTTAAGCCTCGGCATATAAATAAAAACTCCGCTAAAATTACACTTTTTCTTTGAACACTCGCCATTATGTGATATTTTTTTTCGTTGAAAAATGGCTAAGTATAACGAGAGCTCCATTTATGTAGATGATAAAACTTTTTTTATTTTTCCGACAAAGCCAAGTTATCGATCCAGCCGTTGCGTTGAGCCCAAGTTTATTATTATTTTTTCAAATGCAAATTTATACGAAAGAAATTTAATGTATGCTTAATAACATACCTTTTTACAAATCACAAATTAATAATCTAGTGGACGAAAAAAATTCGAAAAAAAAACAATCGTTTTTCGGTCCGTCACAGTGGTGTCCTCTCTTAAAGAGGAAGATACCTTTAGGCGAGAAAGAAATTTGCTGATTTTCATGATTTTCTTTTAACGGAAATATTTATTCAACATTTTTGAGACATAGAGTATATTTTATTACTACTTTCGGCTGTTACATGTTATTTTTTCAAAACTAATCTTTTAGAAGGACGATCGGTATGGCACGGTCTTTTAAACTGCATTTTCTAAACTGACGTGCCGTATAGGTAAACACTAATCGATAGATTCTGACGAAATTTGGTATCAATCGTTATAACCCTATTGTCTAAAACACGACCCTAAATGTTTTTGGAAACAACAAAAAAAAATATTCTTTCATTGCAAAATGTAGCCATTTTTCGAAAAATTCAATCTTTTTGTTTCAAATTTGACCATTTGATCGATTTTCAACATTTCTTACTTTTTCTTGGTTCATATTCTGCATGAGTATTAATGAAAGAAAAATCTTCGTTTTTCAAATTTTTTAAAGTTCAATTTTTTTTAAATACCATCTAACAGCGAAAAGTAGTAATAAAACATACCCAAAGTCTCAAAAAATGGTGAAGGAATCTTTAAAAGAAAAAAAAGTCATGAAAACCAACAAGTTCCTCCTCGCCTAAAGATATCTCCCCCCTTAAGAGTTTGAAACGGAGATAAGATTAAAGTTTGGTGGGTTTTCCATTTTCAACAGTAAACTTAAAGGGGAAATCCATTTTTCATACATTTCCGACGATTTTTTGCGCAAGTTGAAGGGGTCCGGGCAAATTAATGAGGAATTTGTGCTCAAGGGGTACAAATACAACGATTGTGACTTGTATTAAAAAATCTCAAAAAACCATTTTTTCCACCGCGGCGAAAAAAAAGTTTCTTTACTAAATCGCCGCTCATTCATTTCCTATTTCGATTTGGAAGCCCACTCTGTGCTCATTCTCTTCTTTATTATTTTCTCTACGAAAAGCCGTTTTGTTCATTGAGCTACGTTCATTTTTCGATTTTTGGCAGAATTTCAAAGTCGAACTATCGAGTTTTGCTCATTTCTCCCCCTTAAAAAGTATGCCCGATGCATTTCCTACTCGCTCGTCGCCCCATTTATCTTTCTCCACGATTTCGATGCAGACTCCATTCAGCGTGACTCCACTTCCATTTTCCATACGCGACCAAGCCCTGTAGAAAACGACGTACCACGATATTTTTTTCAGCGAGAAGAACAGCTCCCCCGCGTGTGTGTTCGTTGGACTTGCGGTGCGGCACTATTCTGTCCATAATATTCTCGTGGTTAAGAATTTTTCTTACGCGTTAGCCGGGCGAGAGGTTCGTTGCACCCTTATTCTAGGCTCATCCGAGTGCAGCGAACCTCTTTCCGATACGCTCGAACGTGTGTCTCAGGACATGCGCGGGGTACTTTCGAGGGCTTTATTGTGATGGAGCGTCACGTCACGAGTGCACGGGGCTGTGCAAATTCTTTCGCGTGGAGTCGAAACGATCGTCGATCGGCTGGCTCTCGTGGAATGGGATACGGCGTGCACGTAGACCGCCGACCACATGTCATCGAGACCAAGCTCGCAAAACTTATCGGTATCGAAGAAGGCCAGGCTGAAAGATACACGACTACGTTTATGCGCACACAGACAAGTGGCGTGGCGAGCTGACAATCTCGCGCCGATGTTCATAGTCTACTCGTGGATGAGTTTGTGAGTCCAGTTGAGTTAAGTGAAGGTTTGTGCATTTTTTTAGCATTGGAAATGGTTTTAACATTGTATGTCTGTGTGGGAGGCTGTATAGGGATCTGAGTCCGCTGGATATCACACGAAACTGAGGCTACCCCCACTCCACTGCCAGTAGAGTGGGGAGAGCATGCTGAATGCCTGTGATTGGTTGAAAAATTCCCTTTCCCCAGTTTTTTATTATCTAATCTTGTTATTATTTTAAAAATAATATTGCAACTTAGATTTTAAAAATTATATAATAATTATGACACAAACACACCCAAACAAACTCAAACAAACAAACAAACCCAATTATATACCTCAATGTACCAATATTCTATACACATATATTCATTATTATTTTATATATATATACATAAAATAAATATATTATGTATATGTTATATTATATATATATTTATAATAAAAACCAACTTATATTCTTGACATGTACCTGCTTTTTATTACCCAGAAAGTCGGATTACATTTTCAATGCCATGAAATAGTTGCACTTTGTGTAATATCTGTAGATTTGTTCAACGAATCTCAACAAAATGTATACGAGTTATATATTTATTCTGTATATGCTAATTTTTCATAGTATATATAATTATAGACCAAAATTTTGCATTTTCATATTTCTATTGAATAAGAAAATCTTTTGTGTTACTACCAACTTGAAAAAGTATAACATTATCGATGGTTATTATGAAAAAACTGCGTCAGTGAATGTATTTATACAACTCAGAATGAAATTTTGAGAAATTTATTATTATGCCGATTTATATTTATGGTATGAGATTATTTATTATGACTATTGATTAGTATTAAGTGTTGCCTCTTTTAGGCAACGGAAGATATAGAATCTTTTATAAAACCTTGATCATTCAATATTGAATATGTATGGTTTACGATGGGCAAGAAGAGTGTTTTTTTTTCTCTAAATGTTTACAAGGGCTTAGGTTGCATCGATCCGTTGGTACAAATGTTTTATTCTTGGTGCTGAATAGCCAAAAAAATGACATCACCCGTAGATGTGAACCCATCTAACCGTACGTAAAATTACATACATTCAACTATTCTTTATCTGTGGTGTTCTGTGGTGAAAAAAATTCAAAAAATGCGTAAAGGCCAATCAATGTAGTCTAGACCATAACATATATATATATATGTGTACACACACACACACACACACACACACACACACACACACACACACACACACACACACACACACACACACACATATCGTTTTTTAAATCTTGGGTTATGGGTTACGCTCCAACCTCCTTAATCGAGAAAAAGCAGTAACCTTCCGTTGACACAATGGTTCATTTTGACCCGGACGAATTTTAAATGAAATGCTCACTTTACCAAAATTTTCAATAATTCTTTACTACAACTCACTTTTACATTTTCCGAATTTCAATTATGCCGATATATTAAGAAGTGACAAAAGTGTATTCCTGATTTTTTAAAATAAAAACCGACCAAAGGATTGTCAATCCCAGATGGATGAAGTAACATACGGGTTAAATTGACCCGAAGTGTCAAAATCGTGGGCAGACGGAATATTAATTTTGTTTTAATAATTTATACCTAGATTGCACTTTGTTCTCATGTGATCGCTCCACCGTCTTATATAAATTCACTCTCATTTTCTGCAGCGAAATAGAACGGCTGACACGAAAGAGGACAAAAAGTGATAGCAAACGGGGGGCAACTAAACTCTTACTTTTGCGGTTTATGTGGAGAAGTTTAGAACTTGAGGTAGATGAGACTTTGCAAGATAATATAAAATAAAGGTGTGTGGCGAGTGAAGTTTTATGGGCTTTTTTCGGTCAAACCTCATAGTACCGTATAAATATATTATTACTATTTCGCTATTATTATTTATGTAGTATACGCGCATAGCAGAATGGATTTATCTCTTGCATAGACCAACTTCATAGCAGACTGAAGCGTGTTATATGGAGCATGAAATAGCCAATGATATCTAGGTACATGCTACACATTTATATATATATATATATATATATATATAGTGAGTGTGTATATAGATATACACACACACACACACATTTCTATAAAGATAAGTACTTGGAAGATCAGACCCGATGATGTACCATAATGCGAGGATGAGCACTGTAAACGCCACCATTCTCATGGGCAATACCTCCGTATCCGTCTTTGAACATGGCTTGCACCGTAACAGAAAATTACCGACAGACTTAAGATAAGCGCGCGTGAACTTCAAGGAGAGAATTCACTTTTACTTCAGTTGCAAATGCGTATACAGGGGAATTCAAAAACCATCGTGACGTTTGTTGGCGATTGATGGTACACCACTAAGCAAGCACAGATCGATTACCAGTTTTCTTTTTTCTACGAATATAGACAATATGCACAAATTTGCGACGTTTTTGCGACTGGAGAAAAGTATGAACTGCTTTTATTGTGTAGTCATTCCCTCAAACCAGTTACGTGTGACATTTGACCATTTTTTGAAATCCTTGCAGAGTTAAGGCGGAATATACATTCAGACAGGAAAAAAATCAGCAATATTGAGGAATTTTTTAAACTGAAAAATAATTATTCTACAATTATCAAACTTTAGGTATACTTTAAGGGGTTACCCCCACTTGCGATTTTGAAAAAATAGATTTTTTTTATTGCATTTTTTTGAAGTATAAGTATCTGAGAATATGTCCTGAAAATTTCAAGTCGATCCGAATAAAATTGACTGAGATATGAGCGTTGAAAGAGAAGAATCCGTTGTGTAAACGACCGGAAATTGAAACTTTAAACGCGTTTTCCTCGAAATGGCATTTCTGAAGTCGGTGACCAAGATTACTCGAACACTAATGAACCGATCTTCTTGAAATTTTTCAGGCTTATTTAATACATAAAAATGTAGTCTTTGATCGTTCGATTTTTTTTTCGAAAAAAAATGGCCGTTTTATAGCCAAAAAACGGCCGTTTTTTCGTTAAAATCGAACCATTAACTTTGACTGTCCCCCATTTTGTGAAAAATGAATATTTTTTAAAATCCTTCGATTAAAGACTAGTTTATACTTATATTTGACTAAATCCATCCGCATTTTTTTTTTCAGATGATCCACTTCGCCGCAATGTTGGCCACCGCAAACCGTGTATGTAAAAACATTATTTCATTGACGGCCATTTGCCACTAAACAATGTAATATTTTTCAATAAAAAAAATACTGAAAGTTCTTCAAGATGTGTTCTTTAAGATGGTATATTGATCGATTAAAAAAGTTTTGTAGTTTTCTTTAAAAAAATTCATGATAAAAGGCCTTTTTTGCGCTACAAGTGGGGGTAACGCCTTAGTAGTATATTTAAGGATACAAAACAATTTTTTGTTACTTAATTCATCATCAAAATGACGGAGCTGTGGCAGAGTGTTACAGGAAGATCGCCGCGGGAGTTGCGAATCGGCGTGCAGTCTAGCTTCCCGTAGACTTTGATTTGCAAAAAAGTTCAAACATTTTTTCAGTTAGAACATAGTTTCTATGTGACGGTAATTAAAATGAAGAAAATGCAGATTTAAGAAAATGGCACGCATTTACAAAAAAAATCAACCTCTCACGCAACATGTCTGTAAAATGTGGATAAACAAATAGTTTTTTTCCAATTTTACAAAAACAATTCTCGTCAAGTAGCAGGTACCGATATTATCAATATTTCTACCAAGTTTTAACTCAATCGGCTTAATAGTCTTTGAGTAATCCTGCACGCCAATTCCGATAATGCAGTTTTGAGAAAAACGCGTTTGAAGATCACGCCCGCGTGATCTTCAAACGAAAATCTGCGTATACGGTACCCACTGGCGTTTCTTCAAAAATCATCTGAAAAAAAAAACAAACAAATCATTAAATTAGATACTATAATCTAGTACTTGTAATAGCCGATTTTGAAAATATCGATTTATGACAAAATGGCGGACGTTTGAACATAAATAGTGATTTTTGGGCCAAAAATGAGTTATTATTTTGCCTATAAAACAAAACCTAAGTAACGGAAAAAAATCTATGACCAGTACTAGATAATGGTGTATAGAATAACCACAAAAAACCTGAAGGCAATCGGTTCATTGGTTTTCGAGAAATTTTTGGTACCGATTTGAAAAACGTGGTTTTGAGAAAAGCGCGTTTGAAAATTTGGAAATGCATAGATCATGAAATTTGTCAACTTACATGGAATCATTGATACCAGGCCCATAGTGTAGGTCTTCTACGGTCGACGGAATGTTCATAGCTTCTAAATCCTCGATCGCGACCATCAAGGTGTGTATCTGCCCTTAAAACTGACTCGCTATTGGCATGAGTCCACCCAGTAGCATCAGAGCCCTATGGCATTGGATGGTTGACGATCGATACCTAACCTACAAAAGTTAGTTGCTTTAAGTCACTGAGTGATGTATGAAGAAGTGATCGAAAAATTAATGCTCACGATCATTTTGTCCGGGTGCTATTCTCTTCCCTGTGCAGTTCCGTTTTGGCGTTTGCCGCGTTAGCTAATTTTGGAGCATCCGGTAGGCAGGCTGTTGCGTACGGCGTTAATCGTCCGTGGAAGCGACTACTGTGCAATTGATGTATATACAGAGTGTCCTGTTATGAATGGATAATCCTGCAGCTGGCGATACGTCAGATCATGTCCTACTATTTATTGCAATTTCAGTTTAGTAAATGTCCCACAGTTTTCGAGATAAAAATCATCTGCTTTTGGCTTTCCACATGCCACTTCTACCAATGATAACTTTTTTGACCCATTTTTTTTAAATACTCTTGGTTATTTATTTTGTCTGGAAAAATCTTTTTTTACCCTTAAGGGAGACTTTGTGCTTGAAATTTTCGAAAAGATGTTAGCGGCTCAACATGAGCAGCTAGAAGAAGAGGAGGGATGCCTCTATGGACCAGGCATTGCCGATTAGCGGTAATTATAAACACATTTGTGTAAACACATTACAAAACTTTAAACGCGTTTTTCTCGATAACACGTTTTTAAAAATGGCTGACATTCTCCTGACCGCTGTAATTAACATATCGACCTGAAATTTGAAGAGCATACTCAGAAAATATGTCTTCACGGAATGACGGATCGTTTTTTCGATAGATACATTTTTGCACTTATTATTTATCTTTTTATGCGAAAAAAAACGCGAAAATTCGATTTTTTTTAAATTGCCGCCATTTTCCGAAATTAGTACCAAACGAAAAACCCATCCGTCATTCCATGGCCAAAGAGTCACAAATTGATAATATGCTTTGAACTTGTGTTTCAGATCAACAAAGAGGGAGCAGTGATGTCAGCCGTTTACCGCCCGCGATTTGAGGACCTGTTTTCGCGGAGCTGCAACGGCCGCCATTTTGGTTTTTTTTTTTAAAAAAAAAATTTGTTAACGTTCTGTATATCATGAATAAAAGCAAGAAAAAAACCGCACTCAAGAAGCTTTACTCGTTTCCTTTAAAAAAAATAAAATGTAAACACCTGAAATATGGCACTCCAGGGACAAAGTCTCCCTCAAATGTCAAGGAAACTTTATGAAAAAAGATCTTATGCAGAATTTTCATACAAACCAATTCGAACTTTGACAGCCTCCGGTGGAAAAAAAATGTAGTACTAAAGTAATTAACACATCGTGCTAATTACTTTTAAAAATTGCTCATTTATTGTCCATTTCTTTTGAAAATAACATAAATCCCAAAATCCCAACATCAACTGAAATCCCAGTATATAGTAGGACATGATCTGACCCATCGACAGTTGCGGGATTATCCATTCACAGCAGGACACCCTGCGTACATGAAAAGCCGCAACATCGCACCCTGGGATGAAACGAATGAGCCTAGAACTCTTAAGGTCATCACTGGCGCATCGTCCTCATTAACGGCCGTGAGAGCGGGAACTATGCTGCACAAGCTCACCGGGTTAATCTTGAGCCTTTATCGTTCTCTTCGGGGGCTCGCGCCAACGATAATTATTTCCAATCGGCGGGGAACTCTCGTTTTAACTGCTACTCAACGGGCTCCACGCGGGTTACTCCTTCGTTGCCTTCGCCCTGTTGCTACTCCACTGTACGTATCCTCGTACGATCCGACTGGCGATGCGTTATAACGAATGCTCGTTCCGCTTGCCTCGAACTCTCGCTGCATCGCAATTTGCCCGATCGACTCGCAATCGCCGAACCGATTATAAGACTATTACTGAAAAACGATAACCGCCGGTACTTTTTTACACTTTTTCTCTTCCCGAGGATATTTGTTACCTCATTTGCCAGAAGCTTTCCATTTCTGTCCACAAGAGTGACCGCAAGTAGCGTTTTTTTTTGCCTTCAAAGTCACCGCACGGGCAGACATTTATTGGGGAGTTCCAAGATCCTACCACATCCCTATAGGGATTTGATAGGCATTGGACTTCAATTAAATTCCGCGCTTTTTCTCGATTGACATCGTTTGATGTTTTTTTTCAATTCTCAACTGGAATTCTTTGGATCTCCCAAAAAAACATCATTTTCTAGGGATTTATAGGGACGCCGTGCTATTTCCTCATTGATGTCATAGGAAAAAAAATTTATCTGAAATTCTCAACTGGAATTCATTGGATCTCCCAAAAAATGTTCTTCCGTGATCTCGTGCATCAATTTGGTGGGGAGTCCCAGATGCACCCACATCTCTATAGGGATTTGTTGGGGGCACGGCACAAAGAAAGTCCTCATTGGGATCCAGGAATCTGCACTGTTCCCCGAATGCCGTTTGAGAATTCTTACCGCGTTCGAATCGAAAATATGTGAAAAGTCACGAGAAAAAACTCGGCGTGTTGAAACATAACCTGCATGCTTCGTGAGCGGGTACGTGTGTGGTGATGTTGTGTCAATGTACGGTAAAATAAATATTGTAACAAATGATGATACAGTGAATTTTCAGTAATGTGATTAAAATCGATTCTTCCCGTGCAGAAATTTTGGCAGGGATACAGCTGGATTCTGACTTGTATCCCGGGCTCCCAGTCGGGATCTAGTCCGATATCGGATCAGATTCTAAGACTAAATGTAAGATCCGTAAACTGGATTCCATTAGGGATCCAGAACCGGATCCTTTAATGACTCTAAATAGATTCCCCATGGAATCATTGAGGAATCTGGGAAGGATCACGGGTGAATACAGGCTGAAATAAAATGTCAAAAATGGAATTATGACATATTAAATTTATTATAAAAATAAATAACATTTATAAAGTTTTGGTGCATTAAACTATCAGTAAAAAAGAATGTGTCCAAAGATTCAAATGGCAGATCGCGCTCATCGCGAGATTTTGATGTGAATTAAAAAAAATTCACATCAAAATGTGTGAATGCAAATGTATTGACAAGAAATTATAAATACAAAAAAATTCACAAAATTAGTTGTGAATTTTTTCGTATTTAAGACAAATTAAAATCAAATTCAAAATGATTAGATTAAAATTTGCGCCAAAAGTGAGTTCGTACGTATTTTGAGAGAAAACATTGCCTCGAGGCAAAGAAATTTTTGCACATAACTTTTTGTGCGAACATTTCTTTGCCTCAACACAATGTTTTCTCTCAAAATACGTTTACACTTGTGGTGTAAATTTTAATATAACTGTCGTGAATTCGATTTTTATTTTCTTCAACTTGAGGAAATTCACAACTCATTTTGTGATTTTTTTCATATTTATAATGTAACATTTGAAACTCACAACTTTTTTTGCAAAAATTTCTTTGCCTCGACGAAATGTTTTCTCTCGAAATACGTAAGAACTCACGGTGTAAATTTTAATCTAATCATTGTGAATTTGATTTTAATTTGTCTTAAATACATGTTTATACCCACCGACATGTCGGTGGGTATAAACAGAGACTTATTCCCCAAAACCGGTATCCCGGTTAGAATCCAACTTGCATCAGTATCGGAATATGTACGACGACGATGGCATAATTTTGAAAATTTTGGCATCACGTGTATTTTCGGTATTAGTATGTAATTCCTATCTATAGATAGGAATTTTTATAGATAGGAATCTATAGACAGAAATTCCTATCTATAGATAGGAATTCCATAGTAATACAGAAAATACACGTGACGCCAAAATTTTTTAAATGATGCCATCGTCATCATACACATGCCGATACTGATCCAAGTTGGATTCTAACCGGGATCCGGTTTTGGGGAATCCATGACAAATCTGATCGGGATTTGATCGGACATAGGGTATCCCGGTCAAAATTTCTGCACGGGTTGTACTATTTCTTGATATTCAAAAATAGTTTTTTTTAGAAAATTTAACGTACAAAAGGCGATGTAGATCCATCCAGAATCGTATCGGATTCTGTTCGATGATGCGGGAATCCTTCAGGATTCGAATTGGATTCCAATGGGGAGTTCCCGATTAGAATCCAATTGACGAGCGTGGCGTTTCAGTATAGGGATCCAATGGCCCTTCAGTATGTGGCCATTCAGTATGATGTCAATCAGTATAATGTCAATCAGTATAAGGATCCAACTCATTGGATCCCCATCAGGAAGGGGGAACAAGTATGGGAATCCAAATGGATCCCTACGACAATGTTTTGCTCGGTTTGAGGTTTTACTGTCAAGAAGTAGGGACAAGTATGGAATCCCTTTGAATTATTGGATCCCTTTGATAATTACTGCGAGGGAACGCGTTTTTGATGTGTCCTACGATTCAATACCTAATTTGCCTGGGCGGGATGGGATTATTATAAACCCGGTTAAGCTAAGTAGATAATCGATCCGTTTTGATACAATCGGTTCATTTTGACGCTTTCATGATGCACGTTGGTCCTGATTTCACAATTATGTATTTCGGTATATCCGCGACAATTGAGGGACGAGAAATTGCTTTGCTTCATTGCCTAGGGAAGACCCGGGCATAGCGAACAGGCCAGGCAAAGCGACTACCCCCCACTACTCGCACACTACGTGCGAGCGCGTGGGGGTATTCGCTTTGCCTGGCCTGTTCGCTATGCCCGGGTCTTCCCTATACGCTCTGCAAAAATCATTAATTCTATTGAAATAGTCGTAATACTAGGTGCATTTTCCATACTCCAAAAAACGGTATACCTAGAAACTCCTTGATCCATCGTATACAGATGCGTTGCAAAATTCATTGTCGATTTTCTTTTCATATCCTGTTAAAAAAAAACTCATTTTTTCGC
>OZ023321.1:3365824-3423147 GCA_964007375.1 Ophion obscuratus
AGAGAGAGAGAGAGAGAGAGAGAGAGAGAGAGAGAGAGAGAGAGAGAGAGAGAGAGAGAGAGAGAGAGAATAAAAAAAGGCTTCGAGAATAAAAAAGGACTTCGAGAATTGTACATAACGATGAGATAAGCAGAGAAAAGTATTCGACTGAGCAATATGAGAGAGATCGAAATTATTGATCGTATCCTCGGAATCCTTTGAAGACTTTGTGATAAAAAAATATCGTCTCAATAATAGCCGCGTATAACATACTCACTGTATTTATTTCTCATACTTATGCGCCGAGAATTGTTCGGGAAGACAATAAGAATACGCGATATGAAATATTTACGACTACTATCCACGTACACGTGTTCAAATTTGTATATAAGCCTGCTACAATAATTTTCGCATGCGAAAACATCTCTCCGCGCGCACATTCGCGTGTACACGCGCACCGTAGGCGAATGCTCGGCACAATTTATTACAGCCACGCGGAGATAATCCTATGGACATTGAAACTTTTTATTTGTTCGATTTAATATTCTGAAAAATTACTCTCGCCGCGTTTTCACGGAGATTTTATTCGTAAGAGAGACTCGTACGACGAATCTCGAAAAACTTTCGGTATATTCTTTCGAGAACTGAACATACACGAAGGTAGGTATAGGGTGCTGAACTATTTCTCCGTGGTTCAAGCTAGAGAGGTAATTTTTTTCTTAAGATTTGTTCCAAAACTAATTTTTGAGGGAACACAAACTGGATGGGTACGATTTGAAAGTTTAAACAGCGCGAGATGACACAAGTGCTTCCATTTTTTTTACGTTCTTACGTTTCCGTTTAATTCCGAAGGAATCTTTTTTCGGTGCATAGTTTTTTTTGTTTTAACAACCAAAATAGAGCATATTTTCACTGAAAATCGATATTTTCGGTTTGGCCGGCAGCCATTTTTTCAAAAATAAATGTTTATTAAATCCTTTGTCCAAGTATTTGGATGTTGAATTAGTTCTTTTCGTGAAAGCTAATGCTTTATTTTTTTACATCGATCCTAATGCTTCCAAACGTTTCAAAACTGTTGTGTGATCAACTTTTAATGATTCTGCAAGTTCAGCTAGCGTCTGTCATGAGTCTTTAAGAAGTAATGCCTCCAATTCATCACATCAAAATCATTATTTCACGAAAATTATTTTTCGTGAAATTCAAGCCTCCCCAAAATTCGATTTTTTATTTAAAAAACGATTTTTTTTTTCGTTCACTTCTCACTCATGAATTTTACGCTTTATAATTTTTAAATTAAGCTCGCGAAAGCTCTAGCCAATGTTTTTTACTCTTCTAACTCAGAATTTTGACGCTTTGTAAATTTTTCAAAACAATTAATTGTTTTTCTTTGGAAACGCATTTTTCAATTTGACCCCACACTACTAACCCAAGCATTATAATCTTTGTTCTCATAACATAATTATTTAAAGCTCTTGTCCGTAAACAAAATTGTAGGTCCCCCATTTTATCGTGTTGAAAGTGTTTAGTGAATTTAAAAAATCCGTTTCTAAAGAAACAAAAGGATTAATTGTTTTGAAAATGTTACAAAGTGTTAATTTGTGAGTAAAAAGAAAAAAAATCGCGACCATAGGAAATTTCGAAGCTCTTGAGCGACCACTAAATATTCACTGGCCGGATAGAGCTTTCGCGACAATTATTATTTTTTCTTTAAAGTAGATAATTTGATGGTGAGAAAAAGGACAAAAAATAGTTACACATATATGGTGGCATGTATATGTACATACATATGCATACATATATATAGAGAGAGAGAGAGCTATATGGTCAAGTACTACCTTCATACGTTTATTTAGGTTTCGCAGATTGCGTCGGAAGGGAGTAGACGCCATCAGGGGTCTCAGGTCTCGCTTTTAATTTCAAGCTCGAGTCACTCGTTTCTTTCTCGTATATATAAATACACACGCGCGTGTATTTCGGTGACCGCGGGAGCAAAGCTTCGTTTTGTCGCGAGACGAGTTGCACGCTGCTCTCGAGACATACACAGGACATTCACGTCAAAATTGACACGATCTTCACTGTTACGATACATTTTTTTTTCACTTCCTCAGTAACACTGTGACGTGATAATGGAGAGCTAAAAGATGTACTACCATTCGCGTCTGAAGTTGATAATTATGATGACCACTTAGCCGGGCACGGCGTACATACCGATGGCAATGATGTTCAAGCTTGCACCGTTGTAATGCAACGAAAATTTTTCTCGATTTTTTCATTTTTTTTTTTCATTTTCATTTAAAATCTTTTTTGTAGCTTTCGGTTAGAAATTTTTTATGAGGATTCTCGAAAATGTTTCAGTGATTTACGAAGCCTAAATGTAGCAAACAAAAATGGGGAATACGAAAAAATATATATATATTTTTTCACTGCATTCCAACGAAGCAAACTTCAAATGAGTCCAATGGCACCACGACTGAAATTAAGCAAAAATATATCTGAATCGGCGCAGGTTTTCCTCGGTTTCCAGGCAGTGCAGATGCACTTACAAGGAACACCACTTTGGTGTCCTTCGATTTTGTTGAAACTTTTTTATGTGGAAGAGTATAAAAAACTAAGGGACACGTATTTTTTTTATCGGCGGAAAAACGGTTTTTAGGGGTGAAACATACCCTCAAAAATGGGAATGTTTTTCGTTCATAACGTTTCAACGGTACGAGATATGAAAAAATTAAAATTGCAACAATGTTTTTCTTTTTGTGTACTCTACATTGGATATGAGAACGATAACGTTATCGACGAAAAACGAAAAACACCCCTATTTTCGGGGGTGCGTTTCACCCCTTAAAACTGTTTTTCCGCCTATAAAAAAATACGTGTCTCTCAGTTTTTGATACTCTTCCACATAAGAAAGTTTCAACAAAATCGGAGGAGGACACCAAAGTGATGTTCCTTGTTAGTGCATTGGGACGAACTTCAAACGCGGAAGATTAGGAAAAGGGTGAACGGACTGTGCAATCTCGAAACTGTGTTGCAAGGAATATTTGAAGAAACATTTAAAATTGTTTACATGTACAATTTATTTATGGACTACACCCAGCTACAAGCAAGCTTCTAAAAGAGTTCCCTCAGGCACAACGACTTGATCATGAGGAAAAAAGTAAAAATATCCCATTTTTACTTTTTTCGATCTTTTTTTTTTACTTTTTGCATTTTTTTTTCTCGATGATGTTCATATTAATTTTTCAGCCAAGTTTGAATGTCCAGATCCAGTATTTCGGACTTGTACTGCTTGAAATAGCCCATAGACGTTGCATATTCACGGTTGACCACGACACCAGCGAGACGAGAAGAAAAAAAAATGACGTGGTGGTAAACTCTCGGACTGCAGCCGGACTCGGGTCGCGCTTTTGCAATATAGCCCTCGAGCGCACGAATCACGTCTAGATGCTCGGTTTGGCACGTGCAACACGCGTGCTACGCCCAAACACCGACAAACGAAATTCGCGAGGCTCTACTTGCGCACTCCCTTCGTATATTCATATATGGGGAAGACTATGAGCCGCATTTGAAGAAAAAAAAAATTCCAGCGAGCCAAGCGTTTCGTCCTCGAGAGTATGGTCATTTTTATTGGCTCTTTTTTATTTAATTTCTCCCGAATGCTGTACTTTCCGTGCAGAAATTTGTTGGGGAGTCCCCAGATCTGCTACATCCCTATAGGGATTTAAGGGGCTGTACCAGTGTGACACTTTAAAAAAATCGATTTTTTTTTTCATTTTTCGACAGACATTATATGGGCCAGGTACAGCTGATTAGCAGTTTTTATGGTAAATATAATTTTATCTTGCAAAAAATCGATAGTCAAATCTTTAAAAGCGTTTTTCTCGAAATGAGATTTTTCAAATTTGCTGATATTGTAACTCTAAGAGCAATTATCCAGTTGACTGGAAATTTGAACTGAGTACTCTTGAATATATTTACTCTACAATTTTATAGGCAAGAAAACAGACTTTTTTCATAACTACGCCATTTTGTGAGATTTTGATATTTTTCGAAAATTCTACGTCATTGTACAGGAAATACCTTCCAGTGTAACGACATTTTTTCCTTTTTCGGTTTCAGCTACTCAAGCGGTCGGAATCATGTCAGCAGTGGAGGAACTTTTTTTTTTGGCGCCTCCGAAAGCAGCGAATAAGTCGCATGGATCTCAATATTTTTCTATAAGAAAAATTATGTATATAGGTCAAATATAGCTAAATATATTCTTAATTATCCGAAACATTTAATTGAGTACTTTTCTTCCAAAAAATTTCCGAAAATCACCCAAATATTCAGCGTTCACACTGGTATAGCCCCTTAATAGGGACGCCGTGTTATTTCCCCATTGACGTAATCGGAGAATTTTGGATTTCATTGGATTTCCATTGGAATTGGACTTCATTGGATTTCCAAAAAAAAATTCTTATGTGATCCCGTGCACAAATTTGTTCGGAAGTCCCAAAACGCAGCCATATCTCTATAGGGATTCTCTAGGGACACCGCACATAGGGATTCCTCATTGGGATCCAATTGGATTCTGCACAGTTCCCTCATGAACGCCGTTTGAGAATTCTTTCGAATCGAAAATATGTGAAAACGCACGAGAAAAAACTTGACGTGTTGAAACATAACCTGCACACTTCGTGACGTGTTTCAAAGCGATTTTTTAGATGTACTTTTTTAAGGGATAACACCACTTCAGCGGCAGAAAACGAGGCCTAACTTTGACAATTTATTTTGGGAGTATAAAAAAGGAATAGGATTTCTTTTGAGATTTATTTGACACATATTAAAGTACTAAAAAAAATTATTATAATTTTCATACAAAATGGCGGCGAAAGAGCTTATCTTGAAAAATGTATTTTCTAAAAGTGGCTTCTCGGAAGGACGGTTTTCTCGTAAAGTATGAGACCTGGAACAAAAACCGAAACAAATTATAATCTATATATCATTAGCTATGAGACTACGTAGGGATTTGTTTCACCAAATTTTGCTGTCAAGTTAAAACTTGACAATATTTTTTAATTATATTTGACAGCAAAATATTGTAAACAATATTTTGTAATTATATTTGACAGGAAAATATTGTAACCAATATTTTCTTATTGCATTTGACAGCAAATCATTGTAACCAATATTTTCTAATTATATTTGACAGCAAAATATTGTAAACAATATTTTATAATTATTTTTGACAGCAAAACATTGTAACCAATAGTTTCTAATTATATTTAACAGCAAAATATTGTAACCAATATTTTCTTATTGCATTTGACAGCAAAATATTGTAAATATTTCTTCCTTTGGTAGAAAGCAATTTCACGAATTTATCGCCACGAAGTTGCCTCGCTTTTAGTCCGGACACCCTGTATATTCGCGATTTTAACGAGACCGAAAGAACGCACGCCACACGAACCGCATTGCGTGGCACATTTGCGATGAGGAACGAAAACGCGCGACCGCGTTACGGAAATATGTATATGACACGCCGATCGCGAGTAATGTCAAGGCCGATTTTGAGACTTTTCAGCCTCGCCGAGTTCAAACGGAGGCCAGGCGATAAAATGCTCTTCGGAATCAATATCTCTCCAACATCGTCTTTCTCATCGATCCGTAACAACTTTTTCCTTTTCCTCTGCCGCCAATTTTGAACTCTGAGATTCCCTTCTTTCGCGGCTGGATTCACTTTGATTCAAGCGGAACCACGATCCGCATTACGTCATCGAGATTTGGGATTGTTCTCGAGCGGGATTTACGACTGAACGCAGGATTAGAAGCTAAAGATACAACGTCATTGCATATTGAGGCATCGAAAAGAAAAAATTGTTTTCCCAAAAAATCCTACACAGTATCTTCGAAAAAAATTGCATTTTCCAACAATATTTTCATTCGATAGTATCACTATATTCTCTGAAAATTTAAGGGGAGATATACACCTAGGAGCCGTAAAAAAGGTCATTTTTGTGAATTTTTTCAAGGAAAACTATTTGAAATTTCGGATTGGGGTTTTAATTATCTAAAAGTATATACATTCAAAAATATATTTAATTATCTTTATTTAAAAATATCAAAAATATACAAGGATATTGTATGATCCTTGGAGCTTCGTAAAAAATCTGCGTATACGGTACCCACTGGCGTTTCTTCAAAAATCATCTGAAAAAAAAACCAAAAAGATTATTAAATTAGATACTATAATCTAGTACTTGTCATGGCCAATTTTGAAAATATCGATTTATGACAAAATGGCAGACGTTTGAACATAAATAGTGATTTTTGGGCCAAAAATTAGTTATTAGTTTGCCTATAAAACAAAAACTAGGTAACGGAAAAAAAAATCCTATGACAAGTACTAGATAATGGTGTATAGAATAACCACAAAAAACCTCAAGGCAATCGGTTCATTGGTTTTCGAGAAATTTTGGGTACCGATTTGAGAAACGTGGTTTTGAGAAAAACGCGTTTGAAAATTTGGGATTGAATAAATCATGAAATCTGTCAAAATACATGGAATCATCGATACCAAGCCTATAGTGTAGGTCTTCTACGGTCGACGAAATGTTCATAGCTTCTAAATCGATTTTTTCGACCATGGAGGTGAATATCTCCCCCCTTAAGGCGGGACATACATTTCGACTGGAAAAAATTAAGCAATTTTGAGGAATTTTTTAAACTAAGGGGCAATCATTCTACATTTATCGAACTGTAGGTATACTTTAATAGTATATTTAAGTATACCTTCAAAAATGAATTAATTTTTTTAAATCTATTTATCATGGCTCGTAATTACAAAAAAAAATTAATTTTATCCTTCATTTGTTATTTTTTTTCGAAATGCGTGAACGTCCAACACACTGTAGTTTACGAAGTACAGTGGTTTGTCTTGTACCACGCCGCGTACAGGCCAGTTTCGGTGGAGTGATTTACAAGTCACCACTCCAGCGTGAAGGCAGGTGAACGTCGTGGTCCGTCGACATCAGTTGTATCACTAATGCGTAAGCCACCGCGTAATGCACATAAATCAAATTACAAGTATGACCACTACTGTTTGTAAGAGATACCTACATTTAGGTATTCTTATCACTACAGTGTATCGGTTTTCAAATTTATAAGTAAAAAAAAATTTATAAACAAGCTTTTATTTAATGTACTAAAATGTAGATAATATTTTTTTTTACCAAGTCACCCACAGTGGGTAAAAAAGTATTTGTACGCGTCGTCTTTTTCAAAATATTCTTCGAAAAAATGTAATGCTTTATGAAGTTCAAGTCTGTTTACAAAAATTCGTGTGAGATGTACAAACACTTGTTTTACCCACTGTATATGTGACTGTAAATAAAAAATTTGGGGCACTTAATTTTTTTAATGATCAATAAATTTGTTCAATTTAGTTTCATTAACCGTATTTAATTTGGCACAATAGTAATTGGAGAAATTGTTATCACACGTTTACACTGTCTCGGGATTTTTATTTAAGGCCTCAGGCCACAGTAACGGGTATAAAATCATGTGCGAATTTAACAATTTTTTTTTCGTATGAAAAAGCGATTCACTCATAAAATTAATTACAAATCTATTTAGTATGAATATCAAGCTGTCAGAATTTTTTTTATGTACAAAATGGCCGACTACTAATGTTTTCTTTTGTTATCTTTTTTAGGTGCTCCGCAGCGTGACATTTAGCATCCACAATTTTTACCTAGAACAAAAAAAAAAAATTCTCGTCAATCTACATTAGAATACCCAGAGAAGTACGTACGGAATTTAAAAAATATTGTTTTATTCAAGTTGCAGGTATTTGAACTTAAGACATGAATTTTCAGTGAAAAATATCGTTATAACTGCTCATAAAATGAAAAGTTTTCGATTAATCAGCAGTTCCATACGTACTTCTATGCGAAATGCAATTAGGCACAAACCTTTTAAATTTGAAGTAAATCGAGTGAAAATTGTTGAAGTTATTTGTCACGCCAATTGGAAAAAAGCTGTTTCGAGAAGTTTCGAGTAGGCGGGTATTTTGTACATCGAAAAAAAAATTATATCTTTTATAACAGCTTGAGATTCATACTAAATAGATGTGGAATTAATTTTATGAGTGAATCACTTTTTCATACGAAAAAACATTGTTGAATTCGCACATGATTTTATACCCTGTACTGTGGCCTAAGGCCTTTAGAAATTGAAAGTTGTTTTGCAGTAAATTAAATACTGTTGATATTTTAAAGGATTTATGTAAATTAAAGATTATATGTCTCAATTTTGAGCGCCCAAGCTTTTACTTAGTCATGTGTAGGTAACTTGATAAAAAAAATATTTTCTACTTTTTATTACGTTAATCGGAAGATCGTTTTTTTAAATATTTTTTGTACATATATTTTTTTCCGACTTTTTAGTCTTTAATTGATTTGACTAGTTAGTTGTTACTAGTAGTTTACTAATTTACGAATTCGTACGTTAGGAACATGGAATGCTTGTAAAAAATAATCAAGATTGTAAATTGGGATTAAACTTACGACTAATCGCTGTATATAAACGTTTCACATACAAACACAGTCGGCTACGAATTTATTTGCATGTGTTAATGAGATTTTATATATATGATTAGATATCGCTAATTTTACATGAAAAGTTCAAATGGTTATGGATGTATTTTTTTTTTAAGTTGAATCATGCATTGTCACATTTTAAATACATGTTTGAAAAATTACAGAGCTCTAAGTAGACAGGAAATGAGTGAAATGTCGATTTTTCCTTTTGCATCTCACATAAAGTCATGTTAAATGGATTATCTTGAACAAAGGTCATGAACAATGGTACTGGAGGTGAGAGTTTCTTTCTCACCTCCACCCCATAGGGGAACTTCCATCACTATTGCATGACAATGGGTCTGTCGGTAATCAATACTACGATCGAAATTCCATTTTCAGGGATAATCCGCTTGCGACTAATGACCGGAAGTTCCGTTTCGTTTCGCTCATATCCATTCCTTATTCATGAATTTAGATTGAAAACAAAAACAGTCGGCTCTCGAAATCATCGATTCTGCGCTTTACGAGAAAACTAAGGAAGAAAAAGTATCGAGTCATCGTCGTGATTTTGTTTTTCGTTGCTCATCGTGAATTTACACGGTAGACCAGCGGCGAGCTAAAAGCGTGTGAGGTCCTTCATTTTTCCATGCAGTCTTGTTTCGCCCGATCTCGACGGTAGCTTTAACCCAATTTTAACACCGAGAAACAAGGGACCACTCTCCGTTTCCCCTCGGCCCAAAGCCGCGGGTGGCACGGGAGAGCCGTTCGGCTGATCGCGATGCAAATGAAAAAGAAGCAAAAAGATGACGAGTCGAGACTGCCGGAAGATGATGAGGTCTTCCCGAACGAAAATATACGTACTCCTGGTTAGCCGAGGGTGACTGGACCATTTATTTTTTCTCGGCCTCATCCACGCGCGCACTCTCGAGGAAACATCGCGAGAAAGAGGAGGGCGGAGAGGGCCGGGAGGAACCGGGAGGAATGAGGAAAACGAGCAGGGATATGCGTTCGTGCGTAAAACGATCGTCTGCGGGGGTCCGCGTCTGTGAGCCCCGCAGGGCTCGACCGAGCATCGCGGCGCATCGACCAAAAGTTCGCCGGCGGAGGCGAATCAGTCGGACGTATCGTTCGGTTTCTCTGCGGTAAAAAAGAAGCGTCTGGGCTTACCGAAGAGGCAAAAAAATGAGAAAAAAAAGTTCAAGTGCGATCGCGCGCACGCGCGCCAAACCGACGGGGATTCTTGACCGCACGAAAGAGGAATTTATTTATTTTTATACGAAAAAGAAAAGGAGAGAAAAATAAACGCACTGTCCGCTACTACCGAATGAAACGCCTCGGCGATGAAAGAGCCCCGCGAAGACTTCATCGCGCCTCATTAATTCGGTAAATTTTAATTATTGTAATTATCGTTATTACAGCATAAAATCAAAAAAATCACCGGAGTTTTCGGGAACTCCTGGGGTGCAGTGGAAGTCGCATGAGAATGAGTTTATACGTTGGGTATGTGCGAAGCAAGTTTCTGGCTAACTTCTGTACGGCGTTCGCCGTGGGGTTTCGTTCAAGAAGGCTTGTAGAATTTTTTTGGAAAGGCAACGGATTCTACCAAATCCCTGTAGGGATTTGATTGGGACACCGGCATGTAGGGAGTCCACGTTGAATCCAAGTGAATTCCAATGTAGATTGGGCTCGAATGTAGATTGGGTCGAATGAAGATTGGACTCGAATGAAGATTAGACTCAGATGTAGATTGGACTCGAATGTAGGATTGGACTCGGATGTAGAGCAGACTCGAATGTAGGATTGGACTCAAATGTAGGATTGGACTCGAAAATAGGATTGGGCTCGGATGTACGATTGGACTCGAATGTACGATTGGACTCGAATGTAGGATTGGACTCGGATGTAGAGTGGACTCGAATGTAGCATTGGACTTGAATATAGGATTGGACTCAAATGCAGGATTGGACTCGAATGTAGGATTAGACTCGAATGTAGGATAGGACTCGAATGTACGATTGGACTGAAATGTAGGATTGGACTCAAGTGTAGGATAGGACTCGCATGTAGGATTGGACTCGAATGTAGGATTGGACTCGGATGTAGGATTGGGCTCGGATGTAGGATTGGACTCGGATGTAGGATTGGACTCGAATGTAGGATTGGGCTCGAACATAGGGTTGGACTCAAATGTAGGATTGGACTCGATTGTAGGATTGGACTCGAATGTAGGATTGGACTCAAATGTAGGATTGGACTCATGTGTAGGATAGGACTCGCATGTAGGATTGGACTCGGATGTAGGATTGGACTCGAATGTAGGATTGGGCTCGAACATAGGGTTGGACTCGAATGTAGGATTGGACTCGAATGTAGGATTGGACTCGAATGTAGGATTGGACTCGAATATAGGATTGGACTCGATTGTAGGATTGGACTCGAATGTAGGATTGGACTAAAATGTAGGATTGGACTCAAGTGTAGGATTGGGCTCAAGTGTAGGATTCGACTCGAATGTAGGATTAGACTCGAATGTAGGATTGGACTCAAGTGTAGGATTGGACTCAAGTGTAGGATTCGACTCGAATGTAAGATTGGACTCGAATGTAGGATTGGACTTAAGTGTAGGATTCGACTCAAATGTAGGATTCGACTCGAATGTAGGATTGGACTCGAATGGAGGATTGGACTCGAGCGTACGATTGAACTCGAAGATAGAATTGGACGCGAATGTAGGATTGGACTTGAATGTAGGATTGCACTTGAATGTAGGATTGGACTTGAATGTAGGATTGGACTTGAATGTAGGATTGGACTTGAATGTAGGATTGTACTCAAATGTAGGATTGGACTCGAATGTAGGATTGAGCTTGAATGTAGAATTCAACTCAACTTCGACTCATGTGTAGGATTCGACTCGAATGTAGGATTGGACTCGAATGTAGGATTGGACTCGAATGTAGGATTGGACTCGAATGTAGGATTGGACTCGAATGTAGGATTGCACTCAAATGTAGGAGTGGACTCGAATGTAGGATCGGGCTCGAATGTAGGATTGGATTCAAATGTAGATTCGACTCGAATGTAGACTCGACTCGAATGTAGACTCGACTCGAATGTAGACTCGACTCGGATGTAGGATTTTACTCGAATGTAGGATTTTACTCGAATGTAGGATTAGACTCGAATGTAGGATTTTACTCGACTGTTGGATTGGACTCGAATGTAGGATTGGACTCGAATGTAGGATTGGACTCGAATGTAGGATTGTACTCGAATGGAGGATTGTACTCGAGCGTAGGATTGAACTCGAAAGTAGAATTGGACTCGAATGTCGGATTGGACTCGAATGTAGGATTGGACTCGAATGTAGGATTGGATTCGAATGTAGATTGGAACTCAGATTGACGTTGAATGAGAATTTTTTATTTCAAAGTATGAACCGTAACTTGTTGAATCTCCAATAAAATCCTTTTGTGATCCCGTGCGCAAATTTGTTGAGGAGTCCCAAGATGCACCCACATCTATGTAGGGATTTGTTAGGACGCCGCACATAGGGAGTCATTATTGGGATCCAATTGAATTCCGCACTGGTCACCGATCAACGCCGCTTGAGAATTATTACCACGTTCGAATCGAAAATATAAGAATAGTCACAAAAAAAATCTCGGCCTGTTGAAACATATCCTACCCGCGTCGTGAGCGTGTACCTGTGTGATATTGTGTCAAAGTGTTGTGAAACAAATAACAAACAATAACTACAATGGATTTTCAGTGATGCAATTCAAATTGACTTTTAAGATGTACTTTTTTAACGGGCCGTACCTACCAAGGTGTGTAAAACATTTTCATTTTCCACAAATATCTTTATCCGATAATATCACCTTTTAGCTATGTTCCCTAAAAATGTCATTGAAATATTCCTAAAATTGAATTAGCTAGAGTTTCTAACAGTTGACCGGGCGAGCGGTAGCAGCACCATACTTCAAACCTTGAACGGGTTTTTTTTCGAAACACTGTTTTCAAAGTCGGTGAAAATGATATCTCGATAACCACTTGAAGGATTGTTTCCAAATTTTTAGGAGATACGATGAGAAAAATCTAAAGGTCGTTGACGATCTCACTTTTAAAAAATCGATCTTCATTTTTTAATAGTTACGTAAAAATGACGGCTTATTTTCATAGATCTTCTATGCTCGATTTTGGATTCGTCGCAATGTTGTAAGAAAAAAATTATTTAAAAAATCGACGACTGTCGACGACTCGTATTTATTGTTATCTTGAATAACTAGTCTGATTTTTATAGATTTCAGATGGGACTTTTCAGCTGGAGAGCTTTTAAGCTGCAGACCGCCGAATGTCGCGCAATCATCATCATCTGCCGGCGGCCATATTCTTGTTGTTTTTCTGTATTTCTTGGTGATTTTTTTTAAACGCTCAATATATGTAGTTTTGTGTTAAAAAAAATGCGTTTCTTTTTCACTAACGGTTTCCCGGAAAAAATTGGAATTTCCCTAGTTTTTCGGGTCTCTAGGTAGATGTAGTTCCTGAAGTGATTTATACTTTTTCAAGATCCACTTATTTTGTATAGATATATACTTTATTTAGACAATTCAACGTACAGAATGTGATGGGCTCCATCAAGAACCGTATCGGATTCGGTTCGAAAAAGTGGGAATTCTTCAACATTCAGATTTGATTTGCACATCTGATTTCAATAGGGAATCCCGATGAGAATCCAATGTACGAGTGTAGCAAATTAACATAGGGATGCAATGTGATGACCCATTGGATCCCCATCAGAAAGACAGACCAGTATAGAAATCCTTTCGATCCCTACGACAATTTCTGCACGGGAATGCTGTAGATTCCGTAAAAAAATCTTCCGCCGATACTTTAATTCTCTCACCCTCACCCGAGCTGGAATTTTGACCTCGAAAAAATTGCCTTCAACGTTGAACGTTCCGTTGCTCGTCACATACTCAAAAAGACAGATCGACATTTATTTTGCTTGACTGGCAAATAAAAAATTGTGGCGGACGGTCTCATCAATTTCAGGCAAACCGTTAAAAACTAAAAAAATCGTTTTTTTAATGTTCATTTCGGCGATTATTGTCAATTTAGCGAAACACAAAAAGTCCTGAAGCGCGAGCGAAAAAGTACTTCGAAACGCCACGTACGATCGTGATATCGCGGCAGTGTGGGTGCATATGTGCCGTTTCTTCCTAATCGTGTAAGCTTACCGATTACACGAGTCGTAACAGAGAGAGTGAAAGGTGCGGGCGGCGCTGGGGGGTGGGGGGGATTGGAGCATCGTCGTGCAACACTGGGGATACACGCCAGCTCGTGCTCAGACAACGACGAGACGCGATATAACGTTACGCTCCCGCTGCTCCTGATGGTATATGGCGTGTACCGCGCCACCGCGGCGAGAGATAGTTAAACTTGTGTATATCTCATAACGGAACACTCCATGGCACGCGCCCTCTTATTCTCACCCTCTTTTTATACTCTTTTCTTTTTTTTCGACTGTCTCTTTCTCCGGCTGCCACTTCCCCCCCTTTCCAACTCTCTGTCTTCTTAATCGTTTTTCCGGCCTGTCCCTCGCAACTTGATGCTCGTGGATCGCGTGGGCGGCATGGGTTGATACCGGGGGGATACGTGTGTTTGTTCACGCCTTGGAAGACCAGAGGGAAAAAGAGAGAGAGAGAGAGAGAGAGAGAGAGAGAGAGAGAGAGAGAGAGAGGAGAAAAAAATTGTGCTCGCGTCTCAAGGAGGATGCTACGAGAAACTAGTGAATCGCCTCGTTGTACGTTGGCCTTCCAACAAGGACCGTCGTTTTTTCTTTTTGCTCTTCTTTACCTTTCGCTCTCTCGGAAACTCTCTTGTAGCATCTACAAAAAGGTAAAGAATACACAGGAAACGCTATCGTTTGGCAGCATCGTATATCTTGAAACGTGTGCCCTCTCACCTATCGGCACACTTCCCTTTATCTCTTCTCTCTCTTTCTCTCTTGCTCTGTCTCTTTCTCTCGCTTTCTTTTTTTTTTTATATTTGTACAAACAAACCGCCCGCGCTTCGTTCGAGCATCCTAGGATCGTTGCTTATCGTCTAAACGGCACGCGGCGGCGCCCCACGTGGATTTTCTGACGACGAGCATCGGTCGCTCTCGCGATCAGGCGCTTTTTCTCTTTCTCTCTCGTTCGATCGATCGGTCGTGCGCTTGTCCGCACATTATCTCGGCACGGGGAGACCCCCTCGAGCACTCGTGATAAGTGCCGAATGAAAGAGAGGCTCGTGCCGTAGGGGATTTTTCCATTATGGAATTTGGTCGTGCGTTTGCTTGGTAGGAAAAGGTGTGGCGATGACACTTTGCCAAGTTCTGAATATCTTTAAGGGGGAAGATAGCTTTGGGCGAGGAAAATGTTTGGTGGTTTTCATGATTTTTTTTTTTTAAGGAAAGATTCATTTTCCATTTTCGAGACTTGGGTGAGAGACTAGTAGTTTTTGAGACAAGGTATTTTTTATTTCTATTAATCTTTGAAAATAGCGGAGGTATGGCACGGTTTTCTAAACTGCGTTTTCAAAAAATTTTGAAATTTGGTATTAATCTGTCTAACCTTATTGTCTGAAAAATGACCGTAAATTTTTTTGAATATTAAAAAACAAATGAATTGCAAAATTTAGCCATTTTTTTCGGAAAATTTAATGTTTTCATTTCCAAGCGTACCATTTCCTCGATTTTCAACATTTATCACTTTTTCTTGGTCTGAAGGTATCTCCCCTTTTAAGAGTTTGAAGCGGAGATAAGATTAGCGTTTGGGGAGTTTTGCATTTTTGACGGCGAGCTTAGGGACGTAAACCGTATTTCATACATTTTCGACAATTTTTTTGTAAAAGTTGAGGGGGTCGGGGGAAATGATTAAAGTTTGGGAAGTTTTGCATTTTTGACGGCAACCTTAGGGACGTAAACCTTGTTTCATACATCTGCGATAATTTTTTGTTAAAGTTGAGGGGATCAGGGGAAATTAATGGGGGATTCGTGCTCAGGGGGTACAGATACGTCGATTGGCACTCGTAAAAAATATTGAAAATTCAATTTTTTTTCGCGTCTTGGCAAAAAGAAAGTTTGAACTGAACCGAAGCTCAATTTTTTTTTTGTTTTGATTTCGAAATCTATTCTAAGACAATTCTTTTCGTTGTCGTTTTTGGCGATTATCTCTCAGAGCCACAAGAGACAAAAATTGCTATATTTACTATATTTTAGGACCCTATCAGATCCAAAATTTTCCGCTGATTGCAAATATCACGGAATTTTCGTCTAAAGCTCAAAATTACGTCAAGTAAATCCGAAAAACTTGTTTCTATACATTTTCGAAGATTTGTAATAAAGATAAGGATTTTGGAGGAAATGCCTGGTGAATTCATATTCAGGTGGTAAAAATACACTGACAAGTACATCAACACAAAAAAAAACTATCAAAAATCCAAATTTCGTTTGCATTTCAGTAAAAAATAGCTCCTTTCCTCAACCGTCGCACATTTTTTCCCTTTTCATTCAAACCTGCGCTCCGCGCGCATTCTATCCGCAATCGTTTGCTCCAAAAGCTGCCGCCAGCTACCTCGAGCTCTGATCCGCAACTCCGTGATTTAAATCTCCAAAAACGTGAGTTTTTTTTCTCCATCTTGACACGAAAGCACGATGTTGAATCTGTCCATTGATCGTCGATTGGCAAGAGTTTCGGGGTTGCAACGCACGCGAATGGGGATGTTCAAGAATTAGCATAACAAAAAAAGGAGTGACTTCGCGAGCCATAGAAATAAGGTCGTTCTCTGTCCGGCGGTATAAAGACACTCGTTTGCCCCGAGACTCGTGCCCAGATTTAAATAAATTTATCCAGGTATATATTACACGTACAAATACAGGGGGAAAATAAGGATTCGTAACGAGGCGTCACGCGATACGTGAAGTCGAGTGTGTCCGAACTGACCCGGGGCGGGTGGAACGCACGCGATACGCCGAAGATCAAAGCGAAGAGATTGTCGATTAACGGATGTAATTGCAACGCGGTCACATTTCCCATTACAGCTCTCATTTCGCCCGGAAATGAGAACGATGATCGAGAGAGATAGCTGGCGTGAAAAATGAATACACGAATGAATACACGGAGTATTAGTAATAGTAGTTATGTAGTAGGTAGTTGGTGTTAGTAATTACTGATTAAGAAAACTAATTACTAATACTAATAACTAATAACTAATACTAATACTGATACTAATAACCAATAACTAATACTAATTACTAATTCGAATTACTAATGCAAATTACTAATACTAATTACTTATACTAATACTAATACTAATATCTAATAACTAATATTGATTACTAATAACTAATAACTAATACTGATTACTATGACTAATTACTAATACCAATTACCAATTACTAATTACTAATACTAAAGTAAATTAGTAATACTAATTTTTACTAAATTACTATAATTAGTATTACTAATTACTAATTACTAGATACTAATTTCTAATTGCTAAACGGATGCCGCAAGAGAGAGAAGTAAAGACGGTAAAAGCAGGAGAATAAGGAAGAACGCCAAAGGTCTGTCACCCGAAATTCCAACAGGAGTAAGAGAAGCGAAGGTCTGGGACGTACGTAAATCAGATTCGAAGTTGTACGAATGGCAGCTGGGGAGTCCGAGGAAGCATCGGTATGTGTAAGAGCTGCTTTGCACGGGTCCACCTTGTGTGTCCACCCAAGGGAGAGATACGAACCTGCAGTACCAGCAGCCTGACCAGCATATTATGCAGTTGCTGGTACATAATTCTCGTACGCCGATATGGCATCAGCCACATCCGTACAGTTGCATATCCTTTCCATATGTGTACTCGGAGCTCCGACTGATCCGGAGGTTATGTTTCTGCTTCTGGAGGAGTCACGAGCGTTCCGGCGAAGAAACATAACGCGAAGGGCACCGGTGGAAGGAGTGGACCTTTTTTACAGACTCTTCTGCTCCTTGCACCAAATCATTCTCGAGGGGGGACATCGCGTGGCAGCCAAAAAAAGCGAATTTTCAAGATTTTTTGTGTCGAAACTATTTATTCTACATAATTGAAGTTTATCTTTTAGCTTGACCAAAAAAATAGTTTTTATTAGTTTTGAAAAATGGCGGCTGTAGGATAGCTTCAAAGACGGTTGCTGCCCGAGTTGTTCCACGGTGTGTAACCTAGCGTCTGGTACATTGACCCGAAACATTAAAGCCAAGAAGTTTTGGATTTGTCAGACCTACACGCTCTATGTGAACTTAGAAAATCTAAAAAAAAGTAGAAGTTCGAAAAATGATACGTGTTTGAAAAAAATGTTCTTTTTTTCATGAAACTTTTACTATAGTATTTCTTCAGCGAAAGAGTCGTTTTTTTTTCAATAATTTTAGAGAAACTTTAGGTTCTTATCGACGGTAATTTTGTTACCTGAAAATCTGCAAAATTTTAAGATGATCGATGGGATAGTTTTTGAGTTATCTTGTACGAGGTTCAGGAAAATGGGGTTTTCTGCTAAACGTGTTTAACCCTAGAAGTATACTTATATTTTTCGCTACTCACAATTAGTTATATACAATGGGTCTGTGAGACCCGGCCAAATTTCGAAGGATGTAGTTTCCTTGAGGTTACGTCTACTCAGGTATTTTGTTTTTTTGTTTTTTTTTTTCAAAGCTAACTGTTAGGAAATCACCTGTGAAGCGAAAATCTGTGCTCGGTTCATATTTTGTCTGAGCAAGCTGTTCGAGCAGATAAAAGTGTTTCGCGAAAGAGAAAAAACACGAGTTTTGTACTTTTTGGTCGGGTTTGAGAGACCCAAGCGTGTACTCTTGAGGTTAAAGTTTTAAGACTCAAAAATATTGTGTTCGAATTACCTACCGATTAAGGGGTCTTCTCACTTTAGCGTAAAAAAGGCTATTTTCATCAATTTTTTTCATAGATTTATATTGTAGATATTGATATAAAAGTTGTTACACTTAAAAAAATACACTTTCGACATACATTTTTTTTTAAATTTAATTTATTTAAGTCACTATTTATAGACGAGAATGGTAGTTAAAAAAATGTCCTAAAAAAATGTAGGTCTGCCCTGGTGATTAAATCTCGGAGATAGATTATCCGAAACGAAAAAAATCAAACGATTTTAGATTCAGCGTGTTCATGGTTATAGCGCATATCGGACGATTTTTTATATATGCAAAAAAACAAAATGGCGGTCATTTTTCGAAAAAAACAATAAAAACGTATTTTTTTACCGTTTTTGGCAAAAAATAATAAATATTGAAATTAAAAAAAAATCTTTCATATGAGCTATAGAAACAGTTTTATTCAATATGTGGTTAAAATTTCATAAGGATCGGTTCCGTAGTTTCGAATATTTTATGAACAAGCCATCGAAAAACGTTGTTTCGAGAAAGACGCGTGTAAAGTTTGTTTCGGTCACATAAATACATTTAAAGACAAATTTTACGTATTCCGAAAGTGTATTTATTAAGGGGTCAGGCCCCAGTAACGGTTATAAAATCATGTGCGAATTTAACAATTTTTTTCGTATGAAAAAGTGATACACTTATAAAATTAATTACACATCTATTTAGTATGAATATCAAGCTGTTAGAAAATATATATATTTTTTTCGATGTACAAAGTCTGGAAACAGCTTTTTTCCAATTGGCGTGACAAATAACTTCAACAATTTTCACTCGATTTACTTCAAATTAAAAAGTTATGTTCCTAATTGCATTTCGCAGAGAAGTACGTACGGAATTTCTGATTAATCGAAAACTTTTCATTTTATGAGCAGTTATAACGAAATTTTTCACTAAAAATTCATTTCTCAAGTTCAAATACCTGCAACTTTTGCATAAAACAATATTCCTTAAATTTCGTACGTACTTCTCTAGGTATTCTAATGCAGATTGACAAGAATTTTTGTTTTTCGTTCTAGGTAAAAAATTGTGGATGCTAAATGTCACGCGGCGGAGCGCCTAAAAAATGATGAAAGAAAATATTAGTAGTTGGCCAATTTGTACATCGAAATGTGTATATATATATATATATATATATATATATATATATATATATATATATATATATATATATATATATATATATATATATATATATATATTCTAATAGCTTGATATTCATACTAAATAGATGTGTAATTATTTTTTTGAGTGAATCACTTTTTCATACGAAAAAAAAATTGTTAAATTCGCACATGATTTTATACCCGTTACTGTGGCCTAGCCCCTTAAGCGTAACAACTTTTATATCAATATCTATAATATAAACCCATTAAAAAAATCATAAAAATAGTATTTTTTAGTGTCTAAAGTGAGAAGACTGGGATCTGCGATTCCAGGGCCATAAAATAATGAGAATAAAATGAACCCGACGAAAGAGCTGAGGGATTACTTCACAGCCGGTAACTCCTAACTTCCAACTAACCTCCAAATAGGAACCTTAACCTCCAATTCTCGCTCAAAGAACCAAAGTTCCAACGTCCTCTCAATCCAAAGCTTCAAGGACACTTTTCCCCCTACTATTAGCCCAATCTCGATGGAGTCTCGCAGATGGAACGCAAGGCTCAATGATCCGAATCTTCAATTATCCGTACCTGTAAAAAACATTTTAAAAAATCCCAGCTGATGTTCGTCATTGCGATTGGCCAAGATAAGCTCGCGAACCGGCACGAAAGTAATCCCAAAGAGAAAGAGCGACATACGTACGTATGCGCGTTATAGCCTGGATGAAAAAAAAGGCCGTCACGAAGGAGTTGCATCGTTGGAGATTTCGCGTCTCTCGTGCCGTCACACGATCGGGCACGGGCCTTGAATTCACTCGGTATTCCCGACGCGCCTTTTCAACGTGCTGGAGGCTCTCGGGGCCTGTCTTTCGTTGCAAAAGTGCACGAGCCTGGCCTCTGTTCTAGCCCGGCGGGCAGTGTACACGGCGAATGCCGGCCAAAGACCTTCCCGAAATTAGTAAATCTTACACGCAGAGTAGCCAAGGCGAGAGAGAGAGAGGGAGAGAGAGAGAGAGAGAGAGAGAGAGAGAGAGAGAGAGAGAGAGAGAGAGAGAGAGAGAGAGAGAGAGAGAGAGAGAGAGAGAGAGAGAGAGAGAGAGAGAGAGAGAGAGAGAGAGAGAGAGAGAGCGAGAGAGAGAGAGAGGGAGAGAGAGAGAGGGAGAGAGAGAGAGAGAGAGAGAGAGAGTGAGAGAGGGAGGGAGAGAGAGAGGGAGAGAGAGAGAGCGAGAGAGAGAGAGAGAGAGAGAGAAACGAGCTACCGTGTGTGGCGCGTAGGAGCTTGCATTTTTTATGCGGCCTCCTTCGTCCTTCGCTTTTCTCGCCACAGACATCAATAGCTCCGAGGCAAAAGGTCGTATGTGAGCGGGGACAAGCGCAGGAAAGAAGTTCTTCCGGCCTTGAAGCTGGGCCGTACGGCATCGGGTTGTGCATCGGGAATAAGAAAAGAGGAGCCACAAAGAGACGGTACGGTGAAAACGGCAAGATCTTTCTCGCACAACGGAGACCCGATGAAGGGTGGAGCAGATCGATCTTTGGCCTTCTTCAATTTCTTTACTCGTTGCGAGAAATGCAAAGGAACACTCGAAATTTACATTTGCCGTGAACGATTAGTATTTCGCAGCTTGTTTTTTTTCTTCTTCTTCTTCTTTTTCCTATCTGCCTGAGGAAATCAATGTTTCTCGCCCCTTCAGGCGTCATTTTACCACTGCGAGATACGAGATCTGACAGCTATCGCGGCAGCCTGACGACGCACGCAAAAAGCCATTTTTGACGCAACGTTACGAGGAATTGCATTGTCACGAGCTGGCCGTGATTGTTCCTTTTCGTTCCTTTCTCTTCCTCGTTGAAAGCGTGAGAGGAAAATTGATCGTGGCGCAAGGGGTGAAGGAGAGAATTACGCGTAACTGTCGATGCGCTTTGCACGCAGGTGCTTTTGGACCGGAAGGCGCCAATCGGGGAAAAAAGTTGGCTAGAGGGGTCGAAGAAAACTGCGGAGTAAACACTTTCCCTTCGATAAATATGTGGAATATAAAGGGTGTCTCAAAATGATCTGACATACTTATTTATCAATACGTATTATTTATTTGAAAAAAAAAAGAAAATTTGATATTTTAATTTTAATATAAGGTGCAAACATGGAGGTTGTGTGGAAAACAATATTTGATCAATGGCATAAACTGCATGGACTTGGAAGACATCTTTCGAGTCCTTCTTTCTTTGAGGTTTTTTGAAAGGAAAAGTGTATGACAGTGATCCACAGACCGATCCGGAGCTCAGGAAAGCAATTGGACGCACCATTAATTAAATTAGTCTGCAATTATGCCAAAATGTTAGTGAAAATTTCGAGGACGAGGCAGTGTTTATCGGATATTGTGTTCCACAAATAACCTCCATATTTGTACCTTATATTAAGGCGTTACCCCCACTTGTAGCGCAAAAAAGGCCTTTTTCATGAATTTTTTTAAAGAAAACTACAAAACTTTTTTAATCGATCAATATACCATCTTAAAGAACACATCTTGAAGAACTTTCAGTAATTTTTTTATTGAAAAATATTACATTGTTTAGTGGCAAATGGCCGTCAATGAAATAATGTTTTTATATACACGGTTTGCGGTGACCAACATTGCGGCGAAGTGGATCATCTGAAAAAAAATGCGGATGGATTTAGTCAAATATAAGTATAAGCTAGTCTTTAATCGGAGGATTTTAAAAAATATTCATTTTTCACAAAATGGCGGACAGTCAAAGTTAATGGTTCGATTTTAACGAAAAAAAACGGCCGTTTTTTGGCTATAAAACCGCCATTTTTTTTCGAAAAAAAATCGTACGATTAAAGACTACATTTTTATGTATTAAATAAGCCTGCAAAATTTCAAGAAGATCGGTTCATTAGTGTTCGAGTAATCTTGGTCACCGACTTCAGAAATGCCATTTTGAGAAAAACGCGTTTAAAGTTTCAATTTCCGGTCGTTTACACAACGGATTCTTTTCTTTCAACGCTCATATCTCAGTCAATTTTGTTCGGATCGACTTGAAATTTTCAGGACATATTCTCAGATACTTATACTTAAAAAAAAATGCAAGAAAAAAAATCGATTTTTTCAAAATCGCAAGTGGAGGTAACCCCTTAAACAATTTATATGTTAAAAAAATATTTGTTAAACCAAGCTTTTATTTACTGTACTAAAAAGTAGATTTATTTACTGTAGCAAATGTACCAAACTGTAGATTTATAAAAGTAGTTTTATTTACTGTACTAAATAATTTTCTTTACCACGTCACCTATGAATAAATAAAAGCTTGGGGCGATCAACTTTTGAAATGTTTAATAAATTTAATCGATACAGTTTCATTAACCGTATTCAATTTAGCACAATGGTAATTAGAGAAATTATTATCACACGTTTATACTCAGTTTCAGGATTTTTATTTAATAAATCTAAGGTTGTTTTATAGTAAATTAAATACAGTTGATATGTTAATGGATTTATGTAAATTAAAGATTACATATCTAAATTTTGAGCGACCCAAGCTTTTATTTATAGTCACATATAGGTGACGTGGTAAAAAAAAATTATTTCCTACTTTCTAGTACATTAAAGAAAAGCTTGTTTTTTTAAATATTTTTTTTACATATGAATTTCTCTCTACTTTTTAGACTTTAATTAATTTTACTCATTAACCGTATTCAATTTAGCACAATGGTAATTAGAGAAATTATTATCACACGTTTATACTCAGTTTCAGGATTTTTATTTAAGAAATCTAAGGTTGTTTTATAGTAAATTAAATACAGTTGATGTGTTAATGGATTTATGTAAATTAAAGATTACATATCGTAATGATGAGCGACCCAAGCTTTTATTTATAGTCACATATAGGTGACTTGGTAAAAAAAATTATTTCCTACTTTCTAGTACATTAAAGAAAAGCTTGTTTTTTTAAATATTTTTTTTTACATATGAATTTCTCTCTACTTTTTAGACATTAATTAATTTTACTAGTTAATTGTTACTAGTAGTTTTGTAGACATGCATGTCAAAAATAACAAAGACTGTAATTGGGATTGAACTTACGACTAATTGCTTCATATAAACCTTTCACATACAAACACAGTCGGCTACGAATTTGTTTGCATGTGTTAGTGAGCTTTTATGTGGGTGATTAGACATCGCTAAGTTAACATGAAAAGTTGAAAATTGTATGTATATATTTTTATTTTTATTGTCCAGTTTAATCATGCATTGTCATCTTTTAGATACATGTTTGCAAAATGTCCAACCTCTAAATAGTCGGGAAATGGGTGAAATATCGATTTTACATTTTGCATTTCACAGAAAGTCAAGTTAAGAGGCCAGTCCACTTTGAAATTTTTTTTTTTTACTTTCTTTGTTTTTCATCTGCCATTTTTTCATCTTTCGATAAAACTTTATATCCGAGGGTCATTTTGTAGCTGGTGTCATACAGAATCTAATGGACTTTGATTTTTTTGGCCCACCTATTTTTAAGGCGTTACGTTAAACTGTAGTTTTTGTACTTAAAAATGCATAATAATAATTTTTTTTAAATGTATTTCAATACTTTATTTATCAAGCTCAACAACTTTTATATTCATATCTTTTTAAAAATCCTAAAACAAAAATCGCGAAAATAGCCTCTTTTCGTGGCTCCAAAGTGGACTGGCCCCTTAAATAAAAGCTTGTAATAAAAATTTTCGTACTTTTCCAATAAACAATACATTTTATGAATAAATCAAAATGTCCGGTCATTTTGAGACACCCTATATATGCACACACACTCGTATATTTTCCTATAAGTATCGACGATAAGATCCGGCGTGTTTGTAGATATATATCGCATCATCTCGCTCTCAACTGCGCGGCGGTTATTCCCGCAGCTCGATCGAGACACGCGTCGATTTGGGCATTGTAAAATCGGCGTCGAGATCTGTCAAAGAGGGTGAAAAAAAAAATAAGATCCTCGCTAGATCGGGGCTTCAGCTGTTCGTTTCTTTCCAACACGCAAGCACACACGTTTCGGAAAACGGAAGAGGGCATTAGGCTTTCGACGCTCTTTATTCTACGTCTTCTCTGCTTTTTTTTTCGCTCGCCCTCTTACCACTTATTTTCTCTTTTTTTTTCATTAGGGTTGCAATCTCGTAAAACGACGGATGGAGCTTCTCCGGGAAGATCTTTCTACCCAACTTTTTTTTCTATCCCCCTTTAAGCGTTTCTTTACCTGATCCGCGGGAAAAGTGAAGGCCCGCGGAATATCGTAAAAAAATGTCTCGTGGGCTCAATTTTTTTTGGCTCCATCGACTCCCCGACGCAAAGCCCTTGACGTACGATCTTCCGTTCGAAATTCCGTAGATTCGTTAAGTTCGTTTCTGCGCTCGTCAAGACGAGAAAAGAAACTGTGGTTAGGGTTTTTTCTACCCAATCGTCAATGTCGAATCGTTTACGGGTGAAAAAAAATCATCGTTGATACAAGGGGCGGGCAAAACATCTTTGAATGATTCGAATAAATTTGATCTGCAGCGTCAAGCTTATTTTAACAGGTCACATCTAAATTGCGGCCGGAAAAAAGAGGAATTTTCGTCATCTTTTGCTGGGAAAACAAGTTTAGGCTTTTGATTTTTTTTACATAAAAAAGTATGGTCTTAAGTACATTTTACTATTTTTTTTCGAAAAACATTTATAAATGCGGAGAGCACTGCTGCTCGGAAACCAGTGATGGCCGTTAATCAATTGAATTTTCAATCAGTTCATTAATTGACCAAAAACGTAATTGTATTTAATTTAATTGCGATTAACATTAATTGCAATTACACTATTAATTGCATGCTGCAATTAATCGTAATTACACTATTAATTGCATGTTGCAATTAATTTATTTGGATTAATCTATGTTAATTGCAGCTCGCAATTAAAGCAATTGCAATTCACTTGTTTAATTGCGCTAAGAAACGATTAAAGCTAACAATTAACCTCATATACGTATTTCCATAAGTAACACATTTGTTCTGACGCCACTCCGCGCCCTATACAATGATCAGTTTTAATTGTGAGTTTTAAATCAAATACATTAAAAATATTGAAAATTAATTCGTTTCTAATTGTGCGATGTCACGACTGGTTACCTGTTTTATTGTTTAATTGGTTAATTGGTTAATTGGTTGATTGTTTAATCGGTTAATAATTAATCGTGAGTTTTCACAATTACAATGCATTAATTGTTAATTGTTATAGTCGTGATAAACAATTAATTAATTATTTATTAATCTTTATATACCCTAGCAATTAAATTTTGTCCAACACTGTCGACAATAAATCAAACGCATTTAGGTTTCTATGAAATTATCAAGTTATTGGACAGAGGATGTGAAAATATTGATTTTTGAAGAAATTCCCGCACACCAATGTGAAAGTATCAATATTTGGTGCAGAAAACTCTCTATTTTTGTCGATAATAAAAGAACGATGCATTGGAGAAAAAATCGTCATTCAAGCACTTCTTTTTGATAAGTAAAATAAGCTTGTAAAATTTGAAGTTGATCGGTGCAGTAATTTTTGAGATATTGCGATCGACGATTTTCAAAAATTCTGAGAAAAACGCGTTTAAGGGGGGAGATGTCTTTAGGCGAGGAAAAAAATTGGTGATTATCATTATTTTTTTTAAAGGAAATATTTCTTTGTCAGTTTTGAGACTTAGAGTCTGTTTTATTACTACTTGTGGCTATTGCGTAGTATTTTTTGTATTAATCTTAAACAATGGCGGAAGGAAGAAGGCGGTCTTTTAAACTGCATTTTCAAAAGTGGCGTGGAGCATAGCGCAAAAACTAATCAACCGATTCTAATGAAATTTGGTATACATCTTTTTAACCTCATTGTAACCACATGACCCTAATGTTTTTGAAAATAAAAAATGGTGTTTTTTTTTATTGCATAAAGTAGCCATTTTTCGGAAAATTCAATTTTTTGTTGTTTAAAAGCGTATAATTTCATCGATTTGCAACATTTCTCCCTTTTTCTTGGTTCATATTCTGCGTATGAGTGTTACTAAAAAAAAAATCTTCGTCGGTTTTTTTTTTCAGATTAATCCCGCCGTCTCTACGTGTCACGCCATCTGACAACATCTGCTGAAACCCGTTTAGAAAACCGTGTCATAGCTCCGCCATTTTTAAAGATAAAAAAAAGAAAATACCACTCAACAGCTAAAAGTAGTAATAAAATATACCCTAAGTATAAAAAAACGTGAAGAAATCTTTCATAAAAAAAAAAATCTTGCAAATCATCAATTTTTTCCTCGCCTGAAGGGAAGTTCGCCGGTTTGCGGAACCTACCTATAAACCTCCATACCTCCCTCAATTTCAACCCGACCGACTTGAAATTTACACCGAATATTTTCGAAATCTCGTACTTTGAGAATACATCAAAAACCAAAAAATCGAGATGTCCAACATTTTCAACCAGGCGTGAACCCTCAATGAGTCAACCTGGAAGATATTTGCAAACGGCTCGAGACTATTTCATTCGAACTTAGCGAATCAACATTTCGGCACGCGCGAACGGAATCCCGCATATTTCACCATCAAGATCCAAAGTGGAGATATAAAAATTAAAAAAAAAACGAATCAAGTATGTTCCAGCGTTTTTTGAGTGGCATACAAACGGCGTGCTCGTGACCAAAGATTTCACCAAAGCGTGAGAGATCAAAGAAGCGAATTATGCATATAACGAAACGAGATAAACAAGGTCGTCAGAGGGTGGCCCGATGGTTGGCTCGTTCACGACGAGTCAAAAAGAATTTTAGGACACGAAAAAAAAAAAAAAAAAAAAAAAAAAAAAAAAAAAAAAAAAAAACGATATGGAAGAAAAAAAAAGTCGACGAAAAGAATACTACATCGATAATTAATGAGTGAGCTCGTGCGTTCCCGAGCGATATCGGGCCGTGCGATCGCGCATCAATGTATGCAAACACACCCCGGGAGCATCTTGTAATAGACACACTATAAACCGAAAGATCGAGCCGAGTCTAGACGGGACTTTCATTTTCTCTTTTTCCATTTTTATATATCCTTAAGGGAAAAAACGAAAAAAAAACATCCGTGTATAAAACATGGCAGTCGTCACCGCACGAAACTCAACTGGCCGTCAACGGCTCGATTAATCTATATATTTACGTGGGTCGTGGACGTCAGAGAAATAATTAGCGGGGTTTCACCGCGGGTGCTAGAAAACCCGCAGCGGACACGAGTGCATCTCCCGCCAGGACGCGAGCGAAGAAAAAAAAGAAAAGAAGTACGAGTTCACGAGGAAAAGCTTGACGTCCCGTGGTCTGGAAACTGGAGCGACAGAGATTCACTACAGGTATCCAGACTGGGGCACGCTGCTATGTGCCGCCAAATTTGAATAAACTTTCAATAATCCTTTACCACGTGCTTCGTGAGCTATCGCCATAAATATTCCACGGCGATTGCCCGTTTTTATGCAAATGTTTTATTCCACTGGAAAAAGGCCCCTCGGCCCTTTATTTGTGGTCTGGTAGCCTTCTCGAAAGTTGCCGACCAAAACGGTGAATTATTTCGGTGCAATCGACGAGACTGCGATTTTTTCTTTTTAATTTTTCGGTTGCGATGGGGGAGGAGTAAAACTGGAGAACATCGAAATTTGTTAGTTTTTCAACTTTATAATGCGTGGTCGATTTTTTTTCGAACTGGCGACAGTGATTTCTCGAAAACCGTGAAACCGATTTTGTTTCAATTTTCTTGACTACTCCTAGATAAGTAAATGTTGTTGATCTAATTTTTTTTATTTCTCACACAGGTTTATTTACTGTTGAAAAAACGATCCATTTTCGTCATCGAAAATCACATTTTTGATTTCGCAATTTTGGGTTGAATTAAAATGTTGAACAACGAAAAGATCGACAAGAGAATATTATGTACTGAAAGAATTTTCTTCAGTTTTTTAAAGGGTAATGTGTAGTTGGGAAGTCGAAAAAAAAACACTTTTTTTCAGAACCAATATATTTTGACAGTATATTATAATCTTGGAAATGTTACTTGAAAATTTCACGGTGATGGGATTGAAATTGACAGATTTATCGGCTGTTCGACATTTTCAACGCTTTTTTTCTTCAAAATGTAAAAATCTAGTATTTGATCGAAGGATTTTTTTCCCGATGTATGCTTTCGATTTGATGAACGAAAAATGCCCATTATTTTGTTTGGGTTTGTTTGGGTTTGTTTGGGTTCAAACAAACAAAAAAATCAAGACTCTTACTTTGAACACGCGCCATTTTCTTTTGATTTGGTATTCCAGAAATTCGTTTGATCAATCATAGGATAACCTAATACACTATAAAAATCTGTTTGATTTTTTAAGTTCGGATAACCTGGTTCGAAGTGCATTGCTCACGGTAAAAAAAACTTTTCCAGAGGTGCTCCCGGACATCGGTTGTAAATCGATTATAATGAAATATTTTGACAGAAAAAAGTTACAGAGTGTTCTTCAGATGATACTTTTTTAAATACCCAATTTTTGTAAACATTTACCATCACGAGGTTCTAACAAAAAAATTCAAAAAATGCGCTGTTTTCGACTGTTGCATAGACGTGCTGCAATGGTGGTCATCTCAAACAGTGATTTAAAAACGTGTTGCGGTAGCCCGCTTGATACGGCTGGATATTTTTTATTAAAAAAAAATGTTCCACAATGTTACAAGTATATATAATAAAAATAAAAAAACTCCAAAAATGTCTAATATTTCTTTGAATGCCGCGAAGAAAATATACCCCAGTGTAAAAAATTAAAGAAAATATTCCACAGTGTTAAAAGTATATATAATATAAATAAATAAAGCTTAAAAAGTGTCTAATATTTCTTTGAATATCCTTTTTCCAATTGATGACTAAGCGTGCCCCCAAAATATCTCCAATGACAAAAATCTTCCGAAAGCTTCCGGTACAAGAATACGTACGTCGAAGAAAAATGTATGAAGACTTTGGCATGGGCATCACCCCGTTTTCCTCAAACTAGTTTTTTTTTCCCAAGGATATTCCGAAGTTGAGTCGAATGATGAGGCCGAAAGAGTTTCATTTAGTGTGCAGTAATCCAGGCGTTTGAAATCACGCGAAGCGTGGAATACGAATTCGCCACGTCTCAAAGTCTGGCAGATCAGACGAGGATTGAACGAGGATCGAACGAGAGGATCATAGTGTCCATATATTTATAACAGGTACGCAGTCTGTGAGCATGAACGACGATCCATTGATCGCACATTTCCGTAAAAGTCTCCATACTTTCCTCATTCGATTCCTCGGTCGATTCTTCACGGGGCAGTCGTCCGGTTGTCCGAAGCAACATGCGTGAGACCAACGCGAGACGGTAAAAGAATCGTGAGGATCGAGAAGAAAGGGTTGTCCCACTGGCGAGGATTGAGTCGACGACGGCTACATCCCGTGGCCCAGGTGTCAACGACGAATAGAGTTATTCGACGAACCGACACTTTTCGAAGCGCCTCGAATCTACAATCAATTATGCCTTTTTTTCCACATTCACTGATTGATGCGTTTTATGCGCAAAGATTTTTATTTCACTACCGCGGTACGGCGATCCATCAACGAAAGAAATCCATTCAGCTGAATGTGAATCAAGACGAGGATTTGCGAAGATGTACGAAAAAAAAAAATTAATTCGTGGGAATCAGACTTTGTTTTGATTGACAATGGGAATACCTTAAAAAAGTACCCGGTACGTTTCGTAGATTTCGCCAGATAGTCCAGTAAAAGAGACGAAAACCCTGTACTTTTTAGTATAGAATATCCAACAACCTTAAAAAATAGAACCTGTAGAATGCTCAACAACCCTAAAAAATAGGGGTTGAAAACTTAAAATCGCCGTATCTCGATAATTAATAGCCCGATCGAAAAATAGTTCAAACAAAAGTTGTTTAGAACAATAAAATTCGTATAAAGTTATCTGACGGCCAACCCCCTGCCTTTGGAAATAGCGGCACAAAAACTGGGTCAATGGTGCTCTCGTATTTTTGTGCCGCTATTTTCAAAGATAGGGGGTTGGACGTTAGATAACTTTATACGTATTTTATTATTCCAAACAACTTTTGTTTGAAACATTTTTTCATAGGGATATTAATTATCGAGATACGGCGATTTTTAAGTTTTCAACCCCTATTTCTTAGGGTTGGGGCAAATTGAGGGGCAACATTTTATTGGCGTTGCTTTCAGTATGCAACCATCTACCTTATGTAAAAAATTCATGTTTGACGCTAAAGTGTGCTGGGTTTTCGCCTCTTTTACTGGATCAAGAGTGTCGGCCAGACCTACAGAAAGACCTGCCTTGAGGAAAGCATTGCGCACGTTTTGGGGAAATACAGAGCCTCGGACATCACGAAGAAATTGCCGGTACAATCCAAATATGTTTTTTTTTTGTATTTACGGTGAGGACACGACAAACAAAAGTAGAGAATCTGGTACTGAATTTGTAGGGCAGGTATACCCCGCTTATTATAGTCATCAGCTTCGACACGAAGATAAGCTGTGGGGTGCGAGATTATTGACGGAAAGTTCAGCGCAAATATCTTAGTCTAGAAAGTCCTGAAAGATATTTTTTTTTGGTGCTAGAACAGCTTGCCGAAGTCATTAATGAAAACTCAACGTATTCAAATGTTTGGTGGTTGCTTAAGGGGGTTGGAGTATTAGCCACTATGCAAGATTAAATTTGAAAAAAATATATGTTATTCTCCAGACTATACTGAGTCTTTACGAATTTTTTTGACATTTTTTCGCCTCAAAACACTAGAGATAAAAAATAGTTTAATGTATGTAATTTTACGTGCGGTTAGATACGCGACGTTCATGCACGTGATGTAATTTTGTTGGGTATTCAGCACCACGATAGACCATTTGTAACGACAAATTAACGCAAACTAAACCTTTACAAATATTTAGAAAAAAGACCCTGCTCATCTTAAACCATATATATTGGATATTTAACCATCAAGGTTTGATGAATGATTATGAATTGGAGTAACCGCATTTCGACAACACTTAATATTAATTAATGGCAATGGTAAATAATCTAAATAATAATAAATAAATAGAAATAGGCATAGTTATATATTACTCAAAATTTCATTTTGGGCTGTTAAAAACATTCGTTGGCGCTGTTTCTTCATAATAACCATCGATAATGTTATACTTTTTCAAATTGATAGTCACACGAAAGTTTTTCTCATTTATGTAATATAAATAAAAACATCCATAATTTTGCCCTTCAATAATATATTCTATGAAAAATTAGCATCTTCAATATAAATAATATCCCCTCTATCTATTTTTTTAAGTTCATTGAAAAAAATCATCCCTGACTTGAACATTAATCAAAAATTCAATTTTGCATATAAATACAATATCTTGTTACTTATAAAGAGAAAAATCATCACGAGAGGCGGAAATCCACTAAAAGCGCCACAACACACGAACGAAAAATGAAAGAATAAAGTTAGTCATTATTTTAGATCAGATGCTTATCTTTTCTAGTGGCTAAATCATGGTTATCATTTCGGCAACCCATCCTTGTTCAGTTTATTAACCGCCCGTTGGCACACTTATCTCTAGCCACGACTTTGGTCAATTAACCACCTGCCATTAATAACCCTTTAATAGCTTTTTATTTTAAAAAATCACCAATGCACCTCCAACTCTTCTCAATATATTTACATTATTGAAATTTTGAAATTCCAACGTTAAATTGACAAAAAATTATTAAAAATTTCAATTTTGGGAAAGTGAACGTTTATTTTAAATTCGTCCGGGTCAACATGTATTGTTTCCAACGCCTTGGCGTTCTACTATCGACGTACAAAATCTTTAGAAAGAAGATAACCGGTCCTGAGTGCATGGGCGATCGAGGGTGGAGCAGGTGAATTTGTTTGATTATTCACCGAATGTAGGTAATTATTAAAATTCTTTACTCAATTCTGTCGCGTATGTACTCGTGTATTTATCCGTAAATAAGCTTCACTCTTACCTCTCGTTACTTTTATTACCGTCCATAAGTATGACTGGAGATTCGCGAGCCAGGGTCTTAAAAGTACGCGACGTAGGTATATATATATAATGTAATCGGTAGATTCGCAAAGATATCCGGCGTCGAACGAGAAACATGTTTTTCATTTACCTGTTTAATTTACTCACCCATGTTATATATATATATATATATATATATATATATATATATATATATATATATATATATATATATATATATATATATATATATATATATATATAGCGATCTGTCGATCAGGGGGTTCTGCGAAATTCCTTCAACGCCTGTGGCCTATCGACGAGCCGCGATCGCCCGAAGCGAGAAATCAACGGAGACATCAAGAAAACGAGACGGGAGACGAGAGAAGAGTCTCTCAACTCCTCTCGTGTCGTCTCTCATCAAATGCTTGCCTTTTACATCGATCGTGATTTTCACTATCATAGGGGCGATTTACTCGATAAAAGATCTTCCAATCGTGTCATTATTCGGCTATCCAGCCAATACATAGTTAACATAGTACAATATTGAACGTGCCATCTGAAAACTCTTGTTTGGGTTGACGACGTTTGGGTATAGATGATTAAGTAGCCGGCCAGGAATGCATTCATTGAATGGTATTTTGACAAATTTGCGGTTTTGAACATTTTTAGTGACAGCTCATTGCAATTATGAAAGCGTTTTGAAAAACTAAAACTTCGAAGAAAAACTTCGAAGAAAATGCAATATCAAAATTCTGGAGTGAGATTTTATTCGATATTTATTTCTGGGTATATCAACAACAATCAGGATTTTTTTTGTCACGTATAAAGAAATTGCGATTTGTATTGGCACATGGCAAATAGTGACTGGAGGGTTCTGCAAATAAAATAAAATTAAAATACGGGAACGTGGAATAAAATCTTTAAATCCTGTCCTGACCAAGAGATCATTAATGCACCATCGATTAATCAATATTAATTTGAAAACTCAACTTTGTATGTATTTTTTTTTTTTTTTTATTGGTTTTTTCCTTAGGTACACGCTTTTCGCGTTTGTTACCTATTCTTCCCCACATTATGACCGTTCTTTCCTCTACTGTTTACTCTCCTTTTTTCTCCATCTTTTCCTCTGTTCCCCCCTCTTGCGGCCGCAGCCGACTTCCCCCTCCGTATTATATTCATCATGACATTTTCTGTCATGGGTATAGGGAAACTGCGGAAAACCTATACCAATACAGCCGGTCATCGAATTCGCCCCCCGGTCGTGGAACTAGTCTTATTTCGCCGCGAAATGCCGAAGAAAAACATTTCACGACGAAATGTACGCGACCGGGATTCGAACCCGGGACCTCCCGGTCCGCTGGTTTAGTGGCGAGCACGCTAACCACTAGACCATCGCACCGGTCTAACTTTGTATGTAATAAAATCGTACAAATGAAACGAAAACTTGACATCAATTTGAATTCATCAAAAACTCAAGTTCGTGTGTAATTAAATCATAAAGATTAAATTATCTGTAATGGAATCGATTAAACGAAAACATTAAATCAAACTAATTGAATTAATAAAAAAACTCAACTTTGTATGTAGTCATGGTATTTTATTATTTATGAAGAGACAAAGTATCATAAAAATTAGGAAACCACTAAATATGCAAAATGTCAGAAATCAAAGATGACGGACTAAATTTGATTTTATTTTTCGAAACATCGGCTGATAAGTCAGGTACTTATCAGAGAAATGGAGCAAACCATCGCGATTTTTATTCGCTCGTGAGCGAAATTTTCGACGATTGTGTCGATAAATATTGCACCGAGGTTGGGACAATCGATAACGAGTGTTAAAAAAAGTTTGAAATTTCGACATTTTGTACATTATCGCGTTTTATTTGCTTGGCAAATAAAAAAGAACCGATCGGAGAATCGCGGGCTCTCGTCTCCGTCACGAGCCCCGGCGTGTCTTGCTCAACAAGCCGGCTAAAGATGAGGGGTGTAGATGAGGGGGACCATCATATATAGCCGTACAACGAGTGTTCTTGAATATTTTACGCGTAAGGCAGGCAGCTGCCCAGGGAGATCGGATAGCTTTCAAATTATCCGGGCGACTTGCCTCGAGTGCTCCCGCGCGCGCGCTCGTTTCTTCGTTCCTTTCCTTTACGTCGTTCCCTCGCATTCTCTGTCGTTTAAATGCCGAATAAATCATGCAATCATTGGCCATACCAGTGCACAACAAATGGCGGTGTATTTGTTTTATTTTTGTTTGTTCTAGATAAATATTATCCAAACGATGGCGAATCAAGGACCTTTTTCGAACGTGAAAAAATGGTTGTAAGACAGCATTTTTTGAAAAACGGTTTGGAATTTCGAAAAAAAATCTTATAAATGTATTTTTTTTAAATGTAAATTTTATTATTGAGAAATGTTTTCATAAATTACATTTTTTGAAAACAGCAGTTTAGAAAAATGTATTAATGCCAATTTCTCGAAAACTATTGTGAATTACAATTTTTTTGGAAATGCTTGCCGGACCGAATCTTAAGGCCGGAGCCAGAATTAGAAGGTCCGAAAAATCGGTGTTTTTTATTGCTTAGATCGATGGATAAAGTATCCAAGAATATATTTACAAAGTTACAGAGGCAAATTTTAAATGTTTTCGGTGATACAAGGCCAAAAGCAGAGAAGCGATTGTTATTTGATATTCATATTTTCTCCTATTGGAAACTTTGAAGCGCGTTTTCTCCAATTTTCATTTTCACGATTTTCCAAATTGGCGGGCGTGATAGCAAAAAAATTCAACGGCCTATTGAATCGAACCAAAGTTTATTTGCTTCAGCATGCAAAACTCGTCCAAGTGAATTAAAAAAGTCCTCGATAAAGTCTTTTTAATTCATTTTTATAGCACGTTAAAGTGTTTTTTTAAACACATTTTTGTTTCAAACCTGAGAAAAGTTATAATTTTACGATTTTTATCAGCTTTTTCATGAATCACCCAGTTTCAGTTAAGAATTACGAGCTGCATCATTGCCGCCAATTGGGGACTGCAGTGGCAAGATGCACTTGGATTAGGTTGATAAATCTGCAGTCGTTTATTCTTTCATGTTGAACATGTTTCATACATTTAAAATATACATGAAAATATATCTCAACGTTTACTGGACTGACTTGTTTTTTTTTTTCCATTCTAAAAAAATTTCCGAAAAAACGCTTTTTTGAACCTTCTAATTCAGACTCTCGCCTTAAGGGACACCACTGCGAGGGGACGAAAAAGGTAATTTTCTCCGATGTTTTTGGTCTGCTAGGTTATCTATTTTAGTTTTGGAAAAAAGGTATGGTGTCAAGCATACATTGAACTTATTTTGTGAAATTTTTTATTTGAAAAAATTAAAAATTAACAATGTCATTGGATATAACAGAACCTCAGTATGAAAAATGTGGTCTAAAGGTCAGATCGATAACTTGACAGCGGTGGTCTGAAAAAAAAGTTTTATAAGCTACATAAATGTAGTTCTCGTTGTAGGTAGTAGTTTTTCCAGAAAAAATCAGAAAATGGCGGGTGATAAAAAACGGTGTAATTTTGGTAAAAGTTTTACTTGTATTCAGGAGTTAAAGAAAGGAAACATTTTAAAAAACTCGGCTACATACAACGATAAGTACGGAAATTACGAAAATTTTGATTTTTTTTTCAAATAAAAAGATCGGACAATTATAGCTAGAGTTATGATTGTGGCTGGGTCAAGAAAAGTTTTAGTATACGTAAATCGTTGCGCTACCAGCTCTGACTAAATTGTCTTCAACTTGGTCAATTTTCAATATATTGGCTTGACATTTTTTGCACATATTCTTGAGTATGTATAGTTTGCGAAAATACAACAAAAAAAAAACGATTTTTTACCTGTCACAGTCACGTCCCACCTCAATAATAAAAAGGACCCAGCCACCCTCGATGGCAGCCAACATTTTCGGTCAATTGTATTCTTTCCCAAAAAAACTGACATTTCACATGTTAATTTTACTCTAGAAGAAATAATTTCGCCACATTTTTTTTTAATTCTTATTTTACAACTACAATCTGTTATTGGTAATAACAATAAATAGTTTTGGGTATTTTTACCCCAGGCGAAAAAATGGTCCACCTGTCAAAAGATCGCGACAGGAATTATTCGATGACAGTTCTCCGAGCCACCAATCCCCCAAAAATGTTCAAGCATGGGTCATTGTAATCGACATTCCGGAATATCTTTAATCGAACACGTCGATTATTTTTCTGCCCGAAATGAAACATTTCGAGTACCGATGATCGATTATTTTCAAAATAACATCTTTCGCGCTTCACTTTCGATGAGAGGTAATTGTGTATGCCAATAAATGGGAGACGGTCAATAACTGTATCAGGCTCACTCGCCGCATTCTTTCGCGCCCCTCTTTAACGCTCGCGTTATTGAGCGCGCGTATACTCCCATTTATACTACGAAAAAAAAAAATTAAAAAAAAAAACGTACCGAGCTCTCTCGCACACGAATCTCTTTAGCTCTTTCTCCGTCCCTCTTGGTCCCTCTCGGTCTCTCGTGCTTGCCGCATATAAGCTCTCGAAGTGCGGTTCCCGGTTGGCTGTCCCTTTCATTATTTTAGCCACGACGAGAAAGAGAGGACGTGTCGTATGTGCGAAGACACGAGGCTGATTTTTTTGCCTCCCTCTTTTGCTACGTCGACGCGACAACGACGATATCGTCGGGGACGAAACGTCCTCGCGGGGCTTCACGGCTCGCCGTTCAGTCTTCGGTTCTTTTTTTTTTTTATTAAAATTTTTTTTTTTTTTTTGTCGCGTGCATTTTGCCCCATGGCGAAGGTGCATGACCATGCGAGCGAACGTTATGTGCGCCCTTAACCCTGCATTAACGGACAGGACGACTTTTCGCCGAGCGCGCCTTCTTGTACCCGCAAATTGGGGCACTCGATACTCGCCGAGCCTCGGCCCTATCCGTATCCACACCTTACACGCACGGGCCCCCATATGCGACGTATGCCTACTTTGAAAAATGGAAAAGTATTGAAAAAAACGTGTTGCCCCCGCAGGGGTGCGAGACTCGTTACGAGACTCTTTTATTTCTCGACGTCCTTTCGTTACACTCGTAACATTATCTTCAGACACGCGGTGACACCTCCACACCTCTTACGAATTGATCTCACTATCAGTCTGAATTCGAGGGTCCAAAAAACGTCTTTTCGGACATTTTTTTTAGTAGGGAAAATAACAAGTGAGCCGAGTAAACATCGAGGTATCTTTTCGTGTATATTTAAATTGTTTAAAAAAAAATGTTCAACATGAAACAATAAATAACTGCAGATTTATCAGCCTATTCCATGTGCGTCTTGCCACCGCAGTCCCCGATCGGCGGGAAAGATGCAGCTCGTAATTCTCGACTGAAACAAAAAAAAACCAATAAAATTTTCAATTGTCATATATTTTTCTTCTGGGTGAATTAAGAAAAAGCTGAAAAAATCGTGAAATTATGACTTCTCTCGGGTTTGAATAAAATGTGTTAAAAAACACTTTAACGTGCTATAAAAATTATTGAAAAAGTCTTTTTCAACGATTTTTTAAGTTCACTTACCAGAGATTTTCATACTGAAGAAAATAAACTTTGGATTCATTCTATAGGTTCATTTTTTGCTATCACGCCTGCTAATTTGGAAAAATCGTGAAAATAAAAACTGAAGGATACGCGCTTCAAAGATTTCAATAGGAGGAAATATCAATATCAAATATCAATAGCTTCGCTGCTTTCGGCCTTATATCTTTGCAAATATGCACAATTGGCCACTGTAACTTTGTGAATATATTCTTGGATAGTTTATCTATACATTTAAGCAATTAAAAAAAGAAACGATTTTTGGGCATTCTATAATTGAGGCTCCGGCCTTAACGCGAGTGACAAAACAGTCCCAGAATTTTCGCAATGCCCTAGCTCTACACACCGGAGTCCCTTGAACATCAGTGCGAAGTGAATTTAGAATTAATTAAATTAATAATAATAATATTGTCAAAAAATTTCGAATGTCTCGGGTTTTAGCACTATCTTTTTTTTATTCCGCGTAGGGTAGTGACCTTATTTTGGCACCCCAACAATAAATGACACTGCTCATCTATTCATACAGTGGCCCTTAAAATGGGCCCTTGTGGTGCCAATATTTGGACCCTTGAAGTCCCAATATTTGGGCCCTTGAAGTGTTAATAATTGGGCCCTTGCAGTGCCAATAATTGGGCTCTTGAATTGCCAATAATTGGGTCCTTGGAGTTCCAATAATTTGGCCCTTAAAGTGCTAATAATTGGGCCCTTTAAGTGCCAATAATTGGGCCCTTAAAGTGCCAATAATTGGGCCCTCAAAGTGCCAATAATTGGGTCTTTAAAGTGCCAATGATTGGGCTCTTAAAGTGCCAATGATTGGGCCCTTAAAGTGCCAATAATTGGGCCCTTAAAGTGTCAATAATTGGGCCCTCAAAGTGCCAATAATTGGGTCCTTGGAGTGTCAATAGTGCACTCAAAGTGCCAACAATTGGGTACCTTATCCTATATCTAATCGTAAGCTTCGTAATTTTATCGACTTGTTTAAATTATTGGCCTGTTCATTGATAGATTTCAGATCAATAATAAAAAAAATGTTGTAGAGAAAATCAGAGTAGGTTCTCCAAATGTCAAAATGGAATCATCACCTTCGAGGGAAGTCTGCGAATCAAAACATCGAAAGTGCGGCCTTGACCCGCACCCATTTTAATATTCTGTGCTTTACCGATTTTTTTTATCGAAACCGCAGCTGCTTTTCGTCCAAAATTGACAATTTCTTGGGTTTCTGCACTTTCTCTCCATTTCAAATCCGCGTATATAAAACGTTCGTAATTCTATCGGCGTTTTAAAATGATGGGCCTGTTGTTTCTCCCTTTTTTAAATCCGCGTATATCAAAGCCTCCTAATTCTATCGACTTTTAAAAATGATGGGCCTGTTTCTTGATCGATTCCGGATCATCAGGAGGAAAAAAACGTCACAGTGAAAAATCAGAGTAGGTTTTCCGAATTTCAAAATCGCATCATTAGTTTCGAGGAAAGTCTGCGAATAAAAAAATCGAAAGTGCGCTTTACCGATTTTTTTTTCTAAACCATAGCTGCTTTTCGTGTAAAATTGAGAATTTCTCGGGTGCACTTTCTCTCTTCTTTAAGGGGTTACCCCCACTTGCGATTTTGAAAAAATCGATTTTTTTATTGCATTTTTTTGAAGCATAAGTATCTGAGAATACGTTCTGAAAATTTCGAGTCGATCCGAACAAAATTGACTGAGATATGAGCGTTGAAAGAGAAGAATCCGTTGTGTAAACGACCGGAAATTGAAACTTTAAACGCGTTTTTCTCAAAATGGCATTTCTGAAGTCGGTGACCAAGATTACTCGAACACTAATGAACCGATCTTCTTGAAATTTTGCAGGCTTATTTAATACATAAAAATGTAGTCTTTGATCGTCCGATTTTTTTTTTTTTTTTTCGAAAAAAAATGGCCGTTTTATAGCCAAAAAACGGCCGTTTTTTTCGTTAAAATCGAACCATTAACTTTGACTGTCCGCCATTTTGTGAAAAATGAATATTTTTTAAAATCCTTCGATCAAAGACTAGTTTATACTTATATTTGACTAAATCCATCCGCATTTTTTTTTTCAGATGATCCACTTCGCCGCAATGTTGGTCACCGCAAACCGTGTATATAAAAACATTATTTCATTGACGGCCATTTGCCACTAAACAATGTAATATTTTTCAATAAAAAAATTACTGAAAGTTCTTCAAGATGTGTTCTTTAAGATGTTACATTGATCGATTAAAAAAGTTTTGTAGTTTTCTTTAAAAAAATTCATGAAAAAAGCCGTTTTTTTGCGCTACAAGTGGGGGTAACGCCTTAAGTCCGCGTATATCGAAGTAATTCTGTCGACTTTTTTGAATGATGGGCCTGTTCTGCGATCCGGATCACCAACAAAAAAAGAAACATTACAATGAAAAATCAGAATAGGTTCGTCGAATATTAAAATCGAATCATCAGTTGCACGGAAAGTCCGCGCGTCAAAATATCGAAAGTGCGGCCTTGGCCCGCACTGATTTTATTATTCCGCTTTTTACCGATTTTTTTTTTTCCTCGCAACCGCAGCTGCCTTTCGCACCAGCGGAGAAGATTTATTCATGAACAATAATAAACACATAAATGCGCGTCTTGTATCGCCTCCCCCCCCCCCCGCTCTCACCCCTAGCGCATACAGTGTGGGAGGTATCGAGTTACGAGATTCAACTCCCAGCTGTGCTCATACGCTCGTTGCCCTCTTGAAGGATTAGCGAAATCGAGGAGACCATACGAATCACCGGTACTCGTTGAAGTTCACGGAGCATCAGTGGCGGATACATCGCGCAGAAACCGGTGTGATGTTTTTCTTTTCCCTCATTTCTTTCGAATGCATCCACGTGCTTGTAAGACAATACCGAGCGAGGGGGCGTTCGAGGGGGGCACAAAAAAATGGCCCCGGAGTTTCGGAGATAAACGATGACGATAGACAATAGTTTGTTTGCGGGTAGGCTGTGCGGTATCTCGTGCGAAATCGATACCCTGTGGGAATCGGTGTGTTCGTGTGTCCGGATGGCGCCCTGCGAGACCTACGGGGCGCTTGTCGGTACCTTTGAAAATTATCCATCTAATTCCTACTTCAGCTACTTCCATCCTCCGAGCAAACTCCGTCTTTTTTTGCGCTCGAACATTTTTTTTTTTTACAACACCAAGTCCCGTATCGATATCGCAGGCACAGAAATTCTCGCCCCGGATTCGGTTGAAAAATCATCGAAGAAAATCGAGGGTGGTCCGGAAGTGCTTGGAGGGTTTACGGACCCTCGAAAGTATCGACCTATATCGAGCAAGGAAAAAGGACGAAGGTTCCTTGTGCCCGTAATATTGGGGGGTACCATCGGGATCAATCGTTCATCAGGTATACAATATTCCAATAGACAGCACCGAAGATGCGGAAAAGCGCCCGACTACTACTCACCAACGTCGATGATTTATTCCATTCGTTCTCACGATGTCCAATGATACGCGAAAATATTTCCCATCCCGCCACCTCTCATCCGTAAACGTCTCCCTCGGAATAATTAATGACTCACAAATTACTTGGCAAAATATCCAGTCGTCCAACCACTAACCTTCGTACCGTCTAATACATCGAATCGAAGATTTTTTTCCGCATTATCTTCGCACTCGACGAAGTGGACCTCCATCTATCAAGACCCCTTTGCTCCCTCCCCCTGGATCCCTTTTTTTTCATTCGCGCGCCTCCTCACGCTACTTGCCGTACGGTTGAAGTATATGCTAATATTACATTTTCTGGCTGCCGGTATGCAGATGGAGACTGCACCGAGGAGGGTTAGTCAAGAGAAGCGAGAGACTAAGGGAGAATGAAAGAGAAAAAAAATCTTATTACCACAAGTTAATTATGCATTCCACGATCGTGAGGCGCGAAGAAGGGATATTTCTCCTGCCCTTTTTCCCCCTCTTTCTATCTCTCTCCCTCCCTCCCTCCCTCTCTCTCTGCTCTCTTTCTACCATGGCAAAAAAAAACAAAATAAAGGGCACGAATTTAAAGATCGAGGTCCACGAGAGGATCGAGCAGGTAGCGGGAAATCCGTCGGGGAATAATATTCAGGTCGTGAGTGATGTCGAGGGCGAAGCAAGGGAGGTGGCATTGTACTCTCGCATTGTTCGGGGGACTCGCACGTCTTCGGGCCTCGGGGCTTCGCGCATAGAATGGCATTAGGGACTGATTCTAACTTTGAAATGATTTCGGGCCAAGCCAAGGGAAGAGAGAAACAGAGGGGGGACCCAGCTACGGGCAAAGAAAAGAAAAAGCTATAACGAAGCTAAGCATTCGGTAAAAAAAAGACGATACCGCAGAAGATTTCGATATATGCACGCCTCTCTCTTCCACTTTTTTCCTCTCGTTTCTCTTTCTCTCTCGGCCTTCTCTTCTTTCCAGACCTTCCGAAGAGTGAAGACCGAAGACCTCTCGACTCACCCGACGATCGTGCGTAGTACGAAAAATCGTAGTGTACACACGCACACACGTAGGCATTTACACGTGGATGTAACAGTGTATGTTTTGGCTGCAGTATAAAACCGTCTGGGACAGAGGAAAGGAAAGAAAGGTTCTTCGGATGTAGGTTACATGTGAGACTGTAGACGTCAAAGAGACCTTTTTTCGGATTCGTTGGTTTACACTCGTATACAGGGTGCTCTTTTTTTCGATGATAAGAGATCGGAAATCAAAAAATTAAATTTTACATCCCAGTCGTGTACTGTCAAACCACTGTGACCGGCCGAAAAAGGTCGTTTTTCCGATTTTTTTTGTCTACTGGATTATTTATTTGGGATTTGGAAAGAAGGGATATTATTAAGGCGTTACCCCCATTTGTAGCGAAAAAAAGGCTTTTTTCATGATTTTTTTAAAAGAAAACTCCAAAACTTTTTTAATCGATCAATATATCATCTTAAAGAACACGTCTTGAAGAACTTTCAGTAATTTTTTTATTGAAAAATATTACATTGTTTAGTGGCAAATGGCCGTCAATGAAATAATGTTTTTATATACACTGTTTGCGGTGACCAACATTGCGGCGAAGTGGATCATCTGAAAAAAAAGTGCAGATGGATTTAGTCAAATATAAGTATAAACTAGTCTTTAATCGAAGGATTTTAAAAAATATTCATTTTTCACAAAATGGCGGACAGTCAAAGTTAATGGTTCGATTTTAACGAAAAAAAACGGCCGTTTTTTGGCTATAAAACGGCCATTTTTTTCGAAAAAAAAATCGACCGATTAAAGACTACATTTTTATGTATTAAATAAGCCTGCAAAATTTCAAGAAGATCGGTTCATTAGTGTTCGAGTAATCTTGGTCACCGACTTCAGAAATGCCATTTTGAGAAAAACGCGTTTAAAGTTTCAATTTTCGGTCGTTTACATAACGGATTCTTCGCTTTCAACGCTCATATCTCAGCCAATTTTGTTCGGATCGACTTGAAATTTTCAGGACATATTCTCAGATACTTATACTTCAAAAAAATGCAATAAAAAAAATCGATTTTTTCAAAATCGCAAGTGGGGGTAACCCCTTAAGCATACATTGACTTTATTTAGCGTTAATTGTTAAAAAAAATGAACGTTAATAACGATATTGATCGATAACTTGACAATGGTCGGGTTAATGAATAAGAATAAAAAAGTTTTATAATATATATAATTGTAGTTCTGGTACGTAACCGCTTTACGAGTAAGAAAAAATTTCACAAAATAGCAGGCGTCCGAAAAAAGTGTAATTTTGGCGAAATTTTCACTTATATTTCGGAGCTTAAAAATCACTGAATAAAAAACGGACAAGTACAACGATTTCAGGGCATAATTATATTAATGAGTTATTGAGGGAGGACACTACTGTGACGGGCCGAAAAAAGGTCGTTTTTCCGATTTTTGTTGCTTACTGGATTATTTATTTGGAATTTGGAAAAAAGGTATATTTTTAAGCATACATTGAACTTATTTCGTGTAAATTTTTATTTTAAAAAATGCAATACTAACAACGGTATTGGGGTACAATAGAGCCTGTGGATAAAAAAGGTGACAATGGTCGATCTAATAAATAAAAATAGAAAAAATTAATAATCTATATAAATGTAACTCTCGTTGTACGTAGCTGCTCGTTGAAAAAAAAAATTGGCGAAATTTTTACTCGTATTCGGAGGCTCCAAAAATACTAATAAACAAAAAAATCCTGGAAATTTTGGTTTATAAAAATTTTAAATCGGACATTTATAGCTAGAGTTAATATTCGGGCCAGGTCGTTTCGAGAAAAACGCGATTAAAAGTTTTAGTACATATTAATCATTGCGCTACTTGTTCTCACCAAATCATCTGTAACTTCGTCAATTCTCAATATGTTTACTTAACATTTTTTTCACCTACTATTGAATATGTATACTTTGAGAAAATGCAAAAAAAAATTGATCTTTCCTACCCGTCACAGTCTCGCCTAAATTTCCAAAAAAACGTAAGTTCTCAATTCATTTTAACTCATGTATATAAAAAAACGAAAATTCCGAACAATCGATTGTACAAAACGATTTTCGCCAAAGAAGATCAAGAAAGTATCGCCCCGAGGCGTTCAAAAATTGGTGACGAATGTTTTCCTACTTTCGTAATCGACCAAATTTTCCGTGAGAGGCTTAAGCCCATTTCTCTTCTTTTTTTCTCTCACGGAACAAATTGCAGTTGCAGGAAGACGTTTTTTTTTCACCATTCGCTAGGGTTTGTTGGAGCAAAAGATTTTTTCCTTTACCACCCGGTATTTGTGAGTGTCTTCGTATTTTCGTGCCTTGCACGATACTACTGCGCGTTGTATAGCGGGGTGGCGACGGCGGTGGTGGCGGTGGGCAGGTAGAAAAGTCGTTGAATGATACGGCCGGAGCGCGAGCCAGGAAAAAAGTAAACGTCCTCCGAGTGTGCCTCGAATAACATCCGTGATCGAAGACCGGACTAGGTCGACAAGGAGACGACGAAGAGAGAAGAGAAGAAGAAGGGCGTGTATGGGACGTATAGAAAAATGTACTACTGTAAAAAAAAAAAGAAAAAAAAAATCAGTTCGCAGGTAGAACCGTTAGGCACACGCCTGCAATCCACGGGGTGAGTAAGAGAAACGAGACGAAACCCGGCACATAATTCGTGTCGCATACAATTCGCGCAATTCTTTATGGAAGATCTTTCTTCCTTTTTTTTCATTCGGGGCGTAGCCTGGCGCATTAACAACCCCCTTGGTTTACCGGGGCAGCTCTTGATCCAATACTTTTTACGTACTTTTATGTACGTTCACGCGAATGTCCCGTAAGCTCCGTCACTCCCCTATACGAGGCTGAAAAATCTCCCGTATAACGAAGAATTTACGAGGCATCGAGTCAGTGCATTTGACAGTGTCACGTGTCGTTGAACTTGCCCTAGCGAAGGTACACGGCACTTTGTGAGCGTTATAAATTTCAATCACTCCTCTCCATTCTCACCAAAGGTCGTATATACCGTGGCTCGTTCTAGATTTTCCGTTTCAAATGATGTCTTTCGTCGTTTGGCTCACGTGCTACGTTCATCTAGGTCGAAAAATTGCATTTTTCAAAATTTATTTTTGTTCCACCTTTTGGCTATATACCCTGAAAACTGCATTGAATTGAGGACATCACTGTGACAGGTCGAAAAAGGTCGTTTTTACAGATTTTTTTTCGTCCACTGAATTATTTATTTGCGATTTGGAAAAAAGGTATATTGCCAAGCGTACATTGAAATGATTTCGTGTAAATGTGTATTCAAAAATATTTGCACGAAAATAAAAATAAAAATGTTTTTTAAATCGCCACGCAGCAGAACTCGAACAATTTTCGTCCAATTGACTTGAAAATTTAATTGTAGCTTCTTAGATTGCTTTAACAGTCGAGTAAATTGTAAAAAATATAGCACTTCTGATATGAAAATTATGGCCGAAAAAACGAACTTTTGTTGAAACTCGTCTCTATTTAATTTTTTTTAATTCCCCCCCCCCCCCCCCTACTTGACTGCTAAAACTAATATAATTAACAAAAATATTTCACTTAGTTCCAGGATTGCATTTATGACAGTTCTACTGCGTGCCGCGGAGAGAGTTGACTGAAAAGCAGTATAAATAAAAGTATAGATAAAAAAAAACTATAGCAATTCGTGCGCCGTCATTTTGTGTTCTGTTGACAAATAATTTTTTTTTACATACCTCAATATAAATCTAATAAAATCTTAAAGTTCTTTTGACCATGTATTTTGTTCCTTTATTTGAAAAAACTTGCAGAGAAATCGGTCGAAAATGGGCCTTCAAGTAGTGTCCTCCCTCAAACGACTTTTTCTCGAAATCCTGTTTTCAAAATTGGTGGACATGATATCTCGAGAACCCCTTCATGGATTGTTTCCAAATTTACAGGAGATACGATGAGAAACATTGAAAGGTCGTTGACGATCTCACTCTTTTAAAAAATCGATCTTAATTTTTTAATAGTTACGTAAAACTGACGACTTTTTTCATAAATTTTGTATGCTCGAGTTTCAGTTCGTTGCCATGTTGTTAAAAAAATCGATTTACAAAATGGACGATCATCAACGACTCGTATTTATTGTTAACGTGAATAACCCGTTTGGTTTTTGAATTTCAAATGGTCCTGATCTATTTAACATTCTTGTCGATACGCACGAAAAACTGAGGTCGTGCGAAACCATTTGGTTTTTTTCATCAACCGATGAAAAAAAAACACTTGAAAAGTGCAATCACCGTCTTTTAGCTCACGGGTGTAGTGCTTCTGAAGAATTAATGTACAATAAAAATTCGAGGTAACAATTCAAAGAATTAATGTACAGTAACAATTCGAATTCGTATTTAATTTAGTCGATGATAAAATGATCGGTACAGATTATTTATTTTTTTAAATTTTATTTAGATGCAGGTTGTGTTTGAAGAATTTCCCTACTTCCGTTGATCACGAATGAACTTTTTATGCCAGATAAAGTCCATGATTAAGAAAAAGACCGAAACGCTAAACGACAAAAATTGCGATCTCCCTGTTACGACGTCAAGATCGAAAAGAAGTTTGTCTGCTCAAAAATGGTCGTTTTTTGCCCACCAACGTTTATCGAAAACATGTATATACAGTACAGGCCAAAAGTTTTCGATCGCTTGGATAATTGTCAAATTTTTCGATCACTTTGGATAATTGCATTATATTGGAATAATATAATTCATTTTATAGAGCTACACTAGAAGAATTAATTCTGGACACTTACAACAGAAATTAGCTTTTTTATATTTAAACAGAAAAAGTACTTTCTGCTACGCCAAAATGATACTGTAATGTTTTTACTTTAATCGATAATGTTTGTACTAAATAGTAGCCTTAATAAGTCTACTTCGACAAGAATACAAAATATAAGTGATTAAAACGTAAGAATTATCAATACATGTGAAATTTGTTAATAACTTGAAAAGTGTCCACAATTAATTACACAAGTTTATACAGTATCTTCGTAAGGTAAAAAATAAAATAAATCGCATTAATCTAATATAATTTTTAATTAAAAAACTTTCTTATTATCCAAAGTGATCTCACATTTTTTACCGTAACGTATTTTTACTCTAACCTCACATTTCATGCAATACTAATCGAAATAATCCATTTTTCCTCCGCAATAAAATACTTCAGATAACAATTTAGATAAATACCAGAGAATACCCTAATACTAATAAAAACGAACAATTTTTTCTCAGTCATAAAATTTCGTCATTTCCAAAACTGAACATCTTCAATATTTGCCATTTGCTTTTCCCATCCAGGGGGACGGTATTTCCCGCGTCACAGTCCAGAGGCTAAATCGCGAAACAAAATATTTGTCGATTTCACGAAGCCGTATTTGTCGGAGGGATGAAAAAATATTTTCTTCCCGTTTCACTTGTCGTTTCGCAAATGCAAGCAGGGTATAAAATTGTACCGAGGAGTGAGGTCCGAGGTTTTGCTTCAAAAGACACATCCCGGAGGCGGCTTTCGGGGATTTTTATTGTCAAAAGTTTTGGAATACGAGAAGAGCTGGATGATCCGGAAACAATTCGCGCTCTCAGGTATCGTGAGATCGGTTGGAGCAGGCCAGCGCGAATACCACCGCACAAGAATGAAACGTTGCATCGCTCGGCACCCCCTGCGGCTTTAAATGTCGCCTCGCGCCGAGGGAGTTTAGCCGATAGTTTACGAGAGACGCTTAGGGATATTACGGCGCATATTTTTCGAGACCTCGGGCCCTTCCCCTTAACCGCGGGCCTGAAAATCGTAACATTTTGATTATGTGAACGCGCGCGATCGCGGAACGCCATAGAGAAATACACAGGTATGTAACATATGTGTGTGTGTGTGCAACGAGCGCAGAGTACAAAAATTCCGGGCGTGACTCTGAGCTTGGGATTTACGAGGTCGTAAGTCGAGAACGGAGTCGCGTGGCGCTCTCTTTTGCAGCACTGTCTCGGTTGTCTTGGCTGCCTTTCGTAATATTCGTTCTCTCACTCGGACGAATATATATATATATGGGACATTCCACGCCATTTCACCTAGCCCGTGACCCCACCATTTTTTATTTTTCTGATTTTTCTTTTTGTAAAATTACTCCCCATGGCAGGAATATCCACACCAATTTTTAGATTTTTATCTCTTCTCTTTTAGGAGTTATAATTTTCGAAAAATGTCGATTTCGGAAGTTTTAGAAACGTTTAAACGCCGATAACTCCGAAACTAATTGAGATATCGACAAATGTCAATACATCACTTTATTTCATTTTGAAGCATACTTTCGTTGAAAAATATTAAAAATTTATCCATTGTCAATCTCAACGTCTGTTTTTGCTTCTAAAGTGAAAACAATTTGTTTTAAAGATGATTAACATTCTCAATTTTTTTCAAAAAATTCTCTAAAATAGTGTTACCTATTCTGTGATTTTTAAGACTAGTCTCATCGTGGGCCCATTTTTTCTTCCATTTTTTTTTTTGAATTAATCATATTTTTTTAGACGATTCTTTTCATTTTATTCTCCAATAGTGCCATTAATGATCTTGTGATCTCCAATGCGGCTTTGACAGGCCTGAAATGGTTTATTTTTAATATATACTGAAATTAACATCAACAAAAATGTATTCAAAATAATTGTTTGGTTAATTTAATTTTATAGCTAATTGAAAGTAATGTTTCATATTACAAATTATATATATATATATATATAATTTGTAATATGAAACATTACTTTCAATTAGCTATAAAATTAATTCTATAATTTAATTTTATAGCTAATTGAAAGTAATGTTTCATATTACAAATTATATATATATATATATAATTTGTAATATGAAACATTACTTTCAATTAGCTATAAAATTAAATTAAGGGTGTCCTGTTATGAATGGATACTCCTGCAACTGTCAATAGGTCAGATCCATATCCTCCTATATCCTGGAATTTCAATTTAGTAAAAGTCCCACGGTTTTCGAGATTCTGGGCTTCATGTTATGTTGTTAAAAAAATCATCTGCTTTTGGTTTTTCTAATGCCATTTCTACAAATGATATGAATCGACGATAACTTAGCAACTTTTAAAAGTAATTTGCACGATATGCATAGTACATTTTTTTGCAAAATTCTGCATAAGATGTTTTTTCATAAACTTTCCTTAACTTTTAAGGTAAAAAATAAGACTTTTCTAGATAAAACAAATACCAATGAGAATAAAAAAAAACCGTGTAAAAAGCAGATGATTTTTATCTCGAAAACCGTGGGACTTTTGGTAAACTGAAATTACAGCATTTAGTAGGACATGATTTGACCTATCGACAGTTGCAGGATTGTCCATTACTAACAGGACACCCTGTATATCTATACACGTACATAAATAAGTATGGGTACTGTAGCAGCTTCTTTACGTGTAGCCGGAACTGGTCCTTCGGGAGCGATCACGCCTACGGTAGAAAGAGAAAAAAAACATGCCGTTCGAACGACATGTTAATTTTCGGCTGCCCAGACCTCCTTTTTGTCGGCAACTATGTACTGTATACACGTATGTATATATGTGTATATTCCGGATAGTTACGAAAAAGTTCACCAGTCAAAGAGGAAGAACTGACTGCCCAGGCGCCTTTGAGCTACTTCTGAAGGAAAACAATGGAAAAAGTCGTCCCTAGGGATAAATCGTACAAGAAATACGTGCCCAACCCTTCGAACGAAAAGGGGCGAGTTAGGTGGAAAAAAGGAAAAACCAGAAGGTAGTAAAAAAAGGATTTCAATTAAGCCGCACTACTTTTGTATGTTGGCAATTCTGGTGGAAACGAAGGCGTCTTACGGCACAGGGATGGGCGAAAATGCATCCCGGGAATCTATAAATCTATCGGTAGGAGTTTGATCTCTGGAAGGGGCGGGTCGTTGGTCGACAAACAAAATACTCTCTGTAAATCTTCTTTCCGAGACCCCAAAGATTTCAATTAGACCGCGAAACTGGAACAATTGGCACACTTGATTGGATAATTGGAGTCCGTATGCAAGTATTTTTTAAGGGGTTATGTCTAGTTGTAATAGTCAAAAAATCACTTTTTTTCAACATCAATATATTTTGACAGTATATCCTCTTATAAATGTTCCCTGAAAATTTCAGGGTGATTGGATCAAAATTGATAGATTTTTTAGGCTGTTACATTGACGCCCGTCGGAATGCTCGGAGCGTTGGTCAACATTTTAAACGCTTTTTTCTCGAAAGTACTTTTTCAAAGTCCGTGAGCAAAATATCTCAAAAACTATTACATCGATCTTTTTGGCATTTTTAGACTTTTTTCTCGATATAAAAATATAGTATTTGATCAAAGGATTTTTTTTTCGATGTATACTTTCGATTTGATAAATGAAAAATGTCAATTGTTTTCGCAAAAATCAAGACGCACTTTGAATACGCGCTATTTTTTTTTATTTGATATTTTCGAAATTCCTTCGATTAATCATAGAACTAACTAAGATTCTAACGAAATCAGTTAATTTTTTTTGTATCAGTTAACCTGATTCAGAAGGGCATTGATCTCCGCAAAAGACGTTTTTCAGAGGTGCTTCCCGGACATGAGCTGTAAATCGACTATAATTCAATATTTTTACACAAAAAAGTAATAGAGTGTTCTTCAGATGATACTTTTTTAAATACCTAATTTGTGTAAAAACGTATCATCACGATTTTATTTTTTTTAAATCCTAAAAATCAGCTGTTTTCGACTGTTACAACTGGGCATTAATAGGACCTGATACGCAACTTTCGGGACTTGAGGGATTACGTGGGTTTCGAAGCCAAAAAAAAAACATATTTTCTCTATTAAAAAAAATATATAATATATAAATCATTTAAGCACATAAAAGAGCAACATTTCGACAATATTAAAAAAAATTTCATCCAAAAATTCTGGACATTCAGCTGTTGGGACCTGGTTTCCGGAGACCCCTAAAAAAAGTGTCCTCGTTATGATCAGGATAACTCATGATAGCTTTATCTAAAATTAAAAAACCAATTTTTTTCTGTTAGTAGATAAGTATAGCTCGTGATTGAACGAAGGATTTAAAAAAGAATTGAATTTTGATTTTCTGGCAGAGTTGTATGCGAAATAGTTCAATTTTTGGTACAATTTACACGACGTATAGCATTGTAAAATTAGTTGTAATCGAAAAAAAAAACCTTCGTTCAATCACTGGTCAATGCTATCTTGAAGACGTGTGCAAAATTTCAATAAGATCGGTGCATCAGTTTTTGAGTCCACCGACTTCAAGAATAGTTTTTTTAAATATGCGATATACCTGCGTCGTTCCTGGCCGGGTTTTTTTCAACGGGGGGAATTCCCAAAGGCTCTCTCTCCTAGACTTTTACTCCGATTCAATTTAAACTTTAGGAGAATATTCTAGACATGTACTAAATAATCTAGACATGTACTAATAATAAAAAAAATTTTAATAGTTTTTTTGAAAATTTCAAACCCACGTCCCCCTTAATCATTTCGGTGACGCTGCCCTGATAATTTTCCACAAGGCTTGACGTAAACCGGACTCGGTTACTCAAATGAACAATACTTTCTTCCACATTCCCAGAAATCATCACTAATTATTTTTTTTATCAATACAACGTTGATGAGGAAATCAAGTAAATCCGATTTATACCTATTCACACGATGCAAATGTTCATTATTATTTTTCCCATATACAGTGCCCATTAGTCACGAGCAATAACCATTCGCCATGAATATCGACTGACTAATCAGCTCCCAAAGTGTATTTTTTTCTTCCTACGCGTGTATAGATCCGCCAGTTGGTCTTGACCATGCTCTTGATCTTCCGAGTCTCGAGGGTCCCATTAACGCGCATGTAAAGTGTCCCTTCCGTCGGAAGTCGTCGAGAAGGGCGGTGGGGTACGGACACGTTCCGTTTGAACGAAGTGTACACACACACACACACACACACACAGACGTGACATTTTCCTCTGTGACAGTCCTACAAGCGGCATCAACAGGCGGAAGAGCCGTAGACAGGGTGCAGGAAAAAAACATAAAAACCATCACGGAGTCAGGAAAGCCGCGGTCGTCCATACGACGACAATCACGTCGGTTGGGGAGCGTGGCGCTGGGGATGACGAAACTCGAGACCCTAAAATATTCGTACGACGAAAAACAGATTTTGTATTTGGGGGTGGTGTACACAGTACAGTGTGTACATATTACCCTCGGTATACAAGAGTAAATGGCGCCAGGACGAAACAGACGGAAGGCAAAGGGAGAACAAAAAAGACGAAACAACGGGAAAATCTTGAGTGCAAGGATCCTTGGAGTAGCTGAATACCCATCGGGGAAAAAACGGTGGGTATTTCTATGGGTTTTGCTCCTAGGACAATCCGGGTGCTCCGATATGTGTCAACGCGGGGGCTTTTTCATTTTGCATGCGATCGGGAGGCCATCGACGTGGGTTTAATTGATGCGACAATATTTGTACCGACTAAAAGTCGTCCGGTCTACTGAATCGATTTATTTAGGACGAGCTCTTTGGCTCGGCGACAATCTAGGGTTAGGCCCCTACCGTTTGGGGTAGCTTGCTTTCCGTCTCCAACTCTCTCGCTCTCTTCCTTCATTTCGCATCCCTCTCGATCCCTCTCGCTCACTGGGTCTCTTCCAAGTGTACCTGAGACCAGTTTTTTTTTGTCTCAGTTTGAGTACACACCGTCTAATACCTGTTTTGCAGTGGTCCCCAACGACTACTCTACTGCTCTCGTAATGCAACTTGAACTCGCGTTGAAATCGTTGAGGAACGTCTCGTGTCTGTCTCCGCCGGAATTTCCGGTTTCTCATTCAACCGTTGCTCAACGACGGCAGATATCTCGGGGACGTGGAAAAAAATAGGCACAGGGAATTTAAGGGGTTGGGCCTGGTTGTAAAAGTCGAAAAATCACTTTTTGCAAAATCAAAGTATTTCGACAGTATATCATTTTGTGAATGTGTCCTGAAAATGATCGGATGATCGGATCAAAATTGACTGATTTATAAGCTGTTATGGTGACACCCGTCGGGAATTTTTAGGGCTTTTTCTAGTTGTATAGAACCTTCCATCATAATCTAGAAGTTGTCTTTCACCAAAATGTAAAATTCGTTGGAAGGATTTTTTTTCTAATGTATCCTTTCTATTTGATAAACGAAAAATGCGAATTTTTTCGAAAAAATCGAGAATTACTTTTTTATTCGAATTTAATATAGCGAAAATTCCTACAATAAATATATACTAATATACTAATATACTAACGAAATCTGTAGGATTTTTTTATATTAGACACCCAATTTTTGTAGAAATTTATCACCACGATTTTCTAAAAAAAAATCCCAAAAATCATCTATTTTCGGCGGTTGAAACTAGATATATTGCGTTAAGGCCGGAGCCTGAATTAGAAGGTCCGAAAAAACATTTGTTTATTGCTTAAATCGATAGATAAACTATCCAAGAATATATTTACAAAGTTACAGAGGCCAATTGTAAATATTTTCAAAGATACAAGGCCAAAAGCAGAGAAGTGATTGATATTTCCTCCTATTGAAAACTTTGAAGTGCGTTTGCGCCAGTTTTCATTTTCACGATTTTTTTCAAATTGGCGAGCGTAATAGCACAAAAAGTAAACGACCTATTGAATCAATGTAAAGTTTCTTTTCTTCAGTATGAAAAACTCTTCTAAGTGAACTAAGAAAGTCTTTAAAAAAGTCTCTTAAATAATTTTTATAGCACGCTAAAGTGTTGTTTTCAACACATTTTTTTCAAACCTGAGAAAACTTATAATTTCACGATTTTTTCAGCTTTTTCTTAATTCATCCTGAAGAAAAATATATAACGAATGAAAGTTTTATTGGTTTTTTCGTTTCAGTCAAGAATTACGAGCTGTATCTTTCCCGCTGATTGGGGACTGCAGTAGCAAGCCGCACATGGAATATCAGATAAATAAATCTGCAGTTATTTATTGTTTCATGTTAAAAATTTTTTGTTATACATTTCAAATATACATGAAACAATACCTTAATGTTTACTGGGATCACTTGTTTTTTTCTCTTCGAAAAAAAATTCCGAAAAAACGCTTTTTTGGACCTTCTAATTCAGGCTAAAAATCTTTTAAAATTCTAATTCAGAAAAAAATACATATCACTTTTGTTTTTCTTTTATTGAAAAAAGTTGGTTTATAAATGTTTCTTTTTCTATAGTAACATTTGATTGTTACTCAACGATCATTTTACAAATAAAAAAGTAACTTCCCATAGTTTGAAAGCGAAAGTCCCTGAAAAATTTGGGAATCGCAATACATTTTTTGCATACTCTTGTAAATTCACATGCTACATGTCCATTTTAATGTCGGTATTCAAAAAAATGCGTTTCCTTGTTTAAACACGAAAAAAAATATATAACATGGTCGAATATTGACGGAAGATTTTCTTTCTTATTTTGCGAGCTATAGTGGCCCACTCGAGCACGTGCGGATGAAATTTCTTCACCCAGAGTCCTGGTGGATGAGAGTTCCATTCCGAGAAAGGAAAACTTGTTTTCCCTCCTGACTATAACCGGAGCTGACGTCAGAGGGGTTGGCAAACTTCACCCCTCGTTCTTCCTCTTGTCGAAATTATACCCGCGAATGGGTTACGTAACACACTCCGAATATTTTGGTAGCTGAACAATTCCAGGTCGAACGGATCGGATAACTGTAAATAACGATCTTATGTGTTTTTTCTATTCGTCTCGCGTTCCCGCAAAGGAATCTCGCTACTTAAATACGAAAGGAAAGTCAGAGGGTGCAGGAAAAAATCTGCAATTCGGTTTTACTAAATAAATACACGTACGTGGAAAAACACGTCGGCCATTTTTCAGCCTCGGCAAAAGGTGCATTTCTTCTTTATACAATTTGACCAGAATCCATGAAATTCTGGTATTTTCGCCGGAAATCATATCAACCAAACGAAAAAACAGCTTGTCGAAGGCACAAACTTTAAAAAAAATAATCAACTTTTCTTTTTAATAAAGCAAGTATTCAGCGCCCGTGGGATGTTCTTTTTATTATGTGTATTGTGATTATTATTACTCGTATGATCAGCATACAAATAATTGTATCTGAACGCATACCTGAATCAAGGGGGAAGGTCCCGTCAGACCGCCGAAAATAAGCGAATCTTTAAGATTTTTCTTGTGCCCAAGCATTATTTATTTATTCTACATTATTAAAATTTTATTATTCAATTCTCTAAATTAAAACAAATCTATTTCCTAATGGCGACTGTAGGACACAGGCTTCAGAGACGTTTGCCACCTGAGTTGTTCCACGGCGTTCATCCTAGCGCCTGTTACATTGATCTGAAACATCACAACTAAAAAGTTTTAGATTTCTAAGATCTACACGCTCTATATGAACCTCAAAAATCCAAACAAAAGTGAGATTTTGAAAGATTGTACGCCTTCGAAAAAAAAGTTATATTATTCATGAAATTTAAACCATAGTATTTATCAATGAAAAAATCTTTTTTTTTTTAAATAATTGACCAGGAACTTTAGGTTCACGTAGAGGTTTGTTATGTCCTCTAAAAGTCTCAAAAATTGAAAAATGATCGGTTGGATAGTTTTTGAGTTATCTTGTACGAGGTTCACTGAAAAGTGGTTTTCAGGAAAACGCGTTTGACGTTTCCAGACTCGAAAATGTTGTAACTAAATGACCCTCCGCTCAATCTGCGATTCCGTGGCTATGAAGTAGTCCCTCAGCTTTCTCGTGGAGTTCATTTTCGGCCGTAAGCTCTTCTTTACGTTATAGAGGGATCTCCCCTCTCAACCGAACGAAAGATGAAAATAATGAAGCTTCAACAGTTTCCTAGTAGCTCACGCAATCAATCAAAATATTATATCCAATTCGCCCTTCCTACTCTGTTCATCGAATTCGAATTTCTTATTTCTCTTTATCAACACATATATACAACGATTACGTAATATCATGAAGATGATTCGAAGGGATCCAGCTCTGTAGGGATTAAGTGTGAACCTTCCGAGCATCAGTGAGCCTCGCATGGTTATCATTTTCGAAAGCCTGTATAAACTCAAAATAACGCGGCATAAGGTCTAAGCAAGAAGTATCACGTTGAAAGAAAAAAGGCCCGCTCGCGTGGCAAGTTCGATGAATACATAAATCAATTCGTTCGATCGGACAGGAGGTTTCTTTGTAGCCGGCGCGTGATTAGCGTCTGTCTGGGCGTTAAAAAGGGCCAGATGTTCCAGCGCTCACCGAATCCACAGAGCCGCAAATGTAAAGAGAGCGGAGAGAAAGAACGAGGAAGAAAGACGCGGAGTTCAAAGTCGGGGCGATGATTCACGATAAAAATTTCGAGTTTCGGCCACACTCTACAAAATATGCGGGATTGAGCTCTCGTAATCGATGCTTTTAATGTCGAGCGGAAAAGGCGTGAAAAAGG
>OZ023321.1:3423347-3450509 GCA_964007375.1 Ophion obscuratus
CTTGGCAGCGACTAAATGATTTACCAAACAATAAATCCTCGCGAAGATACGATCGAACTCTCGCCGGGAACGGTCCAGAGCCTGGGAACGCACTCCCCGCGAGATCGCTTTTACTCCCGCGCCCGAGAAGCCTCCTATCTCTTCCTTTCTTATATTCTTTCATCCCGCGATATCTTTTACTCTTTCGCTACCTCCGCGAGCACATGCATGTATACAAGAACAGTGAAATACGAGAGATTCAACTCTGTGCTTCTTAACTTGCCTATGTCAGGAAAGAAGGAGGATGGTGAACGTCCATGACGTCCGTACGGGTTCTTTTCGCGCGATGCACCGAATACTCGTACAAAAAAAATACGATGCGAGGCTGACTGTATCCGTCATTGGGGGATGCCGGTGAATTGTTTATTGGAAAATTGAGTTTTTGAATTCGTAAAATTCTTATTCTTATCTTAAAATGGTAATTTTAGGAATTATTGGGTCGACCCATGAATAATACGGTTTTTTATAGTTTTAGTTTTTTTTTTAATTGAAATAAACAAAATTTTATTTTTTATGTGTAAAATAGTGTTTTTTATTTTACACAATGCTCTGCTATCTTTCTAGTAGTCTTTCAAAATTCACTTGTTCGTGATGAAAAATGCAATTGACCGCATTGGTTGCGGGATGACCTAATATTTATTGCATCGAGCTAACGAACACTCAGAATGATCAAATATTTTAGCCTCTCATCTTAATATTTTCTGGCCTGAGAATGAAAAAAATTCGTTGACACAAGGATTTTTTTTTGTTCACGTACATAACAAAGTTCGGGATTTTTTCAACTATCGCAAAGCTGACAACACTTGGAAGATATAAACTTTAATTTTTTTTGGACAAACCAGAGTATTAATGAGACGGAGATAAATATTGCTCAATTAAATTGAAAGGAGGAAAGTTCCATAGTTGAAAATGGACCAACAGTGGTTTTTTTTAAATAAGAAAAGTTTCATTTTAAGATTTAAAAGTTTTGAAACGTGGGTTTCAAAACTTTTTGAAACCCACCTTTTTGAATTTAAATTCTTTGAATTTAAATTAAGTTCATTTTTCTTGAGTTTTGAAAAGTCTATTCATTTTTTATTTAAAATAAGTTGAATTTTTTTAATTTAATGTGATTTTTGTAGTGAAAAAAAATTCTTTCAAAATCCGTAAAGGTAATATAGTTGGAAATACGTTTCCGGTGCTATAAAGAACGGCTTGCTCTTTGGTGCTCATCGAGTAGGCTTCGTTGATGAACATTTTTCTTTTCTGGAATATATCGAGGGCTTTGCATAACCTTGAAAATGCGAATTTTGTGCATTGTTTTATAGGGTCTTAACTTCAATTTGCAAGGAAAATTTTATGAAAATTCCAAAAATAGACCGAGTTATAACAATTTTTGTGATCAGCAAAAAAGTATTGAAAATGACCCTGTTTTTGGGCCCCAGGCTTATGCATAAGTTGAAGATACATCAATGACATAAAACATCGATAAATCGGGACCTGTCGATATTACACATACATTGCTCAAAGCACTATTTGTATAACAATGTTGCGACTATTGAGCTGATAAAATATATTAAGTCAACCGAATCGAACGAGCATAGAGTTGCTTAGTCGCATTTCTTCAAGACAGAGACAGAGGGCAGGATGCAATGAATGAGCTTCCTGAGTTAGTATATTTACACCGATTGTACCGACGAGGAGGTTGCAGAAGAAGACGACGAAGAAGGGAAAGACGCGGTGGATGAGAAGGGGTAAACAGTCGGTCCGAGTGCTCGGTATCGAAGTCCGAAGCACTAAATCAAGATCGGTTTGCTCGGGTATGGGTATGCAGCAAAGAGAGTACAGAGCGATTCAGAATCAATGTACCCCCTGCTGTCGATTAATGTTGAATTTCACAGAAAATTTCATATCCTTCGACAGTGAGTCAATGTTGCATTGAGATTATCAAAAACTTTCTACAAGAAAGTTGTTGATAATCGTAATGCAATTTTCTACCATCTGAATTAGAACTAAACAATTGACAATAACAATAAATATCATCGACATAAGATATTTTACAATTTATTTATAGTATGGTATAGTATTTATTTATAGTATAGTATGTATATTTACAATTTATTTATAGTGTGGTATAGTATTTATTTATAGTTTATAGTATTTATATTTATATAGTATAGTATTTATTTATAGTTCCCTTCGTTGTATCGTATTTTTCTTCACTTATTGATTTTCCATCAATTTATTGAGGCTACGTATCACACGCTGGAAAATTTTAACGCGATCACGACGGTATTGCTAAATTCGTACTTTTTGACTACGAGCCGCCGCAAACTTATGCCAAGTTTTTAGGATATTGTATTTAACTCTTTCGCTTTTGTATTTATTATTTTTGTATTGTTTTTGTATTTCGTATTATTTTGTATTGTATTGAATTTGCATTTTGTATTATTATACAAGGATATTGTATTGAATTCTCGCTTTAATTTAGAGATATGAACTCTAATTCAATTTGGAAAACTACCGACAGATGTCGCAGCAACCGTCTGCTACTCCCATTATGGCAAAGAGCAGAGGCCCAATGGGCGACGGTCGCTGCAAGTCCGTGTGTGATGCGTGTATATGTGTGCACGTTCACCGTGTGGAATCGCCGCCAGTCGGAAAACTGATGCACTAGATTTTCAAGATTATCGATAATACTTTGATCTGCGTAGGTATAATTTAGCTAGTTTTCGGTTAAAAAAGACTCTGAAGCCCAATTTCGTCGTTATTTTTCCATAAAATCAGTTGAAACAATGCTCAGGATGTGTGCTTTTTTGTCGAGAGCTTAACTAACAGTCTTGAAACGTACATGGATTCGGTGAATCAGTTAGTAGTTCACAATTCATCGTATGGTAACTACAATCTGTGAAGTTTTTTTTTTCAATATTTGGAAAAACGTCGACCGTCAGGCTCTTTTTGCAACAATGTCGCATGTAGACAATGAATTTCATTTCAATTCATAAAGTCTTTTGGTTGAAATTTAGGTTCAAAACTTCGAAGTGATCACAGTGTGACTGAAGCCTTAACTTCAATTTGAAATTTTTTAAGAGTTCCATTCCAAATCGCGAGGTTCTCTATTTACAAATACCCAAGCACCTACAGCTATCCACTAACGGGTTACGCTTAGTTGTAACAGTAAAAAACAGCTTATTTTCGGGATTTTTTAAAAGAAGATCGTGATGATAAATTTCGACGAAAATTAGCTATTAGAAAAAGTTTCACCTAAAAGCATTCTGTAATTTTTTGGGTTCAAATACAGTGAAATTTCAGTTATACGTTTTTCAACGGGTATATCAAATATTACGTATACGTATTCAAGGGGTACATCAAATATGAATAAGGTAGAAGTGAAATACAGTATGTATCTGAAAGTCTTTAACATTTGTAAAGGGCGATTGGTGCATAATGACCGATGTTTTTCAATGGTCGTACCTCTATTATGGTAATGTTTGGTTTTCCATTTGAAAATTTGATTGGTAATGATTGAGTAATGAGCCAACTCAAGTTTTCGAATTTCCATTTTGAACTTTTATTTAATGAAAGTTTGTAACACTTTGACGTTTTAGACTAGTAAATGACAAACAGGATCGTATTGATAAGAAATACGTAATCACAGTGCATGCATACATAGTCGAGGTTAGAAACATCAAAACATCAAAACATCAAAACATTGAAACATCAAAACATCAAAACATCGAAACATCGAAACATCAAAACATCAAAACATCAAAACATCGAAACATCGAAACGTCAAAACATCAAAACATCAAAACACAGTCACGTGAATTTTTCTCCAGCGAGAGCATGTCACGTGTGATTAACATATAACTGAGAAAAAACGAACATCAAAACCGGCGCTGGGGAATAAAATTAATAACGTATAAGCGCAAAAAACGTATAAGTGAAAAACGTCGATATGAAACTTTATTACTATCTTTGACGTATAAATGAAACTTGACGAACAAACGATAATAACGTATAAGTTCAAAACGTATAAACGAGATTTCAATGTATTTAATTAAAATCGTATTACAGCCAATGTCCGGAAAGCACCTCTCGAAAACATTTAAAGCAATGCCCTTCTGAACCAGGTTATCTAATATAAAAAAATCAATCAGATTTCATAAGTATTTATATCAGTTAGCCTATGATCAATCAAAGAAATTTCCGGAATATCAAATAAATGAAAATGGCGCGTGTTCAAAGTGTGTCGTGAATTTTGCGAAAAAAATTGGCATTTTCGTTCACGAAATCGAAAGTTTAGATGGGGAAAAAAAATCATTCGATCAAATACTATATTCATACATCCAGAAAAAATCCTAAAAAAAATCAGGAATACCGATGCAGTAGTTTTCGATATATTTTGCTCACCAACGTTGAAAACCCACTTTCGCAAAAAAAAAGCGTTTAAAGTTTCAAACGACGGTCCGAGCGTTCCGACCTGCGTCAACATAACAGCCTACAACTCTGTCAATTTTGATCCGATTACCTTGAAAATTTCAAGAAACATTTCTAAAATGGTAGACCTCCTACATATATTAGTTTAAAAAAAAGTTATTTTCCGGCTTTTACAACTAGGCATAAACCCCAATTATTTGAACATCGCATCGAAGGCATCTCCATGAAAAAATTAATCATCAAACCAACATACACATACACAAAGTACGTATTCTCGTTACCCGACGCCAGTACTCAGATGGGTGACTGCTGAACTGCGTACCGTTTTGCGTGTCTACTACCGAGCCGGACGCAGGTCTATTGAATTTCCGATCGTAACGTAACTGAACCTCAGTGCACCTAAATCCTTCGGATCTGGATCATCCTGTACACGCGTATACTACAGACGTCGGAACGGTCCCCGATTCAAAATCTCGTATTCACCACTGCTTTCCGTTTCCTCTACTCTCTTTCTATCTCTGCCTCTCTCTCTCTCTCTCCTCGTCTCGTCTTTGGCGTTTCTATACTACTTGTTTTTAGCTCTCGTTCAACTCGAGTCCTCCGTTTTGCTCCTTTTACCTCTTCAGTTGTTTCAATTCTCCTTCTCCCGCCATTTCGAAGTCTCATTCTGGCTCAATCTCTTGCTTCGTTCAATTCAGATTCCCCACGGTCGTCCCGCTCTCTCGCCCTCTCTTCGTATGTGAGTATAGTTACATGTATAGGGTCGTGTACGTATAAAATTATGTACATACACACACACACACACACACACAAACGTGTGTGTGTGTGTGTGTGTATATATAAACACGTGAATTGGATCTCGTCGGTCCTCCTTCAGGCAAGTCGACTCTAGACGGCCCTCGTGTGTGTCCTCACCCTCCATCTCTCCTTCCTGATCTTTCTGCTTCGCGCTGTTCCCTCAGTCTTTTGCGTCTCATTCTATCTGCCTTCTGCTCCAAAAATGACGGCTTCTTCCTCTCCTTTCCTCTCTTTCCCATTCATATATATATATATATATATATATATATATATATATATATATATACAGAACAGCCCCTGTCGGATATCTCGCTCCCATTTCGTTTTACGTCTCTGTACATAATACGCTTTGTACGAGTTCCTCTCTCGTTGCATGGCCCTACCCTCGTATACGCGAAGAGAAAAGTGGCCGCAGCAATGCTCCGCCGGACCTCCCTCTATACTTGGTTCGTTTTTTCCTTTTTTTCTTTCTTCCTCTCGTTCGTTTTTCCGTTTGCCTCCTGCAGGAGCGAGAAGGAGGCCGAGGAAGAGCAGGATTCGTACGTTGCCCCTGCTCATGAAATATATATATATATATATACGAAGGATAAAACGTACACACATACAATACGATATATCGGAAAGAAGCCTCGGCAGGAGCCACGCGTACGATGAATAGATATACATCTATATATGGAACAACGGAGCGAAGTACATGCAAAACCACGGCGGAGAGATTTGTACACGAACGAATTTGCGCCCGAAAGGTAGACGCACGAAGAAAGAGAGAGGTAGAGAGATGTATTCGCAAATTGGGTTCTATTCAACCCCTTCGTTGATTGCCGGTGTGTGTACAGTGGAAATATAAACTGTGTACGCAGATGATGATGAATGAAGGTTTTTGCTTGTCATGGGCACGTGCGTTTCACACACACACACACACACACACACACACACACACACACACACACACACACACACACACACACACACACACACACACACGCACGCACGCGCACACACACACACACACGCACGCACGCGCACACACGCACACACACACACACACACACACACACACACACACACACACACACACATGTATATGTATATGTATATATATCCCTTTCTCCCTTATTTCTTGGATTTCTCCTGAGGTACCGTTTGACACATCCCAAAACTTAAGTGTCGAAAGGGTGCCGGAATTGACGCGCATTAAAAGGTCGTGTAATTCCGTGGTGTGTCGGATGGTCCGACCCAAACTTGTATCCTTTTTGAGATAGTGTTTAGTGGTCCGGCACGTTTCTCGTGAGTACCGCACAAAAATCTCAAATTAACTCGAGTATACTCAACGGTGCACTTTAATTCGGGATTAGAATTCGTTAGGTAGCGTAGCGCCGCCGGACTGCTGCGACCTTTCGAAGCCCGGTTAAATCGTAGATTAAGCATTCATTCTGCTGGGGACACGCGCTCGTAGAGAACCTCGTGGATTTTTCGCACGTAATCTAGTTTTAATAGTCCTTAATCCTGGGATAGCTAGAAAGCTTACCAGAGTATAGGTAGGTGTGTGTATATATATATATATATATATATATATGTATATATATATATATATATATATATATATATATATATATATGTATGTATGTATGTATGTATGTATGTATGTATGTATGTATGTATGTATGTATGTATGTATGTATGTATGTATGTATGTATGCATGTATGTATGTATGTATGTATGTATGTATGTATGTATGTATGTATGTATGTATGTATGTATGTATGTATGTATGTATGTATGTATGTATGTATGTATGTATGTATGTATATATATATCCTAACTTCTCGGGAAGTAGGAGAAATTGGGCATGGTCAGTGTGAAGGTTTCGAGGCCGAAGCAACGACTCTGAGAGCGACGAAAAGGAAAACGAGCCGGAAACATTTTTATTTCATGCTGCATAAACTTTCTAACGTTGAATAACGACGGGAGCAACGTAAATGCCATTTCTATGTCCGTTCATTGTCACCTCACGAAGAATGACCAGTTGTGTTGCTCGTTTCGCGGATGGATGGCCAAAAGTTTTCAGCGCCATCCCCAAAAGCCCTTTGACGCGATCGCTGACCGACGCGTGCGCACCCGGGACCTTTATAAAAAGTTTCGTTTTCACTTTTGTAAATCTTGTGCGAGAGCCGTAAGCGTTCGTCATTCGTTCGATCGATCCCGAAGAATATCCTACACATTTTTCGCGTCTTTTGCAGCCTCCCAATTTGGGACACTCGGGCTTGTGAATGGGATCGTCTCAATTTACGTTTTGTAAAGAAACTTCGATACTGTGTATTGGTCAGTGGAATATGGATTGTGAAGGAAAAATAGAGTGGGGTGGACGAGCCATGTAGGGGAATCTTTCACATGACCGTTCGATATCGAAATGGATGAAGGCACTTCGCTAAGTGAGACAAAAACCGGTTCAAATTGCCTAAGCGTGTTTCCACCGTATAGGGTGTCTCGAAGTGACGGGATATTTTTATTTATTAATAAAACGGATTGTTTATTTGAAAAATACGAATATTGTTATTTTAATATGAGGTACAAACATGGAGGTTATGTGTGGAATACAATATCCTACAAATGGCCGCCTCGTCCCTTTTGGGGAAAAATTTAATATCTTATATCTTATGTCATGTCATTAAATGACAAACAACGATTTTTTACAATTGAATTGTCAGCTTTATTAAGGCCTTAAGCCACTCTAGAGGCCGAAAAATAGGCTTTTTGGGGATTTTTTTTCGGAAAAACTACAAAATAAATCGAGATTACAAAAAAGGGTGTTTATCATACATATCAGCCACTGTATACAGTAATTTTTTTGAAGCGATTAATTTCAAAATGGCGACTGTGCAGCGTTTATCTCAAAAATGCATTTTTTAAGTTGGCCGGACACCTAACTCAGACAATTTTCAACCGATTCACTTGAAATGTTGAATATATCTTGATAAATACATTGTCTATGAAAGTACGTAGCATTTTTTATATTGCATAGTTCATTTGTTATTAACAATTATCTGACGATTTATTAGGCAAATTTTTAGAAAGTGAAAAATTCGCCTAAAAAATCGTCAGATAATTGTTCCCCAAAAAAAATGTTCCCCAGAAAGGAAAAATCCCCAAAAAGCTTATTTTTCGACCTCTAGAGGGGCCTAACCCCTTAAGGAAACATTTTACATGAAAATATCAAGTACCCAGGGTACTATTATAGGCACTTCATCAGTCTTATAATTATCATTGAGATAAAAAAACAACTTCAGCAACATTACAATCAACTTTAGCAACATTACAATAAACAAAACACACACTGTCACGCGGGCTCGCTGCGCACACATTTAAACTGCATTTTGGCGATCTTTTAAAATAGCCCCAAAAAATGCCAAATTTACTTTTAATGTCAATTTAACCCCGTTTTACAATACCTGTTTGCAAGCGTTCACTCTTTTGACGACATTTTCAATAACATTTTGGCATAATTGCGGACTAATTTCACTAATGGTGCGTCCAATTGCTTCCTTAAGGTCCGGAATGGTCTGTGGATCATTGGCATTCACTTTTCCTTTTAGAAAACCCCAAGGAGACAAGTCCAATTGCGCCAAAACGCACTGTCTTGGCGGCCATGAAATTTCTCCTGCAATAACTATGCACTAACAATGCAGCAAACAAAAACCCTATGCGTCGCTTGATCGTGTAATTTTCCATGACTAAACCTCAATACTTCCTGATGGCAGTTATCAAAGATTAGTACTCTATGTCCGCCACTAAAAAATGGCGCGCAATTGAAAATGTTAAGTCATTTTAAGACCCCCTTTACAACGGGTAGGAGCGTTGCGGCCCTTTCCCACATATTTACAGTCTTGAAAAACTTGCAAGATCATTGTTTAGAACACATCAGGCGTGTGGAAAAGAGCATACCGAGCCATGTCTCCATGCATCATTTGTATATCGGATGCTGGAGCATCTGAGAAAGGAAAAAAAAACGACCTCCAAGATCCGCTTTTATTAATTCTACGCACGTTGTTCCTGGGCCGTTCTACATACGATTTGTCACGCGTCTGAACACGCGAGCCACAGAAATCGTTCAATAAGGCTCACGGTTAGTTCCCCTCATACCCATCATTCTTTCCCGACCGCACGAACGTGCTCGATCGACTTGTACTGCTTACAGCACAAAATATGATTTCCATATACTAAGCCCGTTGATGGATTTAATGATTAGCGAATTGGCCGGAGGGTCTAGTCTAGAACTACCATAGTTCACCAATCTGTACAGGGAAAAATGAAATGATCTACCTTCTGACTAATTTCGAGTTCATCTTGTACACTAGGACTGCTGTCATCTGCCACAAATGTCATTCTTTCGTTTCATGCCAGTGTTAGGACAAGCTGACTTTTTAGGTCAGCAGGATCAGTAAGTAGATTACGAGTAGCATTTGTATGAATGAACGTTAAAATTAAGTCAGACCTGTTGAAGTCATGCTATGTTGCTTTTTCCTATTGCTGTAGATCACCCCAGAACTGTTTTTGAGGGATTCCATTGGCAGCAGATGATCGCTGCACATGATCACTTGCATGCTAGTTCGTTCAATCGTTACACGACTCGATGGGCGCATGTTGCAATAGAGTGAGCCATTGCTAATCAAACAGATAATCAACTACTACTGCTACGACGACTCAAATTGAAGTGAAACAGGAATCAAGTGTCAGTAAGAATTAGAGAAGGAAAAATGAGTATAACGTCTTTTTGCTTCTCTAATTCTCCTTGATAGGGATCTTACGTCATGTTTTAAAGCCGTGAATCAAAGAACCGTTCTCATGGCGGGACCGGGTGCACGAAGAGGAGCCCGAGATATCCTCTTCGGGCAATTTATCACTGAGAGAATTCTACGGTGGTGGGGCCCCGTGGAACATCAGAATCGCCACACCTTTCTTCCGGCACCTCTTCCATCCTCGAAAAATTCTAACCGTGTGATACTCCATATACTTCTGGTGGCAACGTCCCCGTTGAATTCTCAGCATCCCCAAATTTTTCGGTCAATTTTTCTCATCAGCTCGCACATCCGAAATGGGGGAACGAAGGGGATTTTCCTAGGCCTCCAGGCCGATTCAATACGACCCTACAAACTAACGATCTCTCGCACCACACCCTCGTCATTTCCACCCCATACTCCTTTTCGCAGGGTTCTTCATCTTCGATTTTCATCAATAAAACTCTTCAGGAACGTTGGACCGTTCAGTTCGGAAAGTCTGACGGATGTTGCACGCTTCTGGTCCATGTGTTTCGTCGAACGAATGTTATCGCGCCATTGTTTCACGATATTAGGGCTTAGCGAGAATCCAGGAGGGACCTCCGGAGTAGCGATTGAGACGGTGTAGCCCGAGAGCGGAATCGAAAAACTTGGACCTCGATGAGTTTGGAGCGTGTCAGATCGCGATGGGCCATTAGCGAAGTCTGCACAGCATTAGGCGGAAAAAAGTCGATGGACGAGTTCGTTCACTGCTCGCATCCAATATGTGCCTGGCGTCGTAACGATGTTTAAAAGTGAACATTGCAAATGAGGAGCTACTCGACAAAACCGGATTTGTCCACACTACGTCAAATTCAATTTTCATTCATTTTTATGCCTAAAAACTGCCATGCCGCTGGATTAGGCAGTTTTTAACGAATTTTGAGGTGTTCAGAGCTGCATTTTAATTTCGTGGTCAAGTCCGGTTTTGTTCGCCAGCTCCTCAAATACAACTTACAGAAAGCAACGTCAACGTTCCAGAAGTAACATTTGACATTTTGAAATCATCAAAAAAATGTTTCCTAGCATCTTTCTGAAGAGTTCAAACTCCTGTACTCCAGCCCTGCTGGCATGAACAGTCTCCGAGCGCCTACGAGCGACGACCAGGAGTACAGCGATGCACACAACTGCAGCCTAGTGCAATGCGCAACTCCTGCATCTGGCACACCTTCGCATTGAAGACCTGAATCGTCTTGGACCCAATACGGTGTCGAATATCCATATTGTTTAAAGTCAAAATTCCCATAATTGTTTTTTTTAAAGTAAACTTGATCTTTTTTTTAATATACCTTCAACCATTGAACCACCTCATGTACTTTCGTCCATTTTTCCACGGGACAGAATTCACTTCTGCATCAGACAAAAATGCCATGCGATTGACTGTACATACCCTGGCGATCTTCCTCCGTTAGGAGAAGAGGAAGAAGAGGAGTCCGCAATCTCCGTCGTATAGTCACTATTCTCTACTCTCGCATCTCTCGGATTTACTCAATGGAGAGAAGGACAGTGAAGGCATGCCTGGCTATTGCAGTCTACTCCGACGATCCTCCCTTCTCTGTCTCTCTCCCTCGATACAACACCACTGTATTCGAACATCTCGGTTTCTCTCTTTACTACCGCGTGGTCTCGCGGTATTTATCAATGTCCGGATACGAATCAGCAAAGCTTCATTTACAAGACAAAGCTGATGCCGTGTGGCCTCTGGCATCAGGAAAAAGAGAGAGACCGCTCACGATGAGGTTTCGCAGTGGTGAACGTAAAGCTCTTCGGCTCTCTTACCAGCCTCGAAGCAACCACAACAGAAACGGTAGCATGAGTAACAGAAACAACGGATATATGGCTGTATCTCTATATGCAATGGACCTGTATATAGACATATCAGTGCACGCTTCGCGAGACGAGATGTGAGCTCTCACGACGCCACACGGTAGCCGTAGAACCACAAGAGATGGACACGTCCGAAGGATTTACGTTCTTCACCGCCGTGGATCCACCCACCTACGACCATGGAGGACTTAATTCACTCGGCCGCCATGGCAATCGGACCGGTAGATCCGATCGAGCAAGCATCCACGCGAGCAACCGCCTCCCTCCTCCTTCATCCTCATCGCGCTCGGAAACACTCGAGAACCGCAAACCGATATTCGGCTTCGGAGACAATCGCCCCGGCGTCTTAATTAGTAAACCAGAAAAAGGAGGGAGTTTTCTGTATACAGCCAGTCGCCGGGAGTGTTCGTTCTTATTTTTCTTCTTCTGCTCCCATTTGAAAGGGTCTCGAAGCTGGAGACGTACAAGAACTCCCAGAAGCCTGATTCTTTTTTCGACAGGTTGATTCTTCATTGCCGAGTCCGCTTGTATCACATCGTCACGGACCCGTTGCCCAAATGAGCAAGTGATCTTCTTTTTCTTCATTACCTCTGCCTTTTTTCTCCCAACACGAGATATCTTAGACTGAAGGAAAACGTTACGATGCGCTATGAGGAATCGCAAAATGGATTTCAAAAGGAACATCCTGGTGGCTTCGGAATTTGTTCGGGCTTGTTGACTTGCGTTTGTCATTTTATTGCTTTGTCCAATGTCGATTTTTCTTACAGTGGTCCGTGCAGTTTTTTCCGGAGAAGGCATCTTCCCTTCAGCCTCTTGGAGGACGATGTTCAACACCGGGAATCATTGCGAAAAGACATCAGACCCGAAGTGGTTGAGACTTCAGCCGTTTCTCTCATTACTCTGTTCATTTTATTCCGCCTTATCGCTGGGTCATTGCCCTTCGTTGGAGAGAGTACGAGATGAAAAGAGGGAGGAAGGGAGAGCCAGGGAGGGCGGATAACTCGGAGAGCCACGCGTGTCCAAGGTAGCAGGAGTAGGATATAGTCTGGAATGCGTGCAACAGCATCAAAGTTAGCTTCTCAGACTCATCCTTCCTTTCTCGCCTGTACACTCACCCGAAAAGCATAAGAGCCAGCGCTTGTCAGGCGTGGGCCGCACGAGTGAGAGCTGAAAGAGGTGCTGCTAATGTTGAAAAAGGATCGGGCGCTGCCGTTGCTGGTGCACCGGTCGGCTTACCAATATCTCAGGATGAGATCGGCGAGAAGAACCCCCCTGCAAAAGGGGTTCAGCCTTTTCCTCTCACTCGACTCCTTCCACTTCTTCCTCTTCATCTTATTCTTGCTCTTCTTCACTCTACTCGGGATAATCTAGTGCCTAGCACCTCTCGTATTCACGCGCTTACCCACTAACAAGGTAGATGCTGCCTGATAATCGCTCGTAACCGGAGTGCTTAATGAGAGTCCTCGTACAGTTTAGGATTCGTCGGAGAGAGAGAAGGAGGGCGAGAGCGGATCCAGGGGGATCGAGGAAAGAAGTGACTCTTCCAATTTCGACGGGACCTGCAGCAACAGCGTTGCAGAGAATGTCGCCTCAGGCCCTCATCCGGTCTGTGATTTCGTTTTTCCCTCCTCCGGAGCTGTCGATCAGCGGTTAGATAATGCCAGCCCTAGGCTGGGCATGGTCGAACAAGAAAGATCTCGGCAAGTCCAGGAAGCATCTGACTCTGACCGCTATCTCTTTCGTGTTCTTCTTCCGTAAAGGATTGCCGGCTAACGAGAGATGATGCTCTTTGGGCAGGCTTATCAAGACTCTCGGGACAAATTATCGGAATATCTCCGATTGGACGCCAAACCGGTTAGATAAAGCCATTTACAAGCTTTCCCAGCTTGTTGATGAGATTTTAAGGACAGCCGGGTAATCTGTGAAAAACGTGCATCCAGGTAATTGTGTCATTCGAACGTGATGATGTGGCGGAAGAAGCGAGAAAACTTGGGTGCCTCTGAGATACCAGCTCTGATGCAACAGAGCTGATTAGTTCACTCAGATGACTAGAGCTATCTGCTCCAACCGCAGCTTCATTAGATATGACACTGCCATTTCGGAACACACTGGCTCTCAACTGGTTACCAATGTAATCCGAACCAAACCTCCAGGAAGTTGAAAATCGACAATGTCGTTTGCGGAAAAAAGTTGGAGCTGCGAGAACTGATGATTTCGGTTCAACGGCTGAAGATTCGCCTTTTGCAGGCGCCAACCGAAGGGAATCTTACAATCCAAGCAGCAAGTTGTCCACAGGACGTTGTCCTTCTGTGCTCGACGAGTGCGGGCGCGCCCAAATTATAGTCTCAGGGAATTTACGGAAGAGATTTTGGCTCTGGCACCTTTAATTTTTAAAGTGCCACGTTCACGTTCTCGTGGGCCTTCCGTGGTCGCGGCATATCGCGTCGCGCGGTCAGCGACGTCACCGAAGATCCTGCAAACGCGCGGCTCTCTCGTAAGGCTCTTTCTTGCCTAATTGGCCGCTCGCGCGAGATCTCCCGCCATCGTATCCTCGGCTCTTCTTGGTTTTAGTACAAATCGAGAAAAGGTAAGTGGAACTTTTGGCTGAAGGAGGAGCGAGCAAGTGTCGTGACCGAGTGAGAAAGACGCGGGTCTACTCGCTGAGGTTGCAACTGCCGCTGACACGCGCGTTTCCGCGGCTCGCGCGTCCGTTCGCAAAAGTGTGGCCGGCACGCGATCCACGTAAATACGTGGATTATTCTTTGGAAGATTGGTAATGGGAGTTTTGCTCTCCTGCGCAAGCACTTTTTTCCTCCTTTTTTGTCTTCCCGCTCGGTTTCATTTTTCATGCGGATGTTTTGCGTATGTGAAAAACATGCAGTCGGATACGTGAGAGCCCCGGGGCATGTCCCGTGATTTCTTCTTCGAAAACAAGAGTATGTCGTTTTCCGCACGTTCGCAACATACACGTGATGAATATAATGGAGGAGAGAGCCTTTGGACATTCAATGGGCATAATGATACATACCCACCTTTGAAGGAGACGCCTGACTGAACTTGCAGCCAATCGTGATTGAAGGCACATCTAGTTGAAATAGCTGAAAACATCGATTTTTGATTTTCGACGGATTCTCGAAATATGACATTTCAAAAATATTCTTCAAACGCTTCAAGTCGAGCCGTTGAGAATTGAGAGAGGACTAGACACGTTCCGAAAACCGGCGAACTATAAGCGCCCTTTTCTTAGAATGACTTTTCCAAAATCGGCGACCAGAATATCTGAAAAAATCACTGCACTGATCCATTTCAAACTTTGCTGCTACTTTATTGGAACGCTTACGAACTGTTCTACTGCTTTGTTCCCTTCAACTTGTAGTACATCCGAACTTTTGTACTGTTGGATTTTCAAGATATACTCTATATATCTGCACACTTACGGTAAATGTCGTAAAGTTACGCTTACTTAGTAAACTGGGTATAAGTATAGGTATGGTGGTACTTACTCAATAGTTGGAGTAGTGAGGGAAGTAGCAGTTGTATTAGTAGTACTGCTTGCTTGCCAAACTGACAGTCGACAAGCTAGTGAATGAACTAATGGGACATAAACAGAAATGGGACATAATTAACAATTTGGTGACCAAAATAATGGAAAGGAAAGAATCTGACGAGAGAGAAGGGCAAATACAGCCAGAATGAGGAAGAGACAGCGGCCATCTCTAGCGGTTCCGGAATGGCTTGCCATGAATAGGGGTTTTTTTAGTGGGTGAAAATCCCACGCTGCTATGAACAACACGATGTCTTTAAAAGATTTTTACCCTAACCAAAAAAAAGAAAGTAGTGCTTACTTACCTAAGGTACGGTACTACTAGGTCCCTAGCACTTACCTAGTAGTACCTTACCTTGCTTGTAGTGGTACTTACTTACTAAGGTATGGCTAGACACCTAGTCTTAGTAAGTAAGTACTTCTACTACAACTACTACTGGTAAGGTAAGGTGCTACTTTTTTGTCAGGGTAAAAATCGTTGAAGACACCGTGTTGTTCATGGTAGTATGGGATTTCCACCCATTAAAAAACCCCTATTCATTGCAAGCGATTGCAGAACCGCTGGGAAAGCCTATCATCAGGATGGCCGTTGTCTTTTCCTCATTTTGGCAGTATTTGCACTTCTCTCTCGTCAGATTCTTTCCTTTCCATTATTTTGGTCATCATACGAAACAAAGCGAAAAATCGTTAAGGTACTACTAGGTAAGTAAGTACGACGACTACTACTACTGGTAATGTAAGTAAGTACTACTACGACTAGGTACTACTAGTAAAGTAAGTACTAAAGTACTACTACTACTGGGTAGTACTATTAAGGTAGGGTACTACAAGGTAAGTTGTGCTGTAGTAGCACAACTTACCTTCTAGTAGTTACTTACCTTACCTTACCTTACCTTGTAGTAGTAGTAGTAGTTACTACTACTACTACTACTACTACTACTACTACTAGAAAAGTAAGTTACTACTAGGTATGTAATATACTAGAAGTAAGTATATACTATAGGTATATAAGTATGTTTATTTTACTAATAAAAAAGCAAAAAAGGAAGTTTCGTTGAAAAAAATGTAAGGAATCAAAATACTAGAATTATCGTTCGGATGTAAAATTTGACACAAAGTATAAAATTTATTATGCCATCAGGAAATTTCCCCGAACCGCGAAGACCGTGCGTGTGTATACTCTCTCATATTTCCAATCAGCTGCGCCAAAATTCTCGGCTTAACGAACCTCTCGATGATGAGAGCCCAGCGCGTTTCTCGATCGTTCTTGCGGCTCCTGCGTGCTGCATCGAATATATTCTTTTTTTTCGACCTTCGAGCTCGGCTATAATAATTCTTGGGCGGAAATGAAAGGTGACTCTCAGCTCTGAAGAGCGAGACAGGCAGAGCGGATGTGAGGAGGGTGGCGGGGTGAGGGAGTGAGAAATAAAGCGAGACAAAAGCTGCGCCTTCTCGTTAATTAAAAATTCATTATCAAACGAGATATAAAACCGTGACAGGGTCAATGGGAAATTTCATCTTTTCTTTAGACTTATTTAATTATTTTTGCAGCAACGAACCTGTTCTTCGTTCGGCAGGTATACTAGGTCTGATGATTGTACAATTAAAATTCAGAAATGTATCCATTAATGAATGTTCCTAGTCATTAGCTAATCCGAAGTGGGCCTCCTGCTTTATTGAACTGTAAAAAGTTTATGTCTTTAAGGGGTTATGCCTAGACGTAAAAGTCGAAAAATCACTTCTTTCAAAACCGATGTATTTTGACAGTATATCATCTTATAAATGGTCCCTGAAAACTTCAAGGTGAGCGAATCTAAATTGACAGATTTATACGCTGTTATGTAGAGGTCCATCTCTAATAAACGCTTTTTCTCGAAGGTGAGTTTTCGAAGTCGGTGAGCAAAATATCTCAAAGACTGCTGCATCGATCTTTCGGAAACTTTTAAGGCTTTTTGCACATGTAAAAATATAGTATTGGATAGAAGAATTTCACTTTCCAATGTATACTTTCAATTTGATGAACGAAAAAGGCCCATTTTTTCGCAACAATGAAGACTCACTTTGAACGAGCGTAATTTTTTTAAATTTGACATTCCAGAAATTCCTTCGATTAATCATAGGACGAACTAACACTATCGAAATTTGTTTCATTTTTCGACATTAGCTAACCTGATTCAGAACGGCATTGCCCATTGCAAAAGACGTTTTCGAGAGGTGCTTTCTGGACATCAGCTGTAAATCGATTAAACTTAAATATTTTTACGCAAATAAATTACAGATTGTCCTCCAAATGATATTTTTTAAATACCTATTTTTTATAGAAATTCATCATCACGATTTTCTATTTTAAAAAATCCCCAAAAATGAGCTTTTTTCGTCCATTACAACTAGGCCTTGGAGAATTATTGATTACTCAAATGATTAATCCAAGGGTTGAAATTTGCGGTTATACATTCGGGAGGATACTCCGACTCGTTATCAGAGTTCATAGTCGACAGGAAAAAAATAAAAATGCTGAATCGGCCTGCCAATTTGCCGCAAGGCCTACCTCAAGTATATAAAAAGAGATACGACTAGTTCAGATGAGCAAATTAAGTTGAAAGACAAGAGTAATGAGACTACGCCAGATCCTTCAGATCGATCAATAGGCCCACCGGGCACGCGCACGTTCTCGAGTGACCCGCACGAATGAACGCAAGAGAGAAAGAAGGAGAGAGAGAAAGAGAGAGAGAGAGAGAGAGAGAGAGAGAGAGAGAGAGAGAGAGAGAGAGAGGGAGAGGGAGGGAGAGAGAGAGAGAGAGAGGGAGAGAGAGAGAGGGAGAGAGAGAGAGGGAGAGAGAGAGAGAGAGAGAGAGAGAAAGAGAGAGAGAGAGGAATCGACAAATCCATAGATAATATACACATGTAGAAGAGGTCCACGTGGAAGAGTTTCGGCAGAGACGGGACTGTCTTGTATGAGAGGAGAGAGCAGGTGTATATGAAAAAAACACAGGTGCCTCGGACACACGGGCACGCGAACGAGAGACGCTGCGTAAGAGAAGACGCGGTGGGGGGACAGGTCCAACGCACGAACGACGAAGGATCAAAAACGAAGATGCATGAATAGAAAATCGCTTACATAAATACGAATTGCCCGAGACTCTCGATCGTTTTGGCGTTGGAAGAACATAATTTTTTTTTTTTTCGTCATTTTATACACAAAGGTATGGAAACATATGTTTCCTAGAACGAGAAAAAGAGTGTTGGCTACGGGCTAAACGTTTTTACGACGACGCTAATTTGCGAGGAGCCTTGTTAGGCTTCGAGTTTTTAGGCCGATTTGTTTCGATTATTCATTCAGCCACCCTGATTGTATCCACATATGAATAAAACTTTTTTTTTACAAGGATGTCGGATCTCACGAATGAGTAGTTAAGAATGAACGAAAGGATCCAGGATGTTGCCTCGGGGCACCACGTCGGACGCTTCCAAGCCTAATGAGACAAAGACGAAAATCCTACGGCAGATTCAACCGATTTCCGGTCATTCTGCTTTTTATTAGGAATTTAAAAAAATAAGGGAAATTGCTAATCGATCGGTCTTTGAAAATCCATTGTCGATGAACTGCTTCGTGGGAAAGTTTCTGCCCAAGCTTCCGAATCATCATTATGCACTCTTGAGATGAAATATTTGGAAAATCACGAGCTCTTGCCGGACGGAGATTTCTCTCGATTTTTACCAAGTGCTTAGTAATAAGTTCGTTAAGTGCTTCGCGCCGATGATTCTTTTCCAATAGAATTTGATTTTTCCCATGGTGCTTCTGGTACCGGGTAGGCGTTTTTCGACCTTTTACGATTTTCGATAACTACAAGGATGCCTTTACTGACCTATATATATATATATATATATATATATATATATATATCTGTACCAAATGGTATTGCGTTTACCTGCAAGAGCTCCGCACTTACTCGTTCATTTTTTTAATTACTCCCTCAACTCCTCCCAACCGGTCTGCCGATCGATAGAGGACACGGCCCCATCGGTCTTTCTGTTTTCCCTCGGCGGCGCGGTTCTGGCGTCAAGGGATATGCGATTAGTCGATACCTATCTGAGATCGATGCGACCGGAGCGAGAAAATCCTCCGGGGCTCCTAAAAACGCTGGACAGAAGGGAGCACGGAAAACCTCCGGACTGGTCGAAATTTAGGATCCTTTGCGGTGAGGGATACTTTTTTTTTTACCCCACCGCATTTTCCATGGAAACTTTCATACCTGGTGAGACGCGTGAATTTTATGAAAAAGTAGATCAATCGCGCAAACGCAAAGGTACAGCGTCGATGGAACATTGTGAGGGGGTAAAAAAAAAGTGGGTGATTTTGATCGAGGACGGGAACTCACAACCCTTCTCGTCCTTCTGTATAACCCCTCGACAAAGTTTCTATACCCCTTTAGCGTCAGGCTAAAATCTTTTTTTCTTCTTTTTTTCTTCACCGCATTCGATCCGTCGAGGCGTGAATTTTCCATTGCAACTCTCGTCACAGGAGCACAATGCCCTTTGGAATGAGAGAGCGAGGGGGGGGGGTGGGGTGAAAAATCAAAATCTTCGAGGATCGATAGCTGGTAGACGAAGAGTCGCGAAACGCGTCGTTTGTGAGTTGAAACGAACGTGACAAACGCCCTTAGGTAAGGCATACACGATGGAGGCATATATCGACGACAAGGACGAGAGCGATGAGCACGTGAAAAGGGTTGAGAGGTGAATTTCAATGGATCGGAAATACCCAAATGTTCCGTGTGTGCTCTACCTGACAAGCGCTCATTCATAGATGTGTACACCGTATTCCTATACTCCTACAAAAACCTTCGCTTATTTGCGATTCGAGTACCTGCCTATGTGAGTGTGTATACAGGGGCAGCCCGAACAAACCAACTCTCGTTTCACAATAGATCGAGTATTGTGGGAGAGAGCCGGGGGAGGGGGTGAGGAAAATAGCGAAAAAGCGGGACGATCGAGTGCGAGAAAGGGTTGAAGAGTAGTTCGTTCGTTCAGCCTGTGGAGGAGGGTAGCATCGGATTGCAACATGATGACGAATTGGAGATCATCTTCGTGGTCCTGGAGCGTTTAGGATTTTACGCCGTTTTTAGACACGATTTTTCAAAGTGTGGAAAATCAGAGGCTTTGCAGATAATTCCGAATGTTTTATTTTGTGGTTATTATTAGAGGTAGGGGAAGCATTTGAAAATTATTTTTCTAGCTGAACAGTATTCTTTCATTTCAGGTATTTTATTTACAATTTTATTTTTGAGGCGGGATGCCAGTGTGAACGGTGAAAAAAAACGAGTATTTTGCATTTTTTTAAAGTATATATGTGTAAGAATATGTGAAAACAATTGGAGGTAAAATATTGAAAATTGCCTATTTTTAGACGATTTTGTAAGAGCAAGTTTATGTTACGCTCACAAGTTGATAAAAATCGATTTTTTTGCATTTTCTCAAAGTATACATATCCAAGAATTAGTAGAAAGATTTTAAGTTAAAATATTGAAAATTAGCCGAGTTTCAGACGATTTTGTAAGAGCAACTTTACATTGTGCTACTTTCTCTTAAAATACTAAAATACTAAAACTTTCAAACGTGTTTTTTTTTCGAAACGGCTTTTTTGACCTGGCTAGAATCATAACTCTATTTATAATTTGAATCGAAGAAGTGTGCGGCCGTGTAGGTGATAAGAGATCGTTGAAATTTCGGCTTCGGTCCTGGCCGGACCGAAGCCGAAATTTCAACGATCTCTATTTATAATTGCCCGATATCGAATTTAAAAAAAAACAACATTTCCGTAATTGCAGTAGCTATCGTTGTACGTAGCCTTTTTTTATTAGGTATTTTTTTAAGTCTCCGAAAATAAATAAAAATTTCGCCAAAATTACACCTTTTTTAGTACATCCAGCATTTTGTGATTTTTTTTGTTAAACGGCTCCCTACGCTGGGAACTACATTTATATAGATTATAAAACCTTTTTTATTTTTATCTTTCAGATTTTTCATTGCCAAGTTATCGACCTGGCCGTCGGACTACATTTTTTATATAGACTCTATTATATCTCAATAATGTTGATAATTTTTTTTTTGGATAATAACATTTTACACGAAATACGTTTAATGTAGGCTTAATGACATACCGTTTTTTTCGTAATCCCAAATAAATAATCTCGTAGACAAAAAACTCCGAAAACGACTTATGCCCTGGAATCGTTATATGTGGCCGTTTTTTTTTTTAGTATTTTTAAGCCTTCGAATATAAGTAAAAATTTCGCCAAGATTACATTTTTTTAGAACAACCAGCATTTTGTGATTTTTTTAAACGGCTAGCTACACCGGGAACCACAGTTAGGTATATAGATTGTAAATTTTATTTTTATTTTTATCTGTCAGATTTTTTATCGTCAAGTTATGGATCCGAACGTTGGACCACATTTTTTATGTAGAGACTCTATTATAACTCAATGACGTTGTTATTTTCTAATTTATGAAGACAATAAAAACCTACACGAAATAAGTTCAATCAAATTTGATAACATACCTTTTTTTCAAATCCGAAATAAATAATAAATAAATAAAAATCCGAAATAAATAAAAAGTAGACAACGAAAAATCCAGAAAAACGACTCTTTTCGGCCCCTCACAGTGGTGTCCCTCTTTAATAGTTCATTAGTATAATTATGCCTTGGAATTGTTATACTTGACCGTCTTTTTTTAATCAGTATTTTTTGAGCCCCCGAAGATAAGTAACAATTTTGCCAAAATAACACTTTTTTCGAACACCCGCTAATTTGCGAATGTTTCTCTTTCTCGAAAAACAGCAACGTACCGCGAGAACTACATTTTTATAAATTACAAAACTTTTTCATTTTTATTTTTCATACTTACCATTGTCAAGTTATCGAGCCGGTCGTTGGACCACATTTTTTATACAGAGGCTTTATTATATACTACATAATACCTCAATAACGTTCATTTTTTATTTTTTTCGGAAAATAAAAATTCACACGAATTCAATGTATGCTTAATAACGTACCTTTTTTCCAAATTCGAAATTAATAATCTGCTAGACAGAAAAACTCGAAAAAACGACACTTTTTGACAATGGTATCCTCCCTTAAGCTATTCACAATTTTCATGAATTTTTTTGTATTTATTTATTTCAAATTCGTTCCATTTCGCATATTCGTCGCGGGGGTGCTCGAGCCTTTACACGCTTCATCGTGGAAACGAAAAAACGAGAGGGTCTCCCACTGGTGCGTTGTTAAGGGCAGCTGTTTCTTTTTCTCGTGCGCGTACAATCGAGAAATCAAAAATGAAAATAAACGTGTATAATACACGCATGCAGATACTTCGGATCGTTGTAAAATCTTCTCACTCATCAGATAGCGGGCTCGTCTACGAGTCCTCTCAGTCAGCGCACAAAAGCATACAAATTGCCACCTCGAAAACGGGACAATACGGTCTCGAGTACGAATATACCAAATCGCTCTCCCTCGGACTCTTGCGGCTTTTTTTTTACCTCCCGACTGCCCGCAGGGCGAGCAAACACGCGAGTTATGCGTTTTACTGCTGCCCACGTGTAGGTGCTTCCTCAGGGCTCGATAGTCTCCGAAGCCGCAAGAGTATTCGACTTTTTCCCGAACCAACATACTCACGAATATATCTGGCTAACTGCCCAAAGATTTTCCTTTCGTCCCGTTTCCCGTAAGAGCAAACGGACTCTCGAAAAAACCGCGGTATCTCGAAAAATTGGCCAGTCATTCTCGAGAAGTCGATCCAACGAAACTCCGAGCAAAGAAAAGAATCCTTCGAGTGCGCCCAAAGAGACCTCTCGACTCTGCCGATCGTTTTTTTCCCCTCCCAAAGACTGAAATCCAACATACGCTGAAAGGGTTCGTCCCTTCGGCAAGTACCACGTGCAGGCTCGAGTAAACGATCGGGAGCACGTCCAATTGTCCAAAACCCAAGAAGATACGTATTCCGCAAGAGTCGGGAAAATCAAAGGCAAACTGCGCTAGAAGATGGGACATTGACAGGAAACGATCCCGAGAAAGGAAGCAGCTTCAAAAGGGCCCTGCAAAAATGTCGAGTGACTGTGCGGAAAAGAGAGTATTGCGGAAGAGTTGCGTGTCGGTTTGGAAATCCCGTCACTCTAGACATCGAGGGAAAAGCCATCAATTGAAAAGGTAGCTGTCCAAAATTCATGCTCCCAATATGGACTATGGATCCCTAAGATGAAACGGATCTATTGGCCGTTGATCCGCTAATGGAATGTGCTCCCTGTTACAGCATCATACGGTCAGAAGCTTTTGCAGGACATTACAACCACCATCATGCACGTGCATACGCATAAAAACCCAGCTCAATGGGGCAATGATCTTGATGGTCTTTCGCGACGTTTTCTCGATCGTAAAACCACCGGTTGAGGAAAACACGTGGAATGTTCGGTGGTCGTGTATGATAATCGGTCCAGCGCACTTGGCCATTGGTGCTCGACGACTCGCGAATAAGTTGCGCGAGCAAAAACGACCCTTAAAGCGTAAGACGGGCGTGCGAGCGACGCGCGATTGATCGTTGGAGCGAGGAAAAAAGCGGCAAAGTGGAAACTCGAGGAGCCATGAAATCGATTTTTGCGCGCTCGTCCACGATCGGATTTGCGGCCTGCCGAAAACGCAACGATCCTCGTCGAACAGCCAGAAAAACCGTCCGGCACATACACGCGGATCCACGTATGTTGGGATGTGCGGGTGCGTGGGTATTCTCATACGCATAGGCTGGACATGCATGGTGACATCTGTGCCCATGCGTCCATTTCGCGCTCACACAGACATTTACGCTCGCTGGACGTCGCCACGAATCCTTGAGGATTTAATGGGATTTGGAGGACGAAGATCAGAAAATGAACGCGGAACGTGAACAGCTGCCGCTGGACCACACCAGTGCCACTGCTCTCTCTATCTCTGTCTTGCTGTCTTCATTCTCCTGTTTACCGCAAAACCTCCCCTGATCCTCGAGGGATCTAGATCTTTGGCGAATTTCTCGTTGTTACTGATTATGAAAGCGATTGCGCAAAGACTTTCTTCGGCTTCTGAGAATAGACGGGACTTACTGTATGCGGGTTATCCTTTCGCCGATCTACGTCGCGTAGGAATATATGCTTTACGTGCCAGAGGGCCGATCGAGTTATTTTATTTTGAACTGACAAATAAATTGGGTGGATTGTGCATCGAGCAAAGCTGCTGTCAAAGGTGTTCCAATGGATGATGATGGGAAAAAAAATCACCGGTGGTAAACACGGTCCATGCTACCGTGTATTATAATAGCGATAGGGAAGAGAGGACAGTCGGAACTTCCTCAAGCATGTTGCTGGGGAAGGAAACAAAGAGGATATCGAAAAATAGCTGCTCAAGAACACCCTAGCTGTATTATCAATTTCTTTCGTGAGATACGAGAGAATGCTGATTTTCGAAATTGTGATAACTTTTGCGTTAAGGGCGGGGTAAAGTATTAACATTTTTTTTCATTTTTTTTTAATTTTTTAAATGAATGCATAATATATCAAGAATATTGTGTTAAAATTTCAAGTCGATCGGAGTAAAATTGACGAAGTTATGAGTATTTGAGCGTCTATTGCTCCATGCCGTTCTCTTCTCTTCTGCGTTTTTCAAACCGTTTTTCTGAGACTTGTCATATTTGAAGTCCGTGTGCACGATAACTCAAAATCTACTGGACCAATCGCTTTGAAACTTTGCACAGTACTTCTTCACATAATTCACCAGGTATTGTCGAGAGCTTTTTTGTTTTTTTTTTTTAATAATTACTAATTTTTCTACAACAAATTAGCCGATTTTTTAGCGAAAATCGGGTTTTTGGCTCCCAAGTGCTACGAAAAATCGAAAAATCGAAAGAAAAAAAATCCTCCCGTCATTACCTCGAGAAACATCTCCTTTAACAAATGCATTTTGATTTTTTTGTTTCAAATGATTCTGTTGCGAGTTATGGTGCACACCGCAAACCAACTTTTATTCGAGGCGCCTCCGGGGTTTAATTTTCACTCGCTCAATTTTGAATATTTTGCAATGCAAATTTAGGAGAATGTTGTTCAAATGTTACTTTATTATATGTAAATTTTTCAATAAACGAACACTATTCGTTACGCCAAAAAAAATCTTAAAAACATGCCTTTTTTTCGCCGAATTAACTTTACCCCGCCGTTAATTTATCTCGATGCGAAAATGTCGGGTGGGATGCTCAACAGTTTGGAAATTGGATTTTTCGAGCGCAATGTCTGGAGAGCAGGGACAAATCCTTTAAGGCGTTACCCCCACTTGTGGCGCAAAAAAGGCCTTTTTCATGAATTTTTTAAAAGAAAACAACAAAACTTTTTTAATCGATCAATATACCATCTTAAAGAACACATCTTGAAGAACTTTCCGTAATTTTTTTATTGAAATATATTACATTGTTTAGTGGCAAACGGCCGTCAATGAAATAATGTTTTTATATACACGGTTTGCGGTGACCAACATTGCGGCGAAGTGGATCATCTGAAAAAAAAAATGCGGATGAATTTAGTCAAATATGAGTATAAACTAGTCTTTAATCGAAGGATTTTAAAAAATATTCATTTTTCACAAAATGGCGGACAGTCAAAGTTAATGGTTCGATTTTAACGAAAAAAAAAACGGCCGTTTTTTGGCGATAAAACGGCCATTTTTTTTCGAAAAAAAAATCGAACGTTTAAAGACTACATTTTTATGTATTAAATAAGCCTGCAAAATTTCAAGAAGATCGGTTCATTAGTGTTCGAGTAATCTTGGTTACCGACTTCAGAAATGCCATTTTGAGAAAAACGCGGTTAAAGTTTCAATTAGCCGGTCGTTTACAGAACGGATTCTTCTCTTTCAACGCTCATATCTCAGTCAATTTTGTTCGGATCGACTTGAAATTTTCAGGACATATTCTCAGATACTTATACTTAAAAAAAATGCAATAAAAAAATCGACTTTTTCAAAATCGCAAGTGGGGGTAACCCCTTAACGGGGTATTCTAGGCTAGAGGTCTACGTTTCGGACATTTTTTGGGATTGAAAAAAAATGTATATATTTTTTTTACTGGTCACTTTTTACAGTTTGTTTATTAATGTTTTAAGAACATACAAAAAAATTATGTGGTGAAAAAATTAAAATGAAAACTTCTGTGAGCCTCTAAATATGGGCGTAGAAAAAAGGGTCGATGCGGTTGACATGATTCTAAAGCTCCCATTCATCTAAAATAGAAATAAAACCAATTTTCTTGATTAAGGGGTTAGGCCACTCAAGAAGCCAAAAAAAGGCTTTTTGGGGATTTTTTTCAGAAAAACTACAAAATAAATCGAGATTACAAAAAAGGATGTTTATCATACATATCAGTGACTGTATACAATAATTTTTTTGAAACGATTAATTTCAAAATGGCGGCTGTGCAGCGTTTATCTCAAAACTGCATTTTCTAAGTTGGCCGGAAACATAACTCATTGTCAGACAATTTTCAACCGATTCACTTGAAATGTTGAATATATTTTGAAAAATACATTGTCTATGGAAGTACATCGGATTTTTTGTATATTTCATTTCTCAAAACATATTCTCAAGAATCTATACTTTTAAAAAATACAAAGATATCGATTTTCCAAATCTCTAGTCTAGAACCCTGCC
>OZ023321.1:3450709-3538209 GCA_964007375.1 Ophion obscuratus
GGTGTCTGCCGTCTCGTTCACCCCGATTCATCGGACTCTCTCCGATTCTTTTTATTTTTTCATTCGTGCGTTTTCTCGTACACTTGTCCTCATCTCTTTACTCTGTGCACAGTGAGTGCATGTGAGAGGGAGAGGGAGAGAGAGAGAAAGAGAGAGAGAGAGAGAGAGAGAGAGAGAAAGGAACGAGAGGGGGGATTACTTCTGCACAGTAAAAGCGATTCGACCAACCGGAACAAAAATCGAATGTAATATTCATATCGATGGAGACAAAACAAACATGTATTCCATTCCATTAATAATATAAAAGAAGAAATTACGATCTAGACGACGACCGGTACTCAAAAGAAAGATCGAGTTTACTGCATCAGCTTGTGAGGCAAACATCGAAGGAGAAAATAGTTTTGTAAATCTGGAAACACACGACAGTTTTTTATGGAAACCGAAAATGCTTACACTCGATTGTATGATTACTTTTCACGAAAAAAGTTCTTAGAATTACAATTCGTGATTATAACCAACAATATGAAAGTCCGGAAAAATTGCCTGGGTAGTATCATCAGGACGAGGGTGGGAGACATTCCCGATTTTGTGACAACGTAGAATATTGATCGAGACAACGCGTAAATAATTTTGTTTATTAATTATTAAGGAATAATGTAGTAGTATCAATTTTTTTTATTCCCCACATTTATTTTTCCATTGACCATTATGCAGTAAAATAGTCTTTTCATTTACGCTGTTAGGTGTTTATTATTAAAGGAGGACACCAGTGCGACGGGCCGAAAAAGGTGGTTTTTTTCCGATTTTTTGTGGCTAGTAGATTATTTATTTGGGGTTTGGAAAAAAGGTATGTTATTAGGCATACATGGAACTTATCTCGGGCAAATCTTTATTTTCAAAAATTAAAAACTGACAGATTTATTGAGGCCTCTGTATAAAAAACGTGGTCTATGGCCAGATCGAAAACTTGATAATGGTTGGTCTGAAAAATAATTTTTTTTTATAATGTATATAAATGTATTTCACATTATGAAGAGCCGTTTTTTCGAAAAATGGAATTTCCATCAAATAAAATTAAAAACCAACAGAGTTATTGAGGCCTTTGTATAAAAAACGTGGTCTACGGCCAGATCGATAACTTGATAATGGTTGGTCTGAAAAATGTTTTTTTTTTTTTATAATCTATATAAATGTATTTCACATTAGGAAGAGCCGTTTTTCGAAGAAAAAAAATGGAATTTCCATTAAACAGCTATTGATAAAAAAAGTGTAATTTTGTCGAAATTTTTCCTCATATTCGGGGACATAAAAAAAATACTAAATTGAAAGAATGGCTACGTAGAACAATGGCTACTGCAATTACGAAAATGTTGGTCTTTTTGAATCGAAAATTGGACAATTATAGCTAGAGTTATGATTCCGGCCAGGTCGAGAAAAGTCGTTTCGAGGAAACGCAATTGAACCTCTCGGTATACGTAAATCGACGCGCTAACTGCTCTCACCAAATTGTCTGTAAATTCGTCAATTTTTTTTATTTCTGCTTAATATTTTCACATATTCTGAAGCATGTATACTTTGTGAAAATGGAGAAAAAACGATTTTTAACCCGTAACAGTGGTGTCCTGCCTCAAACATAAAACTCGTATTGGTCTCCCTGCTCAATTGCTTCCAAATTGTCGCATCAAGTATAGTAGCCAACTCAACCCTCGTACTCGGCAAAACTCTGCACGTCTGCGTCGAAGGAGCGAACGGCGAATTAGCGAAACGGCATTGTGACTTTATTATTTACACATGCGCCAAAAGCAATTCCGTAGAAACCACTTACCAATATGCAAACCCTAATTTTATCGTACTTACTCGCAATAGCAAATACGCGTATGGAATAGGCTCAACGTCGGTGCAATAACTCGCGTCGGGTACTTTCACCAACGGATCTAACGGAGCAGTGCATACGCGAATAAAATAAAAACAATAAAATTCAAACAAAAAAAAATGAAATAAAACCGAATAAAAGCAAAAAAAATCCAACAAAAAATTAATTCAAATAAAATAAAACAAAACCGAACAAAATAAAACAAACGCAAATAAAATACAACCGAATAAAATAAAATAAATTCTAATAAAAATTTAAAAAATCGACGAAAACAAAATAAACCCGAATAAAATATAACAAAACCGAATAAAATAAAACAAACGAAAATAAAATAAGATAAAAACGAAATAAATTTAAAAAAAACCCGACGGCATCTAAAATCAAACATTCGGAATTGAATTTTGCAAATATTTTTGGCACGCCCTTAAAAGAAGTTTTTTTTCACCCTTTCCTTGAGAGTAAAAATGGTTTTTTTTTCCTCTAAAGTCGTAGTTCTCCACTAGTTTAAAAGTGAGGTTAAAAAATGTGGAAGCGACGCAGTACAGGTACAAGGAAGTGGTGAGGTCGCGTGGGCGAGGAGATACGACGAGGAAACGGCAGGGGTGGCAAGGGAGACGGCTGGAGGCAAAGAAGAACGAAGGTAACGTAGATAACGGTGAGAGCGCGCGACAGGCACGCGCCTTTTCTCCTCCGCAGGGCCAAGGGCTCAAGACTGAGGAGGACGGAAAAAAATTCAGAAGAGGAGCACGAAGACCATTTCAAAAGGAGAGATAGAAGAGTGGCAGGGTCGAGAGAACAGGAGAAGGAGAGAGAGGAAAAGAGAGCTGGAGCAAGCATGGAGGGCCGGAGGGCGAGAGGGAGAGACGGAAGATGTAAAAAAAACAGTCGGAGAACCGGGCGGTGGGTTACAGGTGCAACATCGTCGTATATTAAAGCCCGTTGTATTCGTGCATCGACTCTGACGAGGATCCACACCCCCTCAGCAAGTGCGTCTCCTTCTCTTCCTTCTCCTCCCTCGCTTCTTTCTCGTACGATGCACCTATCGTTAATCCCTCCTCGCTTCGTCCTCCATTCACCACCGATTCCACGCAATTTTCCAATTTACTTTTCGCTCCCAAGCAATAATTACGCAATTGCGCCCGAAATATCCGGGCTGATGAAAAAAACGAGATAACGAAACTTAAGAGAGGAAAAAATCGCCTTTAGGCGAGGACGAATATTTGCTGATTTTCATTATTATTTTTTTTTTTTTTAGCAATGATTTCTCCACCATTTTGAGAATTAGCGTAGGTTTTATTATCACTTTTGACTGTTACATGGTATTTTTATTTATTTATTAATCTTTAAAAATGGCTGAGGTACGACACGGTTTTTGAAACTGCATTTTTAAAACTGGCGTGACGCATAGCTAAACAACTAATCGAATGATTCTAGTTAAATTTGGTACAAATGCTTCTAACTTTATTATCTAAAACATGACACTAAATTAATTTGGAAATAAAAAGAAAAATGTTTTTTTATTGCCAAATGTAGCCATTTTTGGGAAACAATCTTTTTGTTTCGTAGGGTACCATGTCATCGATTTTCAACATTTCTCACTTTTTCTTGGTTCGTATTTTGCGTATACGTGTCAACGGAGTATCTCTCACTGGAAACTTTTAAAAAATAATTTTTTTGCATCTTGTTATAAGTAGTGTGAACTTTCAAGAATATTTTGAGACGAGCCGGACCCTGAAATTCTAAAAATTGACCAAGTTACACTTATTGCAGAAACTACATATGTTGACACGGTGGGATTGATATCTTGAGTAACTTTCGCACTATTGACTTGAATTTGCACAGTTAGCCTTCAAACCCTAGTAATTTTCGGTTCACGATCGCATTTTTTAATTGCATGAACCATTTGTTAATAACAATGACTTCCGCATGCTGTTTTTCAAGAGAAAAATGAGGTTTTCTTTGGAGAAGCTGTCATTTTGCGTTTTTTTTTCTTCAGAATTTCGAAAAAGTGGATGGTGAACTCATAGCCAGTTGGATATATTTGAAGAAAAAATTTTTTGTTTTCGTTTCAGATCACTATGAGCACTTTGAAAGATTTTCTTCCAAAAAAAATTACATTGTAACCACAAACATGTGTACAACATGCTGGGAAAAAAAATAATTTATTCCAACCACTATGTTACTTGAAAAAAAATCATCATAATGACCCTTCAAATTGGGCTTCCAGAGTTAATGGAAAAGAAACCTTCGCTATTTTTTTTTTTTTTTTTTTCATATTAATCCCGCCGACACTACGTGTCGAAGACCGCGCCATGCCTCCGCTATTTTTTCAAGATTAATAAATAAATAAATATACCATGTAACAGCCAGAAATAGTAACAAAACATACCCTAGTCTCAAAAATGGTGAAGAAATCTTTCATTAAAAAGAATCATGAAAATCAACAATTTTTCCTCGCTTAAAGGTATCTTCCCCCTTAAAAAGGAAAAACACGACCATCGGAAAAGAGCACCCGACGGAAATATACGCGCGACGGCCACGCGTCCTCCTGTCTCATACATAAAGCTGAACTCCGCCTTCGAGAGCCGGATCAGGAGAAAGAATGGGAGGAAAGGAGGGAACGGTCATCAGAACTTTGGCCGGAGTACAGGTGCAAAAGAATTGAGATCGACGTCAGAATTCTCGTGTTGGCCACTTTAAAGTGTGGAACTTGAATATGTGGAGCGGCAGAAAGAGAGAGGGAGAGAGAGAGAGAGAGGCGTTTGATGATCTTTGCACGTAACGCGTGGGTTGATTAGAGTACAAATCCGTGAAAAATTTGATCCTCCGCAACCAATTGGCTAACCGATTACGTTAATGCTGACTGCCAAGCCGAATGATTTACATTGACGCGAGACCCGACTTCGCATGAGCGTTGCATTCTGATTAAGGGGTAAGATACCTTTAGGCGAGGAAAATATTGCTGATTTGTATGATTTATTTTATGACCGATTTCTTCACAGTTTTTTACACTCAGGCTATGTTTTATTACTACTTTTGGCTGTGACATGGTAATTTTTCAATTATTGATCTCTTAACGGCGGGGTAAAGTTAATTCGGCGAAAAAAAGGCATGTTTTTAAGATTTTTTTTGGCGTAACGAATAGTGTTCATTTATTGAAAAATTTATATATAATAAAGTAACATTTGAACAACATTCTCCTAAATTGGCATTGCAAAATATTCAAAATTGAGCGAGTGAAAATTAAACCCCGGAGGCGCCTCGAAAAAAAGTTGGTTTGCGGTGTGCACCATAACTCGCTACAGAATCATTTGAAACAAAAAAATCAAAATGCACTTGTTAAAGGAGATGTTTCTCGAGGTAATGACGGGAGGATTTTTTTTTTTCGATTTTTCGAATTTTCGTAGCTCTTGGGAGCCAAAAACCCGATTTTCGCTAAAAAAATCGGCTAATTTGTTATTGAAAAATTAGTAATTATTAAAAAAAAAAACAAAAAAGCTCTCGACGATACCTGGTGAATTATGTGAAGAAGTACTGTGCAAAATTTCAAAGCGATTGGTCCAGTAGATTTTGAGTTATCTTGCACACGGACTTCAAATATGACAAGTCTCAGAAAAACGATTTGAAAAACGCAGAAGAGAAGAGAACGGCATGGAGCAATAGACGCTCACATACTCATAACTTCGTCAATTTTACTCCGATCGACTTGAAATTTTAACACAATATTCTTGATATATTATGCATTCATTTGAAAAATTGAACAAAAATGAAAAAAAAAATTTTAATACTTTACCCCGCCCTTAAAATAGCGGTCTTGTAAACGGGTTGCGGTGGTTGTCAGATGGCGTGACGCGTGGCGTCGGCGGGATTAATCTGAAAGAAAACCAACGAAGATTTTCCTTTCATTGACACCCATACGCAGAATATGAACCAAGAAAAAGTGAGGTGTGTTGAAAATTGACGAAATGGTACGCTTTCAAAATAAAATATTGAATATTCCGAAAAATGGCTACATTTTGCAATTTAAAAATACTTTTAAAAAATTTTCATAAACATTTAGGATCATGTTTTAGACGATAAGGTTATAAGATACGATTGGGTTGTTTTTTCGATTGTTGATATGTTACTCAAAGGTCCGAGTCCATGACAAGAATATGTGAAAAAAAATCTAACCTATGACCATTCACGTACTACATAATTCTAGTACCCTGCAGTTGCACACCTCTGTACTAGATTCTCTTTTTTTTCATTAAAGAATGCTGAAATTCTTAAAAAAAATTTTTTTCGATTGCATCTCATGTGTCAAACGTCTATACGTTTTATTGATCTCTCTCCCTCTCTCCATCTCTGCATGAGCAATTAATTATCTCTATCTACTGCGTGCAGTCATACTCGAGTCGACGGACACAGCCAGAGTTCTTTCGGTACAGTGAAAAAAATGTGCCGGTCGTTTTCGCGATTCGGATCGCGGTTGTACACGAGGGCGCACGCAGCTCTCGTGTTCGGTTCACATATGTCTCGTTGACGGTTGATACGTTATGTTGAACAGGCGTGGCCAGTGTCCTTGCGATCGTGACTGTTCGTGCGACGAAATATTGGCCAATAATTGGTATATTGGTGAAACGCCAGACGTCCCCTCATGACTGCTCCGTCGACTCCTTAATGATAATAATCATAATTCCAAGGCGGTATGTGTGGGTGTGGAAACGCGGGAGCATATTTTCACGAGTCCATTGCATTGACAATTACACGGGACAGATTGCATTCGTTAAGGGGTTATGCATATTCGTAATAGTTGAAAAACCACTTTTTTCAAAACGAACATTTTCGACGGTACACCATCTTATAAATATGTTCTTTCAAAATATTAAGATGATCGGATCAAAACTGACAGATCTATAGGCTGTTAGGTTGACATCTGGCGGAACGCTCGGAGCATCGGTCGAAACTTTAAGGGGCCAGTCCACTTTGGAGCCACGAAGAAAGGCTATTTTTGCGATTTTTTTTGAGGTTTTTATAAAAGATATGAATATAAAAGTTGTTGGGCTTAAAAAATAAAGTCTTGAAATACATTTAAAAAAATGTCTAATTCATTTTTATTCATTTTTAAGTATAAAAACTATGGTTCAACGTAAGGTAAATGTCCCAATTATTGGACAGCTAAGGATCTGGGGTATTGAATTCGGTGAGAAAGAAATATAAAATCAAGAAAAAACCATCGCTTTCATGTTCAAATGATACTTTGATATTTTTACTTTTGAAAAATCACCCTTTAAATTATTTTAAAATAATTTCAAATGAAAAAAAGGAATAACAAAGAGAAGCAAGCAAATATTACAATTATTGAACACTGGAAGTGCCTATGTCCCTAACATTGAACCAGGCATGTCCCAGTTATTGAACACTCCCGAGAATTCTTATTCCGTTCTGAAAATATTATTTTGGGTACAATATTAAGAAATAAAAGCAAAATCAAACACTCAAATAATCTTTATTAATCATGAAATCTCGGAGATGGATCATCCGAAACAAAAAAATTAAAACGTTTCAAATTCAGTATGTTGATGGCTATAGTGCATATCATACGATTTTTTATATATGCAAAAATAACGGACATTTTTCGAAAAAACAAAACGTGTTTTTTTCATCGTTTTTAGCAAAAACAAATGTTTTTAGCGACAACATTTTTCAAAGTTGACATGTGCTATAGGTATAGTTGTCAAGAGTATGTGGTTAAAATTTTATAAGGATCGGTTCAGTAGTTTCGAAGATTTCATCAACAAGCCGTCGAAATACGTTGTTTCGAGAAAAACTCGTTTCAAGTTTGTTTGGGTTACATAAATACATGAAATTAAAAAAAAATGTATTTCGAAAGTATATTTAGTGTAACAGCTTTTATATGAATATCTATAATATAAACCTATCAAAAAATTCATGAAAATAGCATTTATTTAGCGTCTAAAGTGAGAAGACCCCTTAAAAATTATAGTATTTGATAGAAGAATTTTTTCCCCGCTGTATACCTTCGATTCGGTTAACGAAAAATGCCCCGTTTTCGCATAAGCCAAGATACTCACTTTGAACATACGCCTTTTTTTAAATTGACATGTCAGAAATTCCTTAGGTTGATCATAGGATAAACTAATATACTAACGAAATCAGTTTGATTTTTTCGAGAGCTTCCCGGACATTGGTTGGAAGTCGATTATAATAAAATATTCTTACACAAAAAAAAATACAAAGAGTTCTTGAGATGATACTTTTTAAATACCTAATTTTTGTAGAAATTTATGATCACGATTTTCTAATACAAAAAAATCAATAGATGAGCTTTTTTTCGACTGTTACAACTAGGCATAACCCGTCAATGGCAAGTCTGGGATGACTTATGGGGTCTTCTCACTTTAGACGCTAAAAATTGCTATTTTCATGAATTTTTCGATAGGTTTATATTACAGACATTGGCATAAAAGTTATTACACTTAAAAAATACACTTTCGAAATATATTATAAAAAAAGTTATGTATTTATGTATCTCAAAAAAACTTTAAACGTATTTTCTCGAAACAACGTTTTTCGACGGCTTGTTGATAAAATCCTCGAAACTACTGAACCGATACTTGTGAAATTTAAACCACATATTCTTTACAACTAAAGCTCTAGCGCATATCGAGGATTATTTTAAATTTTGATACTTACTATTTTGTTTTGCCAAAAACGGTGAGAAAACATTTTTTTCGTTTTTTTTTTCGAAAAATGTCCGCCATTTTGGTTTTTTCGCTATATAAAAAATCGTATTATATACGCTATAGCCATTAACATACTGAATCTAGAATCGTTTAGTTTTTTTGTTTCGGATGATCCATCTCTGGGATTCCATCAACAGCGCAGACTTACAATTTTTTAGGACATTCTTTAAGGCGTTACCCCCACTTGTAGCGCAAAAAAGGCCTTTTTCATGAATTTTTTTAAAGAAAACTGCAAAACTTTTTTAATCGATCAATATAACATCTTAAAGAACACATCTTGAAGAACTTTCAGTAATTTTTTTATTGAAAAATATTACATTGTTTAGTGGCAAATGGCCGTCAATGAAATCATGTTTTTATATACACAGTTTGCGGTGACCAACATTGCGGCGAAGTGAATCATCTGGAAAAAAAATGCGGATGGATTTAGTCAAATGTCAGTATAAACTAGTCTTTAATCGAAGGACTTTAAAAAATATTCATTTTTCACAAAATGGCGGACAGTCAAAGTTAATGGTTCGATTTTAACGAAAAAAACGGCCATTTTTTTCTATAAAACGGCTATTTTTTTCGAAAAAAAAAAAAATCAAACGATTAAGGACTACATTTTTATGTATTAAATAAGCCTGCAAAATTTCAAGAAGATCGGTTCTTTAGTGTTCGAGTAATCTTGGTCACCGACTTCAGAAATGCCATTTTGCGAAAAACGCGTTTAAAGTTTCAATTTCCGGTCGTTTACACAACGGATTCTTCTCTTTCAACGCTCATATCTCAGTCAATTTTGTTCGGATCGACTTGAAATTTTCAGGACACATTCTCAGATACTTATACTTCAAAAAAATGCAATAAAAAAAATCGATTTTTTCAAAATCGCAAGTGGGAGTAACCCCCTTAACTACCATGTTCGTTTATAAATAGTGACTTAAATAAATAATTTTTTTTCCAAATGTATTTATTAAGTGTAACAACTTTTATATAAATATCGATAATACTTATCAAAAAAATTCATGAAAATTGTCTTTTTAGCGTCTAAAGTGAGAAGACCCCTTACGGTAATTGGAACCACTCTATCTAGTAGCGTGAGATGACTTTTGAGTGGGTTTATTCCAAAAAGAGTGTTTGCTCACGGCCTAAAATCTCATTTTTTACGTCTCTCTCATGTTTGTTGCATCTATTGGATAAAACGAACAACCTGGAAACCCGATTGGGCGACCATCCCTATTCTCGATTCATTGCCGATAGAATCTGCCCGAAGCGCAATTTCAAAATCATTTCAAATAGACGAGATTGACAAAAAACGATTATATCCGGCAGCAGATCTTTCGTGAGAAGATCAAAGGTCTGGAAGAATGGATAAAAAAATCCTTCGAGCAATCATTATCGTCATTACGATTCGTGATGATGGAACGTGTGCGGGATTCCGAAATTGTTATCCCCGACAGAGAAAAGCAACAATATGGGTGCGCGATCCGTGCCATTTCGGTGGCTGCTGGTCACGACCTCGACTTTTTCTCGTATCAAAGACACCCGAGATCGGTATAATTATTTTTTTCAAAGGTTTCGAACTGACCGTCAAAATATATAGGAAACTCCCGAATAGTTCGACGATGAAGACCGGAGCGTGCGAAGAGAGCGGGTAAAAATAGCTAGAGGATCGAACAATACCGACCACTCGAACCCTCTGTTTGGCCATCATCGGTGGAGGCGATCGTAGCGAGACTATTATCCAGCGTTGAATGTTTTTTTTTTTTTCGGACGAAATGACATAGAATTTGCCACTATGTTCTCAAATTGATATAGTCTCGCGCCCATTTTTTTCTTCTGTGACTGCTCGTTTCACGTAATTGGTAAATTAATTTGGAACTGTGAGTTTTGGGTTAGCCGGAGTGCCACTTTCTCGCGAACGGAGCATTATAAACCTATTACCGACTCCGCGATTGAACGGAAAGCCGGCTTTTAGGGTCGGTACGGTCTGGAGTTTCTTTCCGACATTCGTGAGAAGCAAAAAAAAGCAATCTAATGCTCCCCTAGGATTGGATTACACCGCTGTTTCGCGAGACCAGAATCTTCCAAATTGATCTGCAGGGTCGTCCGACCAATCGAATTTCCATCAATGATTTTTTGACTATGGATACCTAATTGATGACTATGGATTGACCATGGATACCTTTGATGTATATGAATACATAATTTCATTTGTAACCAGTATCAGTCTCGTATTTGTCTATCGCTCGATACATTGTCCAATAGTACAGTCGCGCTGTATATTGGAATCGGAAAAACTTAGAAGAAGGCTAGTTTTTTTAACAGGTGATTTTGTTGGTGCCACGGGTGCTAAAACCAAGTTTGCCTAAAAATCGGGGCGCAGGGTTTTTTTAGGGGATGGGGGTGGATTAATGCCAAACTACAACCCCCACGAGGTCGGCGCCGGGAGACAAAATGTTCAGAAAAATCCGGGTTTTATTTTTGTCCATAGTGCCGAAGTCGTGGAAGTTCATTTTGGGGGTGAAAAAGTGGGGTGAAATTTTGAAAAATCGGTTTTCTTTCGATAACTCTTTAGGACAAATTCATAGAATTTTTGTTCAAATGGAAACGTTGTAGCCCTTGAAAAGACGCGTCGATCGAGTATTCGATCAACCCTCTCTGATAATATCTTCACCCCCAAAAGAATTGTTGAAGAATTAACAAAAATATTGTTTATTGAAAAACTCAAAAACAATCGATTTTTCGGGGATGGATCAAATGTACGAAATGAAGAGAATAATTTTCTCTATACTTTCGTTTCTATGCACAACTTTTGAATTTTGCTTTTTCGAACCCCTCTCAGGGGTTTTAAATTCAAAATGAAATTCTGGGAAAACTATTGACCGAAACTAAAGAGATACGAGTTTGGCGCGGTGGACAAAAATGTAGCTGAGGCTTTAAGCTACAAATTCTCCCGCGGCGGCGAATTCGTGCCGTCAATATTTTTTCCAGAATTTCATTTTGAATTTTCAACCCCCGAGAGGGGTTGGAAAATCAAAATTCAAGGGTGGTCCGTAGCAACGAAAATATGGAGAAAATTATTCTCTACATTTCGTACATTTGAACCATACTCGAAAAACCGATTGTTTTTGAGTTATTCAATAAACTATTTTTTGTTTTGTTTTTATAACCATTTTTGGGGGTGAAGATATTATCGGAGAGTAATGATCGAATACTCCATCGACGCGTCTTTTCAAGGGCTACAACGTTCCCATTTGAACAAAAAACGTACGATTTTTTTCTAAAGAGTTATTGAATTAAAACCGATTTTTCAAAATTTCACCCCACTTTTTCACCCTCAAAATGAACTTCCACGACTTCGGCGCTGTGGACAAAACTAAAGGCCGGATTTTTCTGAACATTTTGTCTCACGGCGCCGTCCTCGTAGGGGTTGCAGTTTGGCGTTAATCCACCCCCATCTCATTTTATCCCCTAAAAAAGAATCCTACACCCCGATTTTTAGGCAAACTTGGATTTAGCACCCGCCGCACCTACAAAATCACCTGTCAAAAAACTAGCCTTCTTTTAATTTTCTCCGATTCCGGGTTTTTTTCAGCGACAGCACGACTGTACTACAAGCCGTTTTTTGTTCCCGTAGAGCTGAGGTAGAAATGGACAACCGAACTTCCTAACGCAAGAGACAATCTTCTCCTCCTCTCGTCAGCTCCAACAGCTCGAACAAAAATCCAGAGGAAACTTTCTACTGCAAATGTAATTCCTAAAGGTAATATGTAACGTAGCTTGCTCGAGTCTTCGACTGATCGCCGCCGTCATCGTTCCTGGAAAGTAATGTAATCATTTATCCCAATGATGTATACCTAGAGGCAGTCGTCATGCGTCAATGTGTAGCTTTCCGTCCTCAATCTCGTTTGAGCGTTACAACCGACTGCTTGGATCTCCATGCTCGTTGCCATTGCAATTTGTCAATTACGACCAATTGGACGATTAACATTCAATCACTCAGCGTTTATTGATCGACTCGAGTCAGTGGGTAACGAAGAGACTGAGGAAACTGAGGAGGAACGAAATTTGCGTCTCGGCACTGTGGAGAAAGCGGATTTTCCGCAATCTGCCAGGAGTTCGTACGTCGATTGCGTTTATTAATGATACTGATGAGAGGAGAATGAGGAAAAAGTTTCGATCGAAATTATTCTATTGGGATCGAAAGCCCCTGCGTTTCGAAAGGCAGCAGCACACTCGAATGGCGTTTTTCAGATAGCTGCCGGAGTAATACTGCAACCCCCATGGAAATTTATATACGCAAAAATATACGGCAAATTTATTTTATTAATAATTGTAATATATGTGAAATGTATGCCATATATTGAAAATATATGTTGCATATATGTGCCAAATTCTATTTTTCGTAACGTTTTTATATACGACATGTATATGCGTGGTATTACTGTATATCACTGTACCATATATCAATGATATATGTAGCATTTACCCTGCATATATACCACATATATTTAGCATATATGTTGCATACACACTGCATGCATACCACATATATACATATATGCCACAAACTATATTGAAAATATACTACAATGTATTTTAACTGTATTCGACTTATAATTGAAATATACTTTAAATGTATTTAAAGTACATCTAAAATATACACGATATATGTTCATACTCCGTTAAAAATACACTTGAAATATGTTCATACTACATTTAAAATATTATTGAAATATATTCAACGTGTATTTAAGATATACTTGAAATATATTTAAACTATACTTGAAATATTCTTAAAAATTTTGTTATGACGTTATTTACATCATTGCACCCTTTTACGATATTTTTTTCTTGTCCTTAATTACGATTATGGTGTTTGCGGTTCAAATATATTAATGGTTCAAATTAAAATTATATCAGACGCTTACACGCCGTAAGGTGGTTTCGAACCCGGGACCTCTGAGTGATGAGCTGGGACCTTCCCCACTGAGCTAGTTCTACTTGTTAAATTAACTTTCGTATCGTCTGCATATCGTACAATACACACAGTTAGTTTATTGAGAAATATGTGGATTTACAAGAGTAACTAACATTATCGGATCAATTACTTAATTGCGTTCGCATAGAGAGCGATAATCGAATAGAATTACGAGATTACATAACCTTCAATTTTTTTGTCCGATCATTTATTCCGGCTAGTGCGTCTAGGTCTTCGCGAGATACCGACTTGAAGATGTTTTTGATTTGCAACGTCATCTGTTACTCAAGTTGCTTAACCAACCATATTTAAAATATATAAAACATATATTCAGTTTGTATGTTTGATATATTTAAGATGTATCTTAAATGGATTTATATTTATTATATTTTATCGTATAGGTTTTACTCTTGCCCAAAAATATAATTGGCATATCCAATTTTTCGAACCAATTATATTTAATACATGTTTTATATATTTTTCGATATATTTTTTATATATTTTATTTTCATGTGGATGTATATATTGTTTATATGTAATAGTGTACTTTAACTGTAAATTAAGTTTTATTAAGTTTAACTGTAATAGTGTTTGTTCACAGCATATATTTCTTGTCAGGAATATGTATCAAAAATGTATGCGTCATATATGACGCGTAAATTTTTTATACATTTTTCTGACAAAAAAATAGATTGAAAATATATCGAAAATATATGCGTCGTATATGCCTCATATATGCATCATATATAGTGTTTATACGTAGCATATATTTTTTTGGTCAGAAAAATATATCTAAAATATATGGGTCATATATGCGTCATATATTTGGTGCATATATACAGAATATATACGTATTATTCTATTTTTCGTCACTATATATGCGAACGATATATATATACGTAGCATATATTTTCTGCATATATTTTACATACATAAATTTCCATGGGGGAAGCCAGATAAGATTTTGGTGGATCGATCTTTAAGGCGTTAGGCTACTGTGAAAATTTCAAAACTCTCGTTCGTCACTTGATGTCAAATTGAACAGTAAGGTCTAATATATCGAGCGGGAATCGTAGATTGAAGATAAACTTATGATTACAACGATAGAAATGCTAGTCAAACTTTAACGGAGACTTTGTCCTTGGAGTGCCATATTTCAGGTGGTTACATTTTTTATTTGAAGGAAACGAGTAAAGCTTTTTGAGTGGGGTTTTTTCTTGCTTTTATTCATGATATACAGAACGTTAAAAAACTTTTTTTTGAAAAAAAAAAAAAAAAAAAAAAACAAAACGGCGGCCGTTGCAGCTCCGCGAAAACAGGTCCTCAAATCGCGGGAGGTAAACGGCTGACATCACTGCCCCCTCTTTGTTGATCTGGAACACAAATTGAAAGCATATTGTCAATCTGTGACCCTTTGGTCATGGAATGACGGATGGGTTTTTCGTTTAATACACATTTCGGAAAATGGCGGCAATGAAAAAAAAATCGAATTTTCGCGTTTTTTTTCGCATAAAAAGATAAATAATAAATGCAAAAATATATCTATCGAAAAAACGATCCGTCATTCCGTGAAGACATATTTTCTGAGTATGCTCTCCAAATTTCAGTTCGATATGTTAATTACAGCGGTCAGAAGAATGTCAGCTATTTTTAAAAACGTGTTTCCGAGAAAAACACGTTTAAAGTTTTGTAATGTGTTTACACAAATGTGTTTATAATTACCGCTAATCGGCAATGCCTGGTCCATAGAGGCATCCCTCCTCTTCTTCTAGCTGCTCATGTTGAGCCGCTAACATCTCCCGCTGCTCAATCCGGGACAAAGTCTCCCTTAAACGCGTTTTTCTCAAAATTAGTATGTGTTTCAAAATAGTTTACACGATTTTTCGACATCCAATGACCAGATTGATTTGAACTTTGCTACATTTATTCAATGTAATGGTAGTTTAGTCTTAAGGGGTAAGGCCACTGTAGAAATTTCAAAAAATCGATTTTTTAAATTCGTTTTCTTAAAAGATGGCTATCTTAAAAATGACATACTCAAAGGATCAAGGTGGGAAAAATGTCCAAATACTTATATTTTGAATTTTAGCACAGCCCCTCTCAGTCCGATGCAATCCGTACCGAAATCTTTAAACGCGTTTTTCTCAAAAGTACATTTGTCAAGTCGGTCGGACTCATAACTCGAACAAATCTTGACCGACTGACTTGAAATTTTAACTGTATATTCATAATTAGATTCTGCAAAGAAGTACGTGGGATTTCCTCGATATATTACATATTTTTTTTTATAACCAATTATCGGACGATGTTTTTTTTTTTGAGAATTTTGAACTTTTATTTAAAAAACGCGCTGTTTTTGCAAAAATCGATATATCAAAAAATCCTACGTACTTCTGTAGCTATTGGCATGTATAATCGAAAAAAAAATTTCCTTCACTGTAGATTAAAAATTGCAGGTGCCGTTGGTCCTGCCGCGCGTCTATGAAAAAAAGGCTTCGTCGAAGAAAAGCTATGCAGCCGCCATTTTGTTTTATATTGCTTTGAAAAAAATAGTTTATACAGTTTATGATATGTACAATTAAGGACCTTTTTCAGAATTTTGATTCATTCCATTGTCCCGCTGAAAAAAATCCCAAAATATACTTATTTTTTCCCGCTACAATGGCCTTACCCCTTAAACGACGTTTTTTTTCATAACTTTTTTTTTCATTAGTTATTAACATTGATGATGTCATGTTTTTCGAAAAATCGCAAAAAATCAATTTTTAAATGTTTGAACCACGATAACAAAAAGAGGTCGGCCAGTGTGATCTATTTTAAGAAAAAAAATATTTTTTTTCAGATCAACCGGGTGACCAAAATCAAGTACACCGTTGAGCTCTTTGCGTCCAAAGGTTCTTTACGAGATTATCCATAAATTCTTCAATTATTAACATTTTTTATGAAATGTGGTACACAACTTGTTAATGTACACGAAAATAAATATCCAAAGGATTTCTCGATCATCTTAATAATTCCTTTAAAAGTCGTTTTTAAATAACCCTCGTTTTCGGTTCGTCACAAGAGCCTAACCCCTTAAGGAAATTATTCATCCACCATTTTTGTATTAAAAAAAACAAAATCCCAAATAAATAAAATGTCGGCGAATAATTAATGACCTCACGAAGATATCAATTCTGTGAATTTCTATAATTTTTTGGAAATATCGTGGACGTGCTGCATTAATTTTTTTCTAAATTGAACTCAACCGCACAATTGTAAAATGACGATTACATGGCGTAACTCCTGCGGCGATTAACCCCATTGTTTTTATTCTGGCTGGCAATTAGCCACGCCTAGTTTTCATGGGTGTCCATTCCAAACGTATGGAACTGTGTCGTTCACGTTTTTATAGCCATTTATGATTCGCGGCGGAAATATTACGAGCACCACATGTGTTCTTATCGTTGCTTCGTTAGTGTATAATGATGAAAGTTTGCTTCTTTACGAACGCATATATGGTGGTATGTGGAAAGTACTTATTATATTTCTTCATTGGTATGGTTAATTGTGAAAAATCTTGCAACTATGATCACCTCGACACAATAATAACGATGCATTTGTACATTTTGTATCGGTAAAAAACCTCGAAGAAAATACTTCGTGAGTTTATATGTTACGTAGTTTATTATCCATAGATTTCAGTATGAATATCGATCTTCTCCCATCTCTCTTCATTCTTCATTTTTCTTTCTCTCATTCCACATTTAAAAGTGTTGAATTTAATTGCATCTTCGTCGCATAGCGCAAAAACTCATATTCAGATTTGGCAGAAATCGTGATGTGGCACATTCGTCGTCGGCAGAAAATGTCCTATTATACGAACCCTTAAGGCGGGATATACATTTGCAACGATAAAAAAAACGATTTCTTATTTTTTTCTTCCAACGATAGAACCATATATGTAGAATATTTTCCGAAAGTTTCAAAGCGAATTTCGAAAAACTTCAAACGTTACAGTCTGTCAACGCTGTCCCTCACCGCTCGGATTCGGAGCGGGCGTAAACTTCAAACGCGTTTTTTTCTCAAAACTGAATCATCGAAATTGGCGTGCAAGATTACTCAAAAACTATTGAGCCGATTGAGTTGAAACTTGGTAGAAACATTGATAATATTGGTACTTTTTTTTTTAAGAGAGTCCTTTTTGAAAAATGGGAGAAAATACTACTTTTTTAGTTCACATTTTACAGAAATGTTGCGTGGAATGGTGATTTTTTTTGTAAATGCGTTGTATGACCTTGAACGACTTTGCCCCCCTCATGTTTTTCATGCGGCTTGAGATGCTCCACAACATGGTTGAAAAAATGTACCATTTCATTTTAAAAAGTGGCGGTGATCTTCACTGAGCGTCAGCGCCTCCACCGAAATAAAAAAAATGGTTGCATTTGATGGCGCCCTTCGCATCGTACAACTTTTGTCGGGAACATTTTTTTTTGACGTCGATAATTACCGAGTTTTTGTGGGTGGCAAAGATAACAGGGACACCCTGTATATATTAGGGGGTATCAAAAAATTTCGAGACTAGTTCTGTAACACGCCAATAGAGTTACTCTCGAAACTTTTTGATACTCTATATATATATATATATATATATATATATATATATATATATATATATATACACACACACATACATACATACATACATACATACATACATACATACATATATATATATATATATATATATATATATATATATATATATATGTAGCATATATTTTACATACATAAATTTCCATGGGTGTACATATAGGGTGGATTACAGACGTTCCTTGCAGTTGAACGAGGGTACCAGGCTTAAATTCAGTGTGTATGCGATTTCATTTCAATTCGGAAGTGTGTATTGGAGGCTCGATAAGATGAAAAAATACTCAAGTAAAATGAAATTTAATGGCTCTACTTGTAGTTGGTGGGTGCATTTTTACCTTAGTTTTTATCGCACAGGAATCCCAAACGTACGCAGACCAAGTTGACTGTATAGCTTCATAGAGATACTGTCGAACTTCAACACCGAGGATGCGGAAAGGCGCTATCAAGGGACCTAGAAATGCGATTATATGCGACCTTCCACTTAGTTCAATTTTTTTTAAATATCAATTTTTCGTTTTCCATGGTTTCTCAAAATATGAAATTTCAAAAATATTCTCTGAAAATTTAAAATCGATCCGTTCAAAACTGAGGCAGTTATGGGCGTTTATACGTAGGTTTCGCGAACCGGCGACCTTCAGACGCGTTTTCCCCAAAATGACTTTTTCAAGATCGGTGACCACGATATCTCAGCAATCACTGCACCGATCAACTTCCCATGTTACGAGCTTCTTTTACACATCAGAAAGCAATGCTTGAACGAAGTAATTTTTTTTCGACGCATCGCTTTTTTTTGCATCGAAAATAGTGCTCTATTTTCACCGAAATCCTATACTTTCACTTTGGTCTACGGCCATTTTTTCGAAAATCAATATTTTATTAAATCCTTCGTCCAAGCACTAGACAATTCCATGCAAAAACTGAATTCGTTTGATTTGTAATATTTCGGATGATTTGTTTCTGAGCAGCAGTGTCCACGCCATTGTATCTACTACATTCATGAACATTCATCCATTCAAAAATTGGAAAAGATACTCAAAATCATTTTCTTCCATATAAGAAAAAATAATTTGAAAACCTGCGAACGTTATCCCAGAAAAAAATTACGAAAGTTTTTTCTGGCCACGAGCTGGGTGTAACCGATTAAAGAATCCACAACAATAATTAAACTGCGATACCTTATATGACTACTCTTATCACTGTACCCCACTTAGCTCAGTATCATTCCTCTAATTTTCTCGCAGGTTTTTCTCGTAAACCGTGAACTCTGTGCTTGACTCCGGCCCTAAGTAGTCCCAATCTCCCCCGTATTTAATTATTTTAATTATTTTTTCGTTAAAGCACGATAAATCGAACTTGCGTGCGCGAAAGCGACGATTGAATATTGAGAGACGAGGGGGGCAGCCGGTTGGTGATTGTAAATTAGGTTCGAGAAGAAACCCTGTGAGACGGAATGGTTGCGGTTGTATATTGATCGCTGCCATGAGGGGTGTGTAACGGGTCGGGAAAAATCACGGGAGAGATCATAGTACGGTGGTAAGAAATCTGAGAGAGAGAGAGAGAGAGAGAGAGAGAGAGAGAGAAGGAGACGTGGAGGGTACAAAAATATGGGAATTCACAAGGAGATAGAGCGAAGGGAGCGATGACCATGGTCTCTCACGCCGATTGCCCGTACATTCTCTCTCGCTCTTTTAGCGAAATATTCGGAGGTACACATTGAAGAAAGGAGAGATCCGATGAGAAAGGCGACGTACGTATACAGGAGCGAGGAAAAGAATGAGAGGAACGATCCGAGATAGGCCAACGAAGCAAGCGGGTAAAGGAGAGGCGAATGGCCATTAGGCGCCCTGGTAAATCGTTTCCTCACTCATTCCTCTCTCTCTCTTTCTCTTACTTATACCACAAAACTTGCGAGAGTCTAACCGCAAGCGGACCCCTCACTTACCTTAATTATTTCCACGTGACTCGTCGAAAATCTCACGTGGACCCTCTAATGAATACTAATTTCGTACTCGAGTTCGCTCGAATTTCCAACACGACCGCGTATTCTCGTGCGTATGGATATCATATACTAAAGGATAGTATCGTCGTATGCATATATGTGTGTGTGTGTGTGTGTGTGTGTGTGTGTGTGTGTGTGTGTGTGTGTGTGTGTGTGTGTGTGTGTGAGAGTGTGAGTGTAAGAGTGTGTGTGTGTGTGTGTGTGTGTGTGTGTGTGTGTGTGTGTGTGTGTGTGTGTGTGTGTGTGTGTGTGTGTGTGTGTGTGTGTGTTGGTGAATTCTGAAGTGGGCAATGAGGCGAGAGATGCTGAAAAATCACGCTCGATGACCACAAAACCGCCGCGAAACACGGAATACCCGACTATTATCGCTCTACAAGGTACGAGTGATACGATATTCCGAGAGGACTACATCATCATCCAGCTTTTTTCGTGAGCTTCCAGATCATCCTGAATTCGTCCAAAACGAAATACACTGTGATTCAATAATAAAGGAAAAAAAAAATAATCGACATCCAATATTCTCACGTGTCAGTCGAGAAGTACTTTGATCTCATTCACCAAACGACCTTGCGCCTATGTAGGTATGGATTTTTTATAGATACGGGGCATTGACTTGTTTGCGGAACTCAATCATTCAAACTTGTTGCAATCCTGGTCATGAGCATAGAATGATATTGCTCGATGAAATGACTTTTGGTAAGGTCAGTTGGAGCTAACACGTACTTTTAGGTATACGTGGCCAGGCGAAGGATATTAGGGTTTTCCGGTACAACGGAAAGGTGCGATTGGAAGAAGAAAAAAGTGTTATCATAATACTGCCGTTGTATGGAAGAAGACGACATTTCCAAAAAGATCAAAAATGAGTTTTTGGTACCGTTAGAATTGGTACAAAATTTCCCATCGTTCTGTATAGTAAAACACATTTTTTGTTTGGAGGTAGATGTAGCCTTCTTCCATTTGATGGCAGAATAGCAGAGGAAAAAGAACAACCCGAGAAGAAACTGTCGGAGGGATCCAATTGAATTGCTATACTTGTCACTATTTCCTGATAGAGATCCAATTGGTCATCACATTGGATCCCTATAGTAAAATGTTACTCTCGTACACTGGATTCTAAACGGGATTTCCATGTGAATCCACGTGAACGAGAAGTACGAATGTACGAATGAGTGCGGAGTCCGATTGGAGTCCAATGAGGACTCCCTAAGTGCGGTGTTCCTTACAAATCCCTATAGAGGTGTGAGTTCATTTTGGGATTCCCAAACATATTTTTGCACGGATCACGAAAGGATTCACTATATTTCACCCTATTTTGACGATTTTTCTATGCAAATAGAACGTTTCGAGGAAAATTAATGGTGAATTCTTGTTCAGTGGATCATAGTACATCGATTGGGACTTTGAAAAAAACATTTTTACTTCGAATTTTTTCCTACAGCGGCCAAAAAAAGTTTCTTCACTGAATCATCGCGCTATCAATATTACGCGGTATCGATATTAGCATATCCATATATTTCTATATCATGACTAAATTAAAAAAAAAAATACTCGATACTATTTTTCATCATTACTAAATACAATGATATTACTACCTACTCTCTTGCAATCCTCTTAAATCCTAAAGGGTCCTCCCGCAAATCTAATTTAAATCCTAAAGAATTTCGACATCATCGAACAGAATCCGATGAGATTCTTGATGGATCCCATCGCATTCTGTACTTTGAATTTTCAAAACGAAATATGTAGATATACCAAATAAGTGGAACTCAAAAAAGTATAGATCTTATATTAAAAAAGTATAAATTGTTTCATAAAGTAAAAAATCACACCACTGCATAACTGCATAACGGCATAACACTTTGTCACAATGTGACACATGCTCACGAAGCGTGCCCGTCATGTTTCAACACTCCGCGTTTTTTTCTCATGACTTTGCACATATTTTCGATTCGCGTGTGGTAAGAATTCGCAAACGGCGGACATCATTGAACAGTGCAGAATCCAATTGAATCCCAATGAGGACTTCTTATGTGCGGCGTCCCTGACAAATCTCTATAGAGATGTGGATGCATCTTGGGACTCCCCAATAAATTTGTGTACGGGATCACGAAAGGATATTTTTTGGGAGATCCGACAAATTCGAGTTCAGAAATTGAAATTAGAAAATCCCAAACAACGTCAATCTGGAGTCCAATCTACATTGGAGTCCAAGTGGATTCCAATGTAGACTCCCTGCATGCGGCGTCCCAATCAAATCCCTATATGACGATGTAGTTGTACCTTGGCAATCCACAACAAATTGGTGCACGGGATCAGGAAAATATATTTTTTTTTCAAGAGATCCAGCAAATTCGGGTTCAGAATTTTAAATGAAAAATTCCCAAACGGCGTCAATCATTAGAATCCAAGTGGAATCCAAGAATTCTCAAACGTCTTGAATCCTTATCGAGATATGCGTGCATCTTGGGACTCCCCAAAAAATTTGTGCATGGGATCACGAAGGGATATTTTTTGGGAGATCCAACAGATTCGGGTTGAAAAAAAAAATCCCGAACGATGTCAATCGGGAGTCCACATAGTGGATTCCAAGTGGATTCCAAGTGGATTCCAAGTAGATTCCAAGTGGATTCCAAGTGGGTTCCAAGTAGATTCCAAGTGGATTCCAAGTGGATTCCAAGTGGATTCCAAGTTAGAATCCAAGTGGATTTCAAGTGGATTCTAAGTTGGAACCCAAGGGGATTCCAAGTGGATTCCAAGTGGATTCAAAGTTGGAACCCAAGCGGATTCCAAGTAGATTTTAAGGGGATTCCAAGTGAATTGTAAGTTGAAATCCAAGTGGATTTTAAGTTGAAATCGAAGCGGATTCCAAGTTGGAATCGAAGCGGATTCCAAGTTGAATCCAAGTTGATATCAAGTTGGAATCCAAGTGGATTTCGAGTGGATTCCACCTTGGAATCCAAGTGGATTCCAAGTGGATCCCAAGTCGATTCCAAGTGGATTTCAAGTGGATTCCAAGTTGGAACCTAAGTGGATTCCAAGTGGATTTCAAGTGGATTCCAAGTTGATTCCAATGTAGACCCCTACACACAACATCCCTATCAAATCCCTATAGGAATGCAGCACGATATGAGGACTCCCCAACAAATTTCTGCACAAGAATTGTACCTTCATCGCAATATTCTTCTGCTAGGCTAATTCGAGACCGTGCTTATGGGATTCTCCGCTCGAACACGCAACAACAATTCGACACGTCAATAAGTTTTTATTGGGGCACCAGTCGATGACACTTGTCCTCGAAAAGTGTTTCCTTAGGCTCATCGTGCGTATACAATATCCGTGCATACTTTACGTTCGTGCACGCAGCCACGTTAGGATGTACGTATACGAAAGAACTCATGTTTCGTTGAAGGCGAAAATACGAATAAGAAGATGAGGAGGATAAAGAAGAGGGATGACGGGATTTTAAACCGGAGGCTATCTTAGCTCCCGGAGCCGCGAGGGGAAACCCAGTACTCGGCGCAATGTCGGATAATTATGCAAAATAAATAAAGGCACGCGCACATTCTTACACCCTTAGTCTCCGTTGACGGTAAGAGGAGGATGGATAACAGTACGGAGGCGGCCCACCGCGAGCCCCGCACTCCGCGCACGCTTGTTCCTCGTTCTTCGGCACGTGATCGTCGTCGTCTTCGTCGTCGCTCACACGCGATTTCAGCACCCAGCAATTACCGATCTCCCCGCGGTAGGTACAGGCTACTCCGAGAAATTCGCGATACTTTTTATATATGCAAATGCATGTGCGCGTGGACTCTTCTTCCAAATCTTTATTTTTTAGCCGGAATCCTTTTATATATATACATATATATACATATATATACATATATATATATATATATATATATATATATATATATATATATATATATATATATATATATATATATATATATATATATATATATATATATATATACAGTAAAACCTCGATTATCCGAACGATGGCTTAGTTTATCCGAACGCTCAATTATTCGAACGTTGGCGCGAAAGATACATTGTTGCTCGCACAACAATGAGCAACCCAACGCAACTTTTCCTTCTCAAACGGCTGCGAGACTTAGCCGCGCAAAAACGCGTTACGGCCGTTCGTCAATTAAAAATGGACGATTTTATAAAAAAAAATATTTAAAAAGGCATTGGACTTTTTTCAGGTGTTTAATATATATATATATATATATATATATATATATATATATATATATATATATATATATATATATATGTATGTATTAACACCTGATATATGTAGGTACATAAAACAGTACATACATATATATTAAAATTTGACATGTACTGTACCGTTTTTATGTAAAAGGTTGTTGTTTATGATCTCGTCCCAAAAAACCCAAAAGTCGAATGCCTTTTTAAATATTTTTTTTATAAAATCGTTCGGATAAAAAGTTCGGATAATCGAAACGTGCGTTTTTTGTATGTACCCTAAAGGTACATACATATATGTATAAAAACAGTACATGCATATATGTATGTACTGTTTTTATGTAAAAAGGTGTTGTTTATGATCCCGTCCCAAATAACCCACGTTTCGATTATCCGAACTTTTGATTATCCGAACTAGTCTCGGTCCCAATTGGTTTGGATAATCGAGGTTCTATTGTATATATATATATATATATATATATATATATATATATATATATAGTGACGAAAAATAGAATAATACGTATTATTCAGTATACATGCACCAAATATATGACGCATATATGAACCATATATTTTCGATATATTTTTCTGACCAAACAAATATATGCTACGTATAGACACTATATATGATGCATATATGAGGCATATACGACGCCTATATTTTTGATATATTTTCAATCTATTTTTTTGTCAGAAAAATATATCAAAAATTTATGCGTTATATATGACGCATATATGTGTCATTTATGCGTCATATATGACGCATACATTTTTGATACATATTTCTGACAAGAAATATATGCTGTGTATAAACACTATTACAGTTAAACTTAATAAAACTTAAAACTTAAACTTAAAAAAACTTAACTTACAGTTAAAGTACACTATTGCATATAAACACTATATACAGATATGCTATGCATACCTGTATATATGTGGCATGTACCATTTATGCAATATATACGTGGTATGTATGCAGTGTGTATGCAACATATATGCTAAATATATGTGGTATATATGCAGGGTAAATGCTACATATATCATTGATATATGATACATTGATATACAGCAATACCACGCATATACATCTCATATATAAAAACGTTACGAAAATTAGAATTTGGCACATATATGCAACATATATTTTCAATATATGGCATACATTTCACATATATTACAATTATTAATAAAATGAATTTGCAGTATATTTTTGCGTATATAAATTTCCATGGGGGTATGTAGTATACAAATATATCCACATGTGCCTATTAATTTGAACGACGACGATAATTTAATCAAATTTACATTTCCCCATGTGGCACGGTACGAAGATACACATTGGTAATGTATGCGTAGAATATAGTAAATTAAGGCTCCTTGTGCCATTTTTTTCAGGTGATAGATCCGTGCGACTTGATCTACAGCATGTGCCACCAGGCACCTGTCCCTTCGTCTTACGCACGTTCCGCCATCTAAGATCGTACTATAGGGCTGGGTCGTTTGACCGGCTTTTCACAAAACTGACCGACGAATTTTATGACTAGTCTAATGAAGTCGTTTCGGGTACTGTGTGGCGCCACCCGAAAGAACGAAGACGCGATCTTATCGGATCTTGATTAAGAGTGTCGAGGAGTGGTGAATTTATATTTGTTGCTCAAAGTATCAATGTTTGCACATAAAAAATTATTCCGCTCGAATACAAGTTCCAATTATAATCAAAAGACTCGCGTCGAGCCACGCTTCGCCTACACAAAAATGCCTCAACGGGTTATGACTAGTTGTAACATTCGAAAACAGCGAATTTTTGGGATTTTTTGCGTTGAGCAATGTCCTGAACCAGGTTGTCTAAAATAAAAAAAACCAAACATGTTTCGTTAGTATTTTAGTTAATCCCATGTTCAATCAAATTTTGAAAAAATGGCGCTCGTTGAAAGTGAGTCTTGATTTTTGCAAAAAAATTGGCATTTCTCGTTCGTCACATCGAAAGTATACATCGCAAAAAATTCTTCAATCAAATACTATATTTTTACATCTAGAAAAAGCCCTAAAAATTTCAGCAAAATCGATGCAGTGTTTTTTGAGACATTTTTCTCGCCGACTTCGAAAACGTACTTTCGAGAAAAAAGCGTTTAAAGTTTGGATCACCTTGAAATTTTCAGCAACCGTTGATAAGATGATATACTGTCGAAATATATTAGTTTTCCAAAAGATGATTTTTCGACTTTTAAAACTAGGTATAACCCCTTAAATTGACGTAGAATCAATTTTGTTTCGAAAAATATTTCAATTCCGTAGGCACGTGTGAGCGACAGATATTTCTGTTCGCTGCTTGAAACGGGAGAATGAACAAACATTCCGGGGTCGAGAAGAACGGAGAGCAGTGCTTGCCGGATGCCCAATTACAAGATCGATCGATTTGATTTCCAATCATCGCGTTGTAATATTGAGGCTCACCGTGGTACCTCCCAGGTTTGCTCTCCAACGTACACATCACCGTTTTTCTTCTTCAATTTGCACGTAGATAATACATATATGCTATATCCAGTACGTGAATATACATCCTGGAAGATGGGTTATACGTATATATGTCTTCGCTTCTCACTCCGTCGATCCAATCAACGTGAACACCGCGAACGCTCGATATCAAGAATACATCGCCAGAGAGCTTATACTTTTTATCGAGAATCATATTGATCGCTCAAATCAGTTTTTTTTTTGCTGCGTATGATCGTTCGTTGCTCCCGTATCAACGAACATCGATGTGAGAGTGCTTTGTATCGGAGTATGGAGGCCTGGTAACGTTAAATCAATGCATTTCGAAGATCCAAATACAATCGGATAGGTTGAACTTCTGGATGCTGACTTGAGTCAAAATGGACGCCAAATGGTTTTTCGTCAAACACTGTCAATCGGTCAAACGTAACGAGTGCTAAATTTCAATGAACATCGTTTGTGGTGGTTGTCTTTTTACGAAGAACAAGCATTTCCAACACCACAACTGCATTGGTCGATGTAAGTACCGACGATTACCCACACACCTAGTTTCGTTACAAATGACATCACATTACGCATCAAATTTGCAAAAACTATCGTTCCATCGAGTCCTAGAATGTTCTATTGGCTTGTCATCCCTAGTTTGAGCTATTTTTGTGGGTCTAGTTGCTTTCGAATCTCCTCTGCAGGCTTGATTCACAGCCTAGTATTGTCTTCACCGTCCGAACAGTGATGCTTCCTTTACTCTGTCTCACAGATCGAATCATCTTGATCCATCTTTTCTGCAGAAAGTAGGAAGCAGACAGAGCGAAAAAGAAAATATGAAATTGAGTATCTTGGATGCTCGTTAGGCAGTGCTAAATTTCAATGATCATGTCCATTCATCGTTTGTGGTGGTTGTCCTTTTACGAGGGACAAGAATTTCCAACACCACAACTACATTGGTCGATGTAAGTACCGACGATTACTCACACACCTTGTTTCGTTACAAGTTGCATCACTTTACGCATCACATTTGCCAAAACTATCCTTCGTTACAAATTGCATCACTTTACGCATTACATTTGCCAAAACTATCCTTCCATCAAGTCCTAGAACGTTCTTGTCATCCCTAGTTTGGGTTATTTTGTGGGTCTAGTTTCTTTCGAATCTCCTTTGCAGGCTCCATTCACAGCCTTGTATTATCTTAATCGTCCGAACAGTGATGCTTCGTCTACTCTGTCTCACAGATCGAACCACCTTGATCCATCTTTTCTGCAGAAAGTAGGAAGCAGAGAGAGCGAAAAGCAAAATATGAAATTGAGTCTCTTGGATGATCATTAGGCAGTGCTAAATTTCAATGATCATATCCATTCATCGTTTGTGGTGGTTGTCTTTTTACGAGGGACAAGAATTTCCAATACCACAACTACATTGGTCGATGTAAGTACCGGCTATTACTCACACACCTTGCCTCGTTACAAATTGCATCACTTTACGCATCACATTTGCAAAAACTATCCTTTCATCGAGTCCTAGAACGTTCTATTGACTTGTCATCCCCAGTTTAAGCGATTTTTGTGGGTCTAGTTTCTTTCGAATCTTCTTTGCAGACTGTATTCACAACATTGTATTGTCTTCACCGTCCGAACAGTGATGCTTCCTCTACTCTGCCTCACAGATCGCATCACCTTGATCCATTTTTTCTGCGGGAGTAGGAAGCAGACAGAGCGAAAAGTAAAATATGAAATTGTGTCTCTTGGATGCTCGTGAAGTAGTGCTAAATTTTAATGATCATCTCCATTCATCATTTGTGGTGGTTGGATTTTTACCAGGGATAAGAATTTCCAACATCACAACTGCATTGGTCGATGTAACTACCGAAGATTACTCACACACCTTGTTTCGTTACAAATTGCATCACTCCTATTGGCTTGTCATCCCTAGTTTGAGCTATTTTGGTGGGTCTAGTTTCTTTCGAATCTCCTTTGCAGGCTCGATTCACAGCATTGTATTGTCTTCACCGTCCGAACGGTGATGCTTCCTCTACTCTGTCTCTCCCTACTCTGTTCCTCTACTCTTGATCCATGTTTTCTGCGGGGAGTAGGAAGGAGACAGAGCGAAAAGGAAAATATGAAATTGAGTGTCTCGAATGCTCGTTAGGCAGTGCACCTGTGCGCCGAAAGTCGTAGATGCCGCCTCGACCAACTGAAATTTTTCATTATATCTCCCGGACACTCTCCTCCTCCCTTTTTTCCCTCATCCTTTCCTCATCCTCAAGCAATCCTTCGTAGGCCAACGAACGCGCGTGAGCGTTGACGTTTCCCCAAATCGAAATTATATGGTGGTTTCTATCCCTTTAGTGGAAACTTCTGACACGCGTACACGCCCTTCAAGAGGGAGGATACAAGGGAGGGGTTCTTATGGTACTTTCGTCGAATTTGTTTGTTTTTGGGGTCGTTTCCGAATCCAAGGGTGAGATGGCTCGCGGCTGGAGGAGCAAGTTCGTCGGAACCGTGGCTTTTGATCAGCTATTCATGAGTGATCCCTTTCGAATGATGACTCTTCTGATTGTCCAAAACAGCAATTATTTTCTAGGCAGAGAAGTGAAGATTGTGTTGCTGTATTCAATCAATATATACGGTTCATCAGTGACCTATGATGATGATCCGTTTCTATCTGCCGGATCAGACAGTTGAAGGGATTTCGCGCTGGTGGCGATGGCGTTGCCTGGAGGACATTTTGGACCAGATCGTCTGATTCATGGTAAAATCTACCTGCCATAAACTACACAGCACCTAAACTCCCCAAGTACTTTCTTCGATGTTTCTTTCGATTCGAACTTGTGTTTGGTGAAAAAGTCATGCATACAGCCATGTGTAAGCTTGTTATTAATTTCACGCGATTTTTATAGTTAGCGCAGTTGGACAGCCAACGAATTGCATAATACCAATCCTCGTTAATGCACTTAACCTTTTTTTTTTGTTTCATATCCGCACATCTACCCAGGAATATCCGTAACGCGAAATGTGTGTAGCGCTTCACTCGCTTTCGATTTTCGCGCGACACTCTATCAACGAGACTCGAATTAAAGCGTGTTCCGAACAGCGTATGAGTCGAACAAGTGTATGTGGGTTTGAATGTGCTTGTGTTTGGAGTAAGCAGCACACGTTCGGAGTGGAGTAAAACTCGTGTTACACCTGTCGGTTGCTTCCACGCGTCTTGTGCCGACGAAGAGAGGGAGAGAGAGAGAGAGAGAGAGAGAGAGAGAGAGAGAGAGAGAGAACACCGGTTGTTCGCGTCATCGCTTTCCTTGGACATACGAAGTGGGATATATACACGAAGAGACACCACGCGCGAAAGAATTTGCGATCCTACCGGCTTCTCTCTTCTGTTTGCCAAACCGTTCTTGCATGTACGACCGATTTTTTCTCCACAAACACATATACATATACATATATATATATATATATATATATATATATATATATATATATAATGAGAATTTAAGGGGTGAGGCCTCGATGAAAAAAAAAACTTTTTTTCAAAACCAATACATTTCGACAGTATATCATGTTATAAATGTTCCCTGAAACTTTCAAGGTGATCGGATCAAAGTTGACAGATTTACGAGCTGTTATGTTGATGCCTGTCGGAATTCTCGAAGCGTCGATCGAAACTTCAAAGGCTTTTTATCTCGAAAGTACGTTTACAAAGTCGGTGAGCAAAATACGTTAAAAACGATGCATCCGTCTTTCTGAAATTTGTAGGGCTTCTTCTAGATGTCAAAATATAGTATTTGCTGGAAGGATTTTTTTCCCTATGTAAACTTTCCATTTGCAAAAGACGTTTTCGAGAGGTACTTCCTGGACATCAGGAGCAAACATATTATAATGAAATATGTTTACACGAAAGATTACAATGTTCTTCAGATTATACTTCTTTAAATAGCAAATTTTTGTACAACTATATGATCACGATTTTTCAACAGAAAATCCCAAAAATGAGCTGTTTTCGACTATTACAAGTAGACACTACCCGTTACGAAGGACTGAGAGTTCCCTTTACCGGAGTTTCCACTGCTCGAATTTAGTACCGGCGACATGTTTCGGTATAACTTTCTTTCTGCTCATCAGTATTCGAAAATCGACCGGTCTCAGATCGCGAACAGACGTTCTTCCTCTCTCCTGAGAGGGTGATACAGAGTGGAAGATCGGAGAGTATTGTGCCAGGGAGAAAGGTAGCCCAGGAGGGAAGCGATTTCGGACTGTGATCTCTGCAAAACAAAGACGAAACGAGGAATGGCAATGAAGGAGGTGCGATAGAAAGAGAAGCAAACTTATTGCCGTACGAGATAAACGGACGTTCTAGGGTAGGCGCATAGGAAGTTCTTTTTGTACAAGTCTCGTGCCCGGCTTTTTTTTTTCTAAGGAGCCGCGAATCTGAGATTTGCAAAGAGGTGCGAGAGAGCCTCGAGAGAAATGAAGCGGACCACGACACGTGCACCATGGAACACGAAAATGAAACTCGTGCACCTGCCCCGCGCCGTTCTCCGCACACCGCTCTCGCATTTCTACCTTACCAAACCGCCATCAGCATCGCGTCTCTCTCTCTCTCTCTCTCTCTCTCTCTCTCTCTCTCTCTCTCTCCCTCCCCCTCCCCACTCTATCTCGTACATATTCGCGTTTTGGGTTGCTGCCGATCTCGTGCCTGGCTCACGAGCGGAATGAAATATAACCAGGCTGTGCTCATGCCCTCTCGCAAGCTCGATTAAGGAGAGACTTTCGAGCGCTCGGGGTCCACGACGAGAGACCCGGGGCGTAACTAAAAGAAAAAGAGGAGAGAGAAAAACGCGGGCACAATCGCGAGAAAAGACGATCTCTCGGGACGGCTGGACCGTGCGAGGACAAGTGTGCTCCCCGAGGCAAAACCGAGTGTGCCTCGTCTCGTGCCGTTTCTCTTCGTCTTTACCGCTCATGTCCAACCAGCCCCACCAACAATCCTTTCATACGCGTGCCACCTTAAAGTGAGCACACGTCCTCCCGAATGAAGACACCACTCCAACGGCCACTGACAATACGACGGGGACGCAAGGCCTCTTTTCCTTATATGTGTCGTCGACGTCGTGCCTCCGATTACTTTCGATCTCACGAGGAATTATCCACTCGATGACGCTCCAGTGAGATGAAAGTCGTAACGCCGTATTCGGTCGGTGCGAAGCTTGAGCCTCATTTTCCAGAGCAGAAAAATCGGCAACGCTTTCCGTGTCGAAAATTGTCGCAGGGGTCCAATTGGATTATCATACTTGTACCTACACTGTAAAAAATAGGCGTGTTGTCGGTGTGTTGAATCAACACACAACACGCCTACAACCCATGTAGGTTTCGCCAATCGAACCGTAACGGCCGATACTTGGACCAATGTTGGCGGGACGATGATCGATTAACCAATGGTACGCCAATGCTCGGCTGAGTATTGACTAGCCAACATTGTTTTGCTGATACGAGGCCAATGTTTGGCCAAATATAGACTCGCTAATCATTGGCTTGCCGATACGAGGCCGATGTTTGGCGAAGTATAGACTCGCCAATTATTGGTGGGCCGATACGCGGCCAATGTTCGGCCAAACGTAGACTCGCTAATCATTGGCTTGTCGATACGAGGCCGATGTTTGGCGAAGTATAGACTCGCCAATCATTGGTTTGCCGATACGAGGCCAATGTTCAGCCAAGTATAGACTTGTTCATTATTGGTTTATCGATATGAGGCCGATGTTTGGCGAAGTATAGACTCGCCAATCATTGGTTTGCCGATACGAGGACAATGTTCGGCCAAATAAGGCTCTCTAATCATTGGCTTATCGATACGAGGTCGATGTTTGGCGAAGTATAGACTCGCCAATCATGTTTTTGCCGACACGAGGCCAATGTTCGGCCGAGTAACGCATGATCGAACCGCAATTCGTATATCGACGATTCATTGTTTCGCGTTGAAGTCATTGAGAGACGAGATAAATACTTTTTACGAGTCCATTGGACATTATTCTTAACAAATATACTACCAAATCAATGCGCTCATTGTTGGCCGATTCTCGAACGAGCTCATACGCGATATTCTGCCGATTTTTATGAACCATCCTACACTGACAGAAAAAATCTATTAATATTAACTGACCGCGTCTATTTATTTATTTTTTATTTGAATTAACTAGATTTTTCGTGAAATCAAATTTTTCCTATTACATTCCATTATTGGAATTATTCGTTTTAAATATAGTTATTTATTCAAATTAAACTTGAACTAATGAACTAATGGTCTGTCTTTATTGCAACACACATATTAACTGGTTGTGGGGGTAGAGAAGGTGGAGAGAGAGAGGAATTATATATATAGGTTAGGTTTGAAAATTCTATAACATGTCATTCGATAACACTCCCTAATTATCGCAATGATATTAACTAATTGATATAGTTTATGTGATACAAATAATGATGAGAATCCATTTGGTATCTTATGCCATATCTGTGATTCAAATGTTACAAGCACTCGGTAGCATAGGGGCAACGTGTTTGGCTATGGGTAGGGAAGTTCAAGGTTCGAGCCCCGTATGGGTGAAATATATTCTTCGAACTAATCATTTCGAAAGACCAGGTAATGACGAATTACAATACTAAAATAATTAATTTTTTTTTTTTTGGCAGTGCAGGACCAATTTTGGTGATCTATATTGGGTCACAATTATCCGCCAAGACTCGGTCGATAATCGGGCCAAGCTCGAGTGCCAATGATGGCAATCTTGAGGGGGCTTATTGTTGGCCGATTCTCGAATGAACTCCTACGCTATGCTCGGCCGATTCTCATAAACCATTCAAGGGCCAATATTGATTGCGAATATCGGGCCGCTCTTACCCGTGCAGAAATTTTGGCAGGGATACAGCTGGATTCTGACTTGTATCCCGGGCTCCCAGTCGGGATCTAGTCCGATATCGGATCAGATTCGAAGACTAAATGTAAGATCCGTAAACTGGATTCCATTAGGGATCCAGAACCGGATCCTTTAATGACTCTAAATAGATTCCCCATGGAATCATTGAGGAATCTGGGAAGGATCACGGGTGAATACAGGCTGAAATAAAATGTCAAAAATGGAATTATGACACGTTAAATTTATTATAAAAATAAATAACATTTATAAAGTTTTGGTGCATTAAACTATCAGTAAAAAAAAATTTGTCCAAAGATTCAAATGGCAGATCGCGCTCATTGCGAGATTTTGATGTAAATTAAAAAAAATTCACATCAAAATCTGTAAATGCAAATGTATTGACAAGAAATTATAAATACAAAAAAATTCACAAAATTGGTTGTGAATTTTTTCGTATTTAAGACAAATTAAAATCAAATTCAAAATGATTAGATTAAAATTTGCGCCAAAAGTGAGTTCGTACGTATTTTGAGAGAAAACATTGCCTCGAGGCAAAGAAATTTTTGCACATAACTTTTTGTGCGAACATTTCTTTGCCTCAACACAATGTTTTCTCTCAAAATACGTTTACACTTGTGGTGTAAATTTTAATATAACTGTCGTGAATTCGATTTTTATTTTCTTCAATTTGAGGAAATTCACAACTCATTTTGTGATTTTTTTCATATTTATAATGTAATATTTGAAACTCACAACTTTTTTTGCAAAAATTTCTTTGCCTCGACGAAATGTTTTCTCTCGAAATACGTAAGAACTCACGGTTGGTGTAAATTTTAATCTAATCATTGTGAATTTGATTTTAATTTGTCTTAAATACATGTTTATACCCACCGACATGTCGGTGGGTATAAACAGAGACGTATTCCCCAAAACCGGTATCCCGGTTAGAATCCAACTTGCATCAGTATCGGAATATGTACGACGACGATGGCATAATTTTGAAAATTTTGGCATCACGTGTATTTTCGGTATTACTATGTAATTCCTATCTATAGATAGGAATTTTATAGATAGGAATCTATAGACAGAAATTCCTATCTATAGATAGGAATTCCATAGTAATACAGAAAATACACGTGATGCCAAAATTTTCAAAATGATGCCATCGTCGTCGTACGTATGCCGATATTGATGCAAGTTGGATTCTAACCGGGATACCGGTTTTGGGGAATCCATAACAAATCCTGATCGGGAATTGATCGGACATAGGGTATCCCGGTCAAAATTTCTGCATGGGTATCATCCAAGACTCGGTCGATGATCGGGCCAAGCTCGAGTGCCAATGTTGGCAAGCTTGGCGTCAAGCATCGGCCAATCATTGGCCACTACCGATCACCCTACATGGGAACGTGTGTAGGACCTGGTTAACGCATTGAAACAACGTGTTTTACTTATTTTACCGTGTTGAAATAATACGCTCTATACCATTCTTGGTAACAACACTTTGTAAATATGTTGCTGTAGAACACGCTTAATGTGACACATGTGAAGCGTGTCGAATCAAGCCATTTTCTTTCAAACAACACACTTAGTGTAGGTACACGCGACTCGAACGACACAAAGCGTCGTGAAACAACTCACTTGCACGCGTGTACCACAAACAACACGCATCCAGTGAGTTGATATGACAATATGGCGGCTTTATAACCTCGCTACTTGTTTTATTTGCCTCGCGAAATTGTATTATTTGAAAAGCGAAACACATAAGTTTTTGCTCGTCGTGCACACCTACACGAATGAAGACAATAATGTGCTCGGTGAAACCATGGTAAGTGTAACATTCAGTTTATTGACGTATGTATAAAATAATTATTTGTAAAGTGTCACTGCGAAGAATTTTTTTTATTTTGTGCGGATCAATATTTTGTTCGTTGTTAAGAAAAATTTCTGTCCAGAGTGAAAAAAGATGCTTCTTAGGGGCAAATTTAATTCTATGCGTACCAAGTTTTCTGTTCAGTGGGAAGAACATTTTCTGTGGGGAGTGGGGAAATTCGTTGTTCCGGGCAAAGGAAATTTTTTATTCTGTGCGGATCAACTTTTCTGTCCGGAGTGGAGTCAATTTCTTGTTCGGGGCAAAGGAAATTCTTTATTTTGTGCAGACCAATTTTTCTGTCCAGGGCAAAGAAAATTGTCTATCCGGAGAGAAAGAACTTCCTTGTTCTGAGCAAACGAACTTTTTAATTCTTTGCGGGTCAACTTTTCTGTCTAGGGCAAGGAAAATTGTGTTTTCGGAGAGACAGAAATTCCTTGTTCGGGGCAAACGAAATTTTTAATTCTGTGCGGACCAATTTTCCCATCTAGTGCAAAGAAAGTTTTCTGTCCGGAGTCGAGGAAATTGCTTGTACGGGGCAAACAAAACTTTTGTTTTCTGTGCGGACAAATTTTTCTGTCGAGGGCAAAGAAAATTGTCTGTTCGGAGTGAGAGAAATTTTTTATTCGGGGCAAAGAAAATTGTCAGTTCCGAGTGAGAGAAATTTCTTTTTCGAGGCACAACAAATTCTTTATTCTGTGCAAACCAATTTTTCTGTCCAGTGCGAAGAAAATTGTCTGTTCGGAGTGAAGAAAATTGGTTGTACGGGGCAAAGCATATTCTTTATTCTGTGCGGACCAAGTTTTCTGTGCAGTGGGAAGAAAATTTTCTGTTCGGAGTGAAGAAAAGTGCTTCTACGGGGCAAAGGAATTTTTTTTTCTGTGCGGACAAATTTTTCTATCGAGAGCAAAGAAAATTGTCTGTTCAAAGTGAGAGAAATATCTTGTTCTGGTCAAAGAAAATTCTTTATTCTTTGCAGACGAATTTTACTGTCCAGTGCAAAGAAAATTGCCTGTTCGGAGTGAAGGAAATTTCTGTTCACATTTCACATTTTATGTGTGTTGGGTCTAGACACACACACACATACACACACACACACACTTATATATATATACATAAAATGTCAAATGTCTTCATTACTCTTCTCGTTCAATGTAACCATGTATTCCGTTTCTTGATGAAAAACCGCAAGTATAGCCGATAGCACAATGGTCAGCGTAAGTATATTACGTATAGAAATAACTAGGTTAGGTAGGTTCGAAACCGGGTATGGACAATGAAATTTATTCGCAGGAATTGATTTCAGGACGACTGGAACTCATCAAGTATGGTAGTAAACCATCGGAATAAACCACCAGTAACGGAGGAACCTTCATTTCAATTATTTTTAAAAGTATGCCTACGTGACGTCTTGTACGTTGTTCCCAAGCGTCCACAAGTACACATCAAAAAGTGTGTTCATTTAGCCATCAACACATTTTAAACATGTTGATATTGGCGACAAGCGTTTACACGCCTAAAGTGTATCGAAACAACACGCTTTGAACTTGCTAAAACACCCTCGAAGTGTTTGACAGAACATGCGTAAAATGTGTCGTTACGACATCAACACATGAGTTACCGTGTTGGAAACGGCGACAGGATCACACACGTGAAATGTCCTGAAACAACGCGTTTGTTTTTACAGTGTAGTTCTTGAAAGGGATCCACAATGGGCCGTCGTCATTGGAGCCCTGTGATAAAACATCACGTTGGTAAATTGGAGATTTTATTTTTCAGAGTTTTCCTTCTGCGGGAGCAACGACTCGTTCGTCAATAATCGCTGTGGTAATTTCTAGGTCAATAAAGCGCATACGGTGGCGGTACGTCGACCCTCGTTGCGAAGCTTCGATCGCAAGGTTAACAAACCCGGTAGCATATGCTATAATATAATGAAAATAATCCGAATCCGTCAAACACTTGCAGAAAAAGACAATATTTTTTCAAATGTTCGGCATCTATTATGCTTCATGTATTTCCTCATTTATACAAGCGCATACGCAACGACTGAGAAAGCATCGCGTTACGCTGCTGTCGCAATCGTATTTTATATTTTTCCGATGCGTAAATGGGGCCGTTTGAAGGACGCAGTTTGGCTTGCTTACGTAGTTGCGGAACAGAGAGAACGATCGGAAAGTTCGAAAGGCGTAAGTTCTAGAGGCTTCTGTGGCCCTTGGTTAATTTCTCCTGCAGGAACATATATTTGTTCATCATTGTAACATCGCTCCTTGCGGATACCAGCTGCTTTTCCCGATGGAGCAGCATGCACCATATATGCATGCGTACGGCTGTCGTCCTTGGCTAAAAGTGGTCACGAGATATTATTACTAACAAGAGTGAGAAAGCGATAAGCAGCTTATAAAAAGATCTTTTGCGGAATGTAATTATAGTGACCGAGTCGGGCAGTACTCTGCACCTGGTCCTTTCGCTACTATTATAAGTGCGCACTATCTATCAAATGATACCTTCAACTTTATTAGTACACCTAGCAATTTGTAATTTCTTTTCATGCTCCCTACAATTGTCTAAATAGGCATTGCTATTTTTTTTTTCAATGTTCGCTCCAGAAGAAGTCCTGCTACGTATCAAGTCGAATCGACGTTGCAAACATGTTTAATCAAAGTCAAAGATTTCAAGGAAATGAAAGTCTGCTTATTTCAGCGTCGATCGCAACGAGGTCAAATACATCCAAGATTCGTATTCTCAAAGTTCCAATGACATTGCCTGATTACTGACCATAACGCAGAAGCCCTAGCATGAAACATTAAGGATCAGTGCACAACCTGTAATTGCCATTCAATGTCTTCAATGATTCGACAACACGACCGGTATACATCGGTATGGAGCGGGTTATCCCAGCTTGCATACCGGTTCACTTATACTATTATCTCTGATACCAGCATGCCCTGCTTCGGTTTCTATATAAAGCCTGGTAGAGTCTGGTCACTTTTTTATCAAGCAAGGTATGCGAGGCAGTTGCTGCGTACATTGCTGAGAAGATACTCGACCCAGTCACCCACCGACCGAATAAGAAACGGAAATCGAGAGGGAGGGTGAAAGCAGGTTTTCCTCTTTGACGAGGAGGAAACGAGGGAGAAGATAATCTCTGATCGCCATTATGTGAATTTACGAAGTGGAAGCCTCGATTGGAATTGCCGGAAAGTAAGGTTGTTGCTGTTGGAAGGAGTTCGCCGCTATGATCTGAATCTACGACGCAGAAGACTCAACCTGGGATGCCGGAAGGCAAACTTGTTGCATACCGTGAGGGGTCCGCTCGGTGAGAAAGTAATCGCATCGAAATGTGTTCGCCTCACCTATAATACTTGTTTAAAAATCATTAATTTCCCTCGTAGCCTGTAAAACTTGTTTACATCTCGTAAAACTCATTCGGATGCTGGCACGTTGAAGTTGTAACTAGCGTAATCATGTCTTTAGCGATTTCAAATATTTTGCGCAATATATCTGCGGAGGAGAAACCTAGCGGCCGTTTCATGCCATCGACGATCCTATTGGAGCTATAACTTTCAACGAGTTATGCATTCTGAAGTTGCTGGTTATTGAATTTCGGTCAGATGGATTAAATAGCTTACATATTTCAAAGTTTATAGCCTAACGCATCGAAATATATAGCTTTGAAAATTCTTCGATAATCCTGAGACCAGTGCAATTTTTACCACCGAAGTTCGTCAATTGTAAAAGAAGCTTAATGTTTACTAATTTTATCAAAACGACGGGGTGTGCAAACAAAATTTCCCGCTACTTTACGAATAGGTAGAAAACCGTAAAAAAATGTTTTCAAGATTTTGCTCCATGTAAATTCACTTCACCATCTGGAGAATCTTATTGCAAAAATGTATCCATGTAGGTACAAAATTGTTGTCGAGGGTTTTTTGACGACCGAACCCGAGTTCGTCTCTAAACTTCAGATTGCGCTGGGCAGTGGATGAGTTTTGCAAACGTTAGAAGATGATGCTTCGTTGATGTCATTCATCAAACTTACGAGGTGTTGATTCATGCACTATCAATTATGACGTCTTATTACAAAAAAAAACATACGGGTAACATTCAGTGAAAGCAGCACAGATGCAATGCTAATCTTGCGGAAGAATGCTGGACATCATCCGTCCACGAATCGTGTACTGGTTGCAACTATCCGGAATCCAAAGGATTTTACATGCATGAGCTGTCAATCCGAAGGAAACGACTCTTCGAGGTGGACCGTTGAAGTTGCGGCATAAACGGTTGACTTTGCGGGGTAGTTGATCGAGAGTCGACTTCATCAGATACTCCACCATGCAGTGTAACACATCTCTGCGGTGTCACACAGGCATACGACTCGTCGACGTCTCTCCATTGGCAATTTTTCCATCGTGGTCCATATTTCACACTGATAAAAGGCGGTGACACACGAGAGGCTGATCAAACGAGCGTGTCTGCTCATTCGATGAAGCTGGGCAACGTCCGCTGGCATCAAGATCACTTCGCTTAGCGTGTCTCTCCGGCGGTTCACATAGCTGTTTGCTGAACCCTTCATGTCGTTCCATCGCTATCGACGCGTCGATAATATCGCTCCATTTCGAAGCCAGTGAGCATATCACGGAGCACAGTTACAGCATGCTTATCACCATGAATTATTCAACACTAAATGCAAAGGCATACGAATGCGAGCCTTGCTTGTACGATAATATCGAAATGCCAGGAGGAGATTCACAACGTGATGAGCGGTGCTTTAGTTGCGTGATGAATGTACGGGAATGAGTTGTTGACCGGAATTTCGCGATCGCTAGAGCGGTTAGTACTTAATGAATAAAAATGAGCACGCGAACTCATCAAAATCGGACTGGTCGAATAAGCGAATCTCACCGGAAACGCAACGAAGGCCCAGATTTGTAGGCAGCGCTAAGCTGCTATACGAATGTTGCGCAAGAAGCGTTGCGAAAAAATGTAGGCGGGTAATAATTCAAACAGCGAGCAAGAGTCATCGATAAAAATACTGGCACAGATCTCTAGTACATGGAGGCATTTGATCTCAACCTTGTTTTCTTCATTGAGATCACAACAAAGTACTACATGCGAGGTGGTTTGACGGAAGTCTATCAGCGTTAAACGCTGATGATAATGAAGCCCAACGACCGACAGCTACCATTTTTTTCTGACGCACATTTCAACATCGTATTCCAGTGTCAGCTAATGATCGACTTGACTGAACTTTCCGCGATAAGTATGAACATTAAAATGTGGAAAATGCTCCAAGTAGCTCCAGTACCCCCAATGTGCTGATTGTGGCGAATGCCACGTTTGCTACTCGAACTGTTAGTGCCACACACCCAGTATCTTTAGATTACCATATGCATTGTTTTGAAAAAAAATATATTGCAATGTAACACATGGTTCTTGAGTTTTAAGGGCTTACATCTAGTTCGAATTTGGAAAATATCGATTTTTGACGGATTATCAAAATATAACATTTTTGAAATATGCTTTGACAATTTCACGTCGATTCGTTCAACATTGCGGGCGTTTATAGGAAGATTCCGCGAATCAACGAACTTTAAAAGCGTTTTTCTGATAATTGATTTTTGAAAATCAGTGACCACAATATCTTAACAATCAGATCAACTTCAAATCTGACAAGCTTATTTTATATATCAGAAAACAGTGTTTGAACGACAGCATTTTTTTTCAATGCATAGTTTCTTTTTTATCAACGAAAATGGAGAGTTTTTTCACCGAAAATCGATACTTGCACTTTGGACGGCGGCCATTTTTTCGAAAATTAATACTTTATTGAATTCTTCGTCCAAGGACTAGACATTTATATGCAAAAATTAAATGGTTTTATTTTTTTTCGGATGATTTGTTTCCGAGCAGCAGTGGTGACCACAAAGGACGTTTTTCAAACAGCGCTCCGCACAAACCATTGCGCCTAACACATTTATAAATATTTTTCGATACAAAAAGTTATAAAAGATAATTAAAAACATACTCTTCGAGGTAAAAATAAAATGAAAACCAGCAAATATTTTTCCAGACAAAATTCATGATGATTCATCTTTTTTCCGGCCACGAGTTGTACCAATCGAAAACAGCACATTTTTGGAATTTTATTTTACAAAACCATAATGATAAATTTCTACAAAAATTACGTATTTGAGAAAGTATCATCGGAGAGCACTCTGTAATTTTTGTGTCAAATTATTTCATTATAATCTATTTACAGCCGATGTCCGGAAACCACGTCTCAAATATCGAGATTTCGTTGGTATATTAATTTATCCTATGACTAATCGAAGGAATTTCCGAAATATTTAATAAATGAAAATAGCACTCGCTCAAGGTGAGAGTTTTGATTTTTGCGAAAAAATTGGCATTTTTTGTTCATCAAATCGAAATTATTCATGGCAAAAAAATTCTTCGATCAAATACTATATTTTTACATTTAGAAAAAGCCCAAAAAAATTCAGAAAGATCGATGCCGTCATTTTTAGCTCATTTTTCTCACCGACTTTGAAAACATACTTTCGAAAAAAAAGCGTTAAATTAAAATTTCGAACAACGCTTCGGGCGTTCCGACGGGAGTCAACATAAATCCATAAAGCCTATAAATCAGTGAATTTTGATCCGATCACCTTGAAATTTCCAGAGAACATTTATAAGATGATATCTTGTCAAAATATATATTGGTTTTGAAAAAAGTCACTTTTCAACATTTACAACCAGACGTAACCCGTTGAGTCAAACTTTTGGCGGCGACTGTATACGAGGAGCATCATTAAGAATGAAATGAGAAAAATATGGACACTTTCACCCGTTTCTGCGAGAGGCCTTAATCCCCAGTGATTTCTGAGCGTCGCACGCATTCCTTGTCATGCCCAGAGGGACATGCACCATGGAAAACCTGTACGAAAGAATTGTTAACCAGAAGCGACGAAACTCGTGAAAAAGTACGAGAAAAATAGAAACGTCAATTACGCAATACGAAATCTAATGTTCTTGATAGTGAGAAAAAAATTCTTATACTCTCTGCAAACACGCAACACCCTACAGTTACGATGCCATATTACCCATTAGATACGTAAACAGGAATACCCAATCCCCAAATGGTTCGACTGTGTTAAATTTTCGCAATCTTCAAACGCACAAGATATGCAACGAATTCAAGCAGCGCACCGATGTTTCGTGGTTAATTTCTTCGAAAACGCGAACGTACACACGTACGTATAATGATTCTGATATTTATCAGGTATGTTTAATCGGAGAAAGATTTACCTCAAAACGCGGTTAAATTGACATTAAGAGGGAATGATACCTCATCGGGGTCGGTATGGTAGAACAATTATAGATTCCCAAAAATCTCGAAAAGGGCTCTTCAGATCCCGTCGAAACTTTGCCAAACGACGTCAAATAGATAGACGAACAGCTGTCTTCTCCTCAAATTCAGAAAATTTGAGGGGAAGACAGCTGTTCGTCTATCTATTTGACGTCGTTTGGCAAAGTTTCGACGGGATCTGAAGAGCCGTTTTCGAGATTTTTGGGAATCTATAATTGTTCTACCATAACGACCGCGATGAGGTATCATTCCCTCTCAAGAGCAACGTTGACAGTTTTTTGGGTTACTTTAACAGAGCGCCATAATACGGTTCAAATGTATACGCAGCACACTTTTTTCGATTGTTGCTCAAATGTGTTGTTCAAGTTTACAACGTTTAAAACACGTTTTAAAAACGTGGTTTAAAAAACATTAATTGAAACAATTTTCTTTTCTGCTTTTTAGTATTGTGTGTGTGTGAAATTTCGCTTCTCCTTCTCTAGGCGACGCTTGCGTTGGGGGGCTGTCACCTTGACCATCTTAGAATTTTTCACTAATGTACTATTCACTATTAATATTATTATTATTTTATTTTTTTCTCTCTTTCACTAAACTATATTTTGTCTTTATTTATTATTTTTTTCATAATTTCTCTCTCTCTCTCTCTCTCTCTCTGTGACAGACTTGCCTGTCAGTTTATTTGTCTGTTAAGAAAGCTGTCAAGAAAGCGAATTAATAAAAACGTGGTAAACAAAAATATATATATATATATATATAAGTGTGGGGGAGGGGGCTTAAATTTCTATCAGAGCAAAACAAGTTGGAATTTAGGATATTAAAATAAAGTTACCTACAATAAACTTCCAAAACCTGTTCAAAGTAACGCCATTTTACGGTATTACATGCACTGCCAAAAAATATACTCTATTTAAATAGGATCTATTTGAATCAAACAGGTTTTTTTCCGTGTCTCACGGCTTATTACGATATTATTTGTTTCAGCTATTCTATTCAAATATTAAATATATTCAAATTGAATAAAAAAATATTCGATTTAAATAAATGTTTATTTGCTTACAATGTACACTGTAAATCTAAGTGTACAATATACATAAAATATTTCATAAATCCAAAATGAAATGAAACACTTTCCAGACCAAATGAATTCCTATAATTATTTGTTCTATCACATGAACTATATCAATTCGTTAATCGCATTGTGATAATTAGAAAGTTTTATCGAATAACAGCTATAGACTTTTTCAAACGTAACCTTTACATATATATATACATATATATATACTTATTAAATTAAATATTTTATTATATTTATTATATATTAAATTAAATAGAATTTTCGTAGTGTCAACCATTTTTCTATCTGATTGATATAATGGTCTGTTTTTATTGCAACGTACATATTAAAGGGGTATGGAGGTGGAGAGGGTGAAATTATATGTGTATATATATTTTATATAATTTCTCTATATATATATGTATGTATATACATGTCCAAATATACATATAATGGAAAGAAATTATATAAAATATATATACACATATAATTTCACCCTCTCCACCGCCATACCCCTTTGATATGTACGTTGCAATAAAAACAGACCATTATATCAATCAGATAGAAGAATGGAATGCTCTACGAAAATTCTATTTAATTTAAATTTAAAAAATCAAATAGATCCATTTGGTTGATTCAACTAAATTGTTTTTTGAGCAGATAAAACCGCATCACACATTTATTATGATTGAATAAAATATTTAGTTATTGGACGATATTAAATAGATTTTCATTTGAATTAATAAATATATTGAAAATAAACAATTCCAATAATGGAATGCAATGGAAAAAAATTGATCCCACGATAAATCCAGTCAATTAAATTTTTTTTAAATCAAATAGATGAGGTTAGTTAATATCAATCGAATTTTTCTGTCAGTGTGAGCATCTGCGACTTTTATTCCGTCGCACACGATGAGAAATGTACTTTTCCAAAATTCTCGAGCGCTTTATAGCAAAATAAACCGAAAATAAAATCCATCCAACGTTGAAAAAATGCAGTTACGATTGTCAGTTACGATGCTTTACTGCTTTTGGCCCGCGCGAGAGTCAGGTATCCGAGCTACCCTCAGGTTATTACCGCATCCCCTAATCAGCCCAAACTTCCATCTTTTGGGAGACCAACGAAGCCCTTCGTTCCTCATACCTTGGGTAAGAAATTTATTCATTTATACATTCCTTTTGTTTTGGTCGGTTATTTTAGTGCTCGTCTTTAAGTGGGTGTTTCACGGGAAACATCAACGAGATCACGAAAAGTCGAGGCGAGAAAACCCTTGCTCGGACAGAATGGTGCCTCCATCTCGTATAATTTCACGTTAGCAGCCAAGCTTGCCGTGAGAGATACCCGCATTTATATTGCCCCGGCAATCTTCTCAGTGACGTACAATAAATTTTTTGAAAGAATGTCCAATTAGATGTTCCTTTTTGTTTCGTTAGTTTCTCGCTCAACGGCGCAATACGCACCGCGTCCTTTTGCGCACGAAGGGGGAGGGGTGATTTTTGCTACCCTGAAATCCGGATAACACAAGGTGAAGAAAACCGGTAGAAATAAAACGATAAAAATGGGCGCGAGGAGGAAAGACGAGAACTTGCTCGCTTCTACACTTGCTCGCACGAGACACTCGTGAAAATATCCGGCATCCCAGATGACTCGGGGGAATTGCCAACGTAGTAAGATGTGAATTGCGCTGATACACGCACACTTTGCGCACTGTGTGCATGTCCTATACGGCAAGTTGTATCGTGGCAATCCGAGGTACGTGTAGCGTGTGAGAATTTTTTTTTCACGACCGTTCGAGTGATTTTCATTCCGCAGGAACCATAGATCAGACGCGAATGTCTTTTTTTGTGATCGGTTGTATTATGCATATGGAGCATGTCGTTCCTCAGCTTCCGGATCAAGGGGAGATATGCACCTAGGAGCCGGAAAAGAGGTCATTTTTGTGAATTTTTTCGAGGAAAACTATTTGAAATTTCGGATTGGGGTTTTAATTATCTAAAAGTATATACATTCAAAAATATGTTTAATTTTCTTTATTTAAAATTATCAAAAATATACAAGGATATTGTATGATCCTTGGAGCGTCGTAAAAAAATCTGCGTGTAGGGTACCCCCTGGCGTTTCTTAAAAAATCATCTGAAAAAAAAACCAAAAAGATTATTAAATTAGATACTATAATCTAGTACTTCCCATAGCCGATTTTGAAAATATCGATTTATGACAAAACGGCGGACGTTTGAACGTAAATAGTGATTTTTGGGCCAAAAATTAGATATTATTTTGCCTATAAAACAAAAACTAAGTAACGGAAAAAAAGTCCTATGACAAGTACTAGATAATGGTGTATCTATCTCTATCTCTAAAAAACCTCACGGCAATCGGTTCATTGGTTTTCGAGAAATTTTGGGTACCGATTTGAAAAACGTGGTTTTGAGAAAAACGCGTTTGAAAATTTGGGAATGAATAGATCATGAAATTTGTCAACTTACATGGAATCATCGATACCAGGCCCATAGTGTAGGTCTTCTACGGTCGATGGAATGTTCATAGCTGCTAAATCGATTTTTTCGACCATCTAGGTGTATGTCTCCCCTCAAGGCCTTATATACGCGATTTCGCCGATTTTCGAAGGTACTTTTCTAGACGCGTTTAAAAAAAATGACGCATATGATGACATCCTTTCTTCTACAGACCATTTATGCACATGGTTAAGTATATGTAAAAAAATCAGAAATATTAACAAACGGCGGAAATGTAACATAATAAAGCAATGTATTTTTTTGCGCGCACGTTGATGGTGAAAGTTCTCGGCACCGATGTGGGTGTCCAAAAAAATGAACATATTTATAATTGCACAATGAATATATCTCCAGTCTGAACCAACAATATTATTGTAAAAAATTATTATAATAAAAATTCGACACTTACAATTTTTTACTCAATTTTCTGTCAGTTTTTTATTTTGTATATTTTTTTGTGCCAGTGGATTTTTGTTTCTGTGCTTCACACGATAGGTGATGATACTAAGAATATGTTGTACAAATTTCAAAGAGATCTGAACCTTCGTTCGAGAGTTAGAACTTTCACAAGCTTCAAAAAAGTGAATCGCGGACAAACCGCTTTGAAGTTGACGGTCGGGCGCGCCTCGCGGTGTCTATCTAATAAAAGTTTTTACGCTCTAAATGCTGTAACTTTAACAATTTTTTGAATTTTTCAATTCTGTAAAACTTAAAATATTCCTAACCGTTCAGGCTAATGAAATAAAAAATAATTTAAAAACTGAAAAATTTTGAAATTATTCACGTATATAAGGCCTTAAGACGCAGCTGTAAAAAATTGGGATGTTGAATAAGTTCTCGCTGTTTTTTTTAGCGAATATTGAGTCTTTATTTTTTTAAATCATTCCTAATGCTCTCAAACGTTGCAAAAGTGTTGTGTGATCGATCAACTGCTAATGATTCTGCAAGTTCAGCTAGCGTCTGACATGAGTCTTTACGAAGTAAAGCCTCCAATTTAACGCGTCAAAACCATTATTTTTGAGGCGTCTGAACCAATCTCCATGTTGTTTCCGACAGAGCATGGTCGCCGTGAGTCTCGACAAGAATTCTGTATGCTTCAGCTGCAGATTTTTAGCATTGAAAATGCTTTTAAAGCTTCATATGTTTGCAGAGGTAGACTGGGTATGGGCGACTGAGTTAGCTGGATGTCAGACGAAACTAACCCTACCCCCACTCCACTTCCAGTAGAGTGGGGGAAGCTGCGACATGCTGAATGCCTGTGATTGGTTGAAAAATGTCAATGCCAAAAAATGCTCCCCAACCAATAAGTAAGCTTGTTATTAATTTAAAAATTAAATTACAACTTATATTACAAATTTAATAATAAAAAATATATAACAATCATGATACAAACGAACCTAATCAAACCCAAAACAAATCCAAACAAATCCAATTAAGTGTCAATATTTTTTGAAAAATAATAAAACAATCTGTAGATTTTTTTAAATAAAGTAGTGCAGTCACATTCCCTGCAAATACTCTTTTTGGCACGAAATTTGACATTTTTAACACTGTGAAAAAAAGTTGTTTACACTTCGGCAAAATGCCATACATTGAATTTCAAGCTTGCTTATAGTAATTCTTTATAGATCCGTTACCATTTTAAACTACACCCTCGCAGTTGAGGCCATCTGTTGGAAAACAGCGAGAACTTATACAACGTCGCAATATTTTCTTTGTCTTGTGACGCGGAAAACATACCTTTGTATACTCTTCGACTATATCGTTCGGCCGTATGAAGACATCAGTGGAGAAATAATATGCACCTGGAGGCCGTAAGGCCGCTGACGCTTGATTTACGAGCTTCGTCGGTACAACTCAATATCGTCCTCTTCTTTGAGCAATAATTAACGATACGTGACCATTTCGCTTTATTCGTCGCTCCTTTCATCAATAATCGTTTTTCTCCCTTTATTGTAAAATGAAGTAAGGAAACGATGCTGCTTTATTCGCCGCCAAGGCTGAATATTAATCGTGCAGCTCGGCGTTTGATGATTTCGGCAAAAACGGGAGTCGGCGTCACGCGGTTAATCGGCTCGTTGATTTATCACCAGAAAATATATTTCCTTGCTCTCTCTCTCTCATATTCGCCGTTTTTATTGGTTTCGGCGAATGAAGATGTTATTTCACTTATATGGCTCTTATTCGTATAAACTTTAATATCTTACGCTACATATTATGAGGTCTTTTAATTCAATTAACGAGCGCGTTAGCCGCGACTCGGGGTCGTTAATTTCTGCAACATTTTATCGTCTCTGACTTGATTTTAATGATGATGTTGGCAACGTGAATTACTCGCTTGGTTACGAGGTCTCTCTCTACTGATCTCTACTGATATCTTGGTTATAGTGAATTAAATTGCGCGATATGCAAGTACGATTGAAAGAAAATGTTCACGTCTTACAAGAACTTTCGTATACAGCAATCAAAGTAACTGCATTTTCTAAACGATGTCAATGAAATATGATGAACTTGTAAGTTCTTCGTATTTGTGATTGACAAAAATCTTGATTCATTGGAAAGAAAACCCTTTTTTCCAAAACCACAAAATCTTGATTGTAGTAAAATAAGTTGCGTAATATGTAAGTACGATTCAAAGAAAATTTTGACATGTCTTACACGAACTTTCGTATACAGCAATCAAACAAACTGGATTTTCTAAACGATGTCAATGAAATATGACGATCTTGTAAGGTCTTCGTATTTGTGATTGACAAAAATCTTGGTTCACTGAAAAGAAAACCCTTTTTTCCAAAACCACAAATTCTTGATTGTAGTAAAATAAGTTGCGTAATATGTAAGTATGATTCAAAGAAAATTTTGACCTGTCTTACACGAGTTTTCCTACACAGCAATCAAACTAACTGCACTTTCTAAACGATGTCAATTAAAAATACCTATCTTGTGAGTTCTTCGTATTTGTGGTTGACAAAAATCTTGGTTCACTGGAAAGAAAACCCTTGTTTCCAAAAACCCCAAAATCTTCATTATAGTAAAATTAATTGTGTAATATGTAAATAGGATTGAAAGAAAATTTTGACATGTCTTACACGAGTTTTTGTCCACCGCAATCAAACTAACTGCATTTTCTAGTCGATGTCAATTAATTATGACGATCTTGTAAATTCTTCGTATTTATGATTGACAAAAATCTTGGTTCACTGGAAAGAAAACCCTTGTTTCCAAAAACCACAAAATCTTGATTATAGTTGAATTAATTGTGTAATATGTAAATAGGATTGAAAAAAAATTTTGACATGTCTTACACGAGTTTTTGTCCACCGCAGTCAAACTAACTGCATTTTCTAATCGATGTCAATTAATTATGACGATCTTGTAAATTCTTCGTATTTATGATTAACAAAAATCTTGGTACACTGGGAAGAAAACCCTTGTTTCCAAAAATCTCAAAATCTTCATTATAGTAAAATTAATTGTGTAATATGTAAATAGGATTGAAAAAAAAAAATTTGACATGTCTTACACCAGTTTTTGTCCACCGCAATCAAACTAACTGCATTTTCTAAACGATGTCACTTAAATATGACGATCTTCTAAGTTCTTCGTATTTATGATTGACAAAAATCTTGGTTCACTGGGAAGAAAACCCTTGTTTCCAAAAACCAAAAATCTTGATTATAGTATAACAAATTGCGTAATATATAAGTGCGATTGAAAGAAAATGTTGACATGTCTTACACGAGCTTTCGTACACCGCAATCGAACTAACTGCATTTTCTAATCGATGTCAATTAAATATAACGATGTTGTGAGTTCTTCGTATTTATAATTGACAAAAATCTTGGTTCACTGGAAAGAAAACCCTTGTTTGCAAAAACCACAAAATCTTGATTATAGTATAACAAATTGCGTAATATGTAAGTGCGATTGAAAGAAAATGTTGACATGTCTGACACGAGCTTTCGTACACCGCAATCAAACTACCCGTGCAGAAATTTTGGCAGGGATACAGCGGGATTCTGACTTGTATCCCGGGCTCCCAGTCGGGATCTAGTCCGATATCGGATCAGATTCGAAGACTAAATGTAAGATCCGCAAACTGGATTCCATTAGGGATCCAGAACCGGATCCTTTAATGATTCTAAATAGATTCCCCATGGAATCATTGAGGAATCTGGGAAGGATCACGGGTGAATACAGGATGAAATAAAATGTCAAAAATGGAATTATCACATGTTAAATTTATTATAAAAATAAATAACATTTATAAAGTTTTGGTGCAATAAACCATCAGTAAAAAAAAAATTTGTCCAAAGATTCAAATGGCAGATCGCGCTCAGCGCGAGATTTTGATGTGAATTAAAAAAAATTCACATCAAAATCTGTGAATGCACATGTATTGACAAGAAATTATAAATACAAAAAAATTCACAAAATTAGTTCTGAATTTTTTCGTATTTAAGACAAATTAAAATCAAATTCAAAATGATTAGATTAAAATTTGGGCCAAAAGTGAGTTCGTACGTATTTTGAGAGAAAACATTGCCTCGAGGCAAAGAAATTTTTGCACATAACTTTTTGTGCGAACATTTCTTTGCCTCAACACAATGTTTTCTCTCAAAATACGTTTACACTTGTGGTGTAAATTTTAATATAACTGTCGTGAATTCGATTTTTCTTTTCTTCAACTTGAGGAAATTCACAACTCATTTCGTGATTTTTTTCATATTTATAATGTAATATTTGAAACTCACAACTTTTTTTGCAAACATTTCTTTGCCTCGACGAAATGTTTTCTCTCGAAATACGTAAGAACTCACGGTTGGTGTAAATTTTAATCTAATCATTGTGAATTTGATTTTAATTTGTCTTAAATACATGTTTATACCCACCGACATGTCGGTGAGTATAAACAGAGACTTATTCCCCAAAACCGGTATCCCGGTTAGAATCCAACTTGCATCAGTATCGGAATATGTATGACGACGATGGCATAATTTTGAAAATTTTGGCATCACGTGTATTTTCGGTACTACTATGTAATTTCTATCTATAGATAGGAATTTTATAGATAGGAATCTATGGACAGAAATTCCTATCTATAGATAGGAATTCCATAGTAATACAGAATATACACGTGACGCCAAAATTTTCAAAATGATGCCATCGTCGTCGTACATATGCCGATACTGATGCAAGTTGGATTCTAACCGGGATACCGGTTTTGGGGAATCCATGACAAATCCTGATCGGGATTTGATCGGACATAGGGTATCCCGGTCAAAATTTCTGCATGGGTAGCTGCATTTTCTAAACGATGTCAATGAAATATGACGATGTTGTAAGTTCTTCGTACTTGTGATTGACAAAAATCATGGTTCACGGGAATGAAAACCCTTTTTTCCAAAAACCACAAAATCGTGATTATAGTAAAATTAATTGTGTAATATGTAAATAGGATTGAAAGAAAATGTTGACATGTCTTACACGAATTTTCGTACACAGCAATCAAACTAATCGCATTTTCTAAACGATGTCAATCACATATGACGATCTTGTAAGTTCTTCGTATTTGTGATTGACAAAAATCTTGGTTCACTTGAAAGAACACCTTTTCATCCAGAAACGACAAAAATTTCGACGTCACGTCCCATTCGCGACACGTTGCATTCCAAGTTTTTTCATCATTGACGACAACATTGCTAAAGGCATTCTCGTCACGTGCTACCAATAATAATTAATGCACCGTGGAATGCTGTGTGTCTGGTCGGAGCCAATTAGCGGTCAAATATGCGAACTCGAGGGAACACATCGAAGTAAAAAAAAATGGGCATCCACGATATTCATTTTTCCATCGAGATTTTACTACTGCCGCTACTATCCATTTTCCATACTGGTCCGGTACGGCAAACTGGCGTTTGAAGAACGCAAGATTCCTTGGAGTCTCTCAAACGTTGATCTCAGGCTCAGCGCACTAAACTATAATAAGCCGTTCCACGTTTTCACGTTTCATTGTTTTATGTTTAGTAGCCAAAGCGTGAGAGAAAAGGGGCGGTACATTTTTATTTCCCTCGTGGGCCAACGTTTTCTGTTGCTCTACCTCAATGGATGTAATCCTCTGAGCACTCAAATAACGCGGTGTCGAACGCGGCGTTCATCGCCCTATATCGGTATTAAAGTATACAACAGAGTAGTTTTTAAAAATTACTTTTTTCACGCACGTTTGAGACGCACCAAATGGTCTTCCACCTTGAGACCATGTATCACACGCTCTGACCACTTCGAAATTTTCCACCCTAATTTTGACCAAACGATACAATGAAATGAGATGAAATTTATTATCTACATGCTACATTGTTGCAGGAAGGGCCTGACGGTCGACATTTTTCAAAATTTTGATTTTTTTTTTACAGATTATAGTTACTATTGGGTGAATTGTCAATTACTAACTGATGCACCGAATTCATGTACATTTAAGGGGTTAGGCCACAATAACGGGTATACAATCATGTGCGAATTTAACAATTTTTTTCGTATGAAAAAGTACTTCACTCATAAAATTAATTACACATCTATTTAGTATGAATATCAAGCTGTTAGATTTTTTTTTCGATGTACACAATGGCTGACTACTAATATTTTCTTTTGTTATCTTTTTTTAAGCGCTCCGCGGCGTGACATTTAGCATACACAATTTTTTACCTAGAACAAAAAACAAAAATTCTCGTTAATCTACATTAGAATACCTAGAGAAGTACGTACGGAATTTCAAAAATTTTGTTTTATTAAAAAATTGTAGGTACTCATTTGAATGAATTTTCAGTGAAAAATTTCGTATAAAACTACTCATAAAATGAAAAGTTTTCGATTTATCAGAAATTCCGTACGTACTTCTCTGCAAAATGCAATTAGGAACATAACTTTTCAATTTGAAGTTAATCGAGTGAAAATTGTTGAAGTTATTTTCCACGCCAATTGGAAAAAAGCTGTTTCGAGAAAAACGCGTTCAAAGCTTTGGGTACTCAACGGCCGTGCCAGAGGTGGGCTTACGTTATACGCACAAAGTCGGTAAAAAAAAATGTTCTCGCTATAAATCGAATAGTAACTTATTCTTATGATGATAAAGCACCGTTTTAGCGGTAAAAAAAATCAATTTTTTGAAAATTCTACTGTGGCCTTACCCCTTAAAGACCGTTGGGCTCTCGACAGAGAAAAAATACACATTTTGAGCTCGATGTCCAATAAGTCGCGACGTTGTTGAATAAAATTATTTTGAAAATCGACGATCGTCAACGACTCGTATTAATGGTTAACTTAAATAAACCGTTTGGTTTTTAGATTTCGGATGAACGGGTCAAGCTGGAAAGTGTCCACCGCCAAACGTTGCGAAATTTTTTTTCATCACCTGCCGGCTCTCATGCTTTTTTTGTTTTTATTTATTTTGTAGTGATTTTTTGAAAGGCTCTCAATATGTATGAGTGTAAAAAATACGTTTCTTTTTCACCAACTATTTCCTAGAAAAAAATTTGGAATTTGGCAATTTTTTTCGGGCCTCTAGGTAGATGTAGCCCCTTAAAATTGTTTCGATATATACCGTTTCCATAACAGGGTGAACGGTTCTATTTAACACCTTCAGAGGGTGTACGCGACGAGTGTTTCATGTCACTCGATAATTGCGCCGCAGATATGCTTAGCACGTATCTCAGTTTCCCGACCACAATTAAGGGTCTACGTTCCCATACCGGTTCTCTTCGATAGCGCTGCGCGGGTCTCCCAGTTTATAGAATGACGGCCCTTCCGAAATGTTATGCTGCCTGCAGTTATTTCGTAGTCGATATCGTGTCGCGGATATTATAGATGTATCTGCGCGATTTATTGGTCTCACGACTTTCCCGATAGAACAGCTACTATTTTTGTGTACAAACCAACATTTTAAGGGGTCTTCTCACTTTAGACGCTAAAAAGCCTATTTTCGTTAATTTTGTTATCGGTTTCAATAATAGATTTGATATAAAAGTTGATACACTTACTAAATACAGTTTCGAAATACATTTTTTTTAAATATTTATTCAAGTCACTATTTATAGACGAAAATGGTAGTTAAAAAAATGTCCTAAAAAATCGTAGGTCTGTGCTGTTGATGAAATCTAAGAGATGGATCATCCAAACAAAAAATCGAATGGTTTTAGATTCAGTATGTTAATGGCTATAGCGCATATCATACGATTTTTGATATGTGCAAAGATAACAAAATGGCGGACATTTTTCGAACAAACAAAAAAAGGTGTTTTTTTACCGGTTTGGCAAAAAAAAAATAGTAAATATGAAAATTAAAAAAATCCTTGATATGCGCTATAGCTATAGTTGTAAATAATATGTGGCAGTAGTTTCGAACATTTTATCGAGTTAAAATTAAAGTTTATTTGGGATACATATATACATGACGTTTAAAAAAATGTATTTATTAAGTGTAACAACTTTTATATCAATATCTATAATATAAACCTATCAAAAATTTATGAAAATAGCCTTTTTCAGCGTCTAAAGTGAGAAGACCCCTTAAGACACAAACATTAAATTTACAAAAATCGGGACACCAGTCTTTCCTTATTTCATTCGACAATTAGCTCGTGGGAATGCTGTTGATCAAGGCTAATATTCTAGTGTGTCGAGCATTATGGAACGATTGCAGAATTTTACTGCGGTCAATCCGAACATGCGTTGGCGTCGAGTATGTTCAAGGATCATTAATAAAATGACGAAAACTGTGTCCACTTGTGTCGGTTTGAATTAGCATTGTAATTTCTTCACCCGCACTCTGAGTAGGCTGTAATCACTCCCTCTGCCCTGGGGCGTAAATCCTACTGATGAACAACTACTGTGTGAATTCTTCGATGTTAAGGCGTTACCCCCACTTCTAGCGCAAAAAAGGCCTTTTTCATGAATTTTTCAAAAGAAAACTACAAAACTTTTTTAATCGATCAATATAACATCTTAAAGAACACGTCTTGAAGAACTTTCAGTAATTTTTTTGTTGAAAAATATTATATTGTTTTTAGTGGCAAATGGCCGTCAATGAAATAATGTTTTTATATACACGGTTTGCGGTGACCAACATTGCGGCGAAGTGGATCATCTGAAAAAAAAATGCGGATGGATTTAGTCAAATATAAGTATAAACTAGTCTTTAATCGAAGGATTTTTAAAAATATTCATTTTTCACAAAATGGCGGACAGTCAAAGTTAATGGTTCGATTTTAACGAAAAAAACGGCCGTTTTTTGGCGATAAAACGGCCATTTTTTTCGAAAAAAAAATCGAACGATTAAAGACTACATTTTTATGTATTAAATAAGCCTGCAAAATTTCAAGAAGATCGGTTCATTAGTGTTCGAGTAATCTTCGTCACCGACTTCAGAAATGCCATTTTGAGAAAAACGCGTTTAAAGTTTCAATTTCCGGTCGTTTACACAACGGATTCTTCTCTTTCAACGCTCATATCTCAGTCAATTTTGTTCGGATCGACTTGAAATTTTCTGGACATATTCTCAGATACTTATACTTCAAAAAAATACAATAAAAAAAATCGATTTTTTCAAAATCACAAGTGGGGGAACCCCTTAAGGAATCATCACAGTGTGACGGTTGGACAAATAGCTGAGTTTCGCGATTTGTTTTTCGCTGGTTAAATTACGCTAATCAGTCTGATTTTGTTATGTCAAATAACAAAAACAAACTCAATAACAAAAACAAACAAAAAAGCACTCATGAAGAACAGAAAATAAATGTTTAAACGTTTATTTTGATCTTATTTACATTTTTTTAACGGTGACACAAAGTTTGTAATGATATTGTTAATCAGCATAAACGGCGCTATCTTGCAATGGAGGCTTTTTTTAATTGACAATATGGTGGCGGTTTAAAAATAGTTTCGAATTTAGACTATTTTTTCGACAGTTTTTCGTTGAAAAAAATATGAAGATTAAAAAAAAGCTTCCACAGCAAGATAAAGAATGGCGAGAAGAATGGTCGAATCCCTTTTTCTGAGTAAGCAATCGGATTAACTCGAAGTTCACCCCAAAAATCGAACAGCACGTCTATACTATCGGATGATGCAAAAAAACATTTTTTTTTTAAATTTTACACTGTGATGATCCCTTAAGGCCGGAGCCTGAATTGAAGGTCCAAAAAAGCGTTTTTTTTTTCGGGAATTTTCTTAGAAGGGAAAAAACAAGTGAGCCCAGTAAACATTAAGGTATGTTCTCATGTATATTTGAAACGTATTTGAAAAAATTTCACCATGAAACAATAAAACCCTGCAGATTTATCACCCTATTCCATGTGCGCCTTGCCACTCAGTCCCCAATCGGCGACAAAGATGCAGCTCGTATTTCTTGACTGAAACAAAAACAACCAATAAAATGTTCAATTGTCATATATTTATTTTCCGGGTGAATTAAGAAAAAGCTGAAAAAATCGTGAAATTATACATTTTCTCAGGTTTGAAAAAAAATGTGTTTAAAAAAAGCACTTTGACGTGCTATAAACATTATTGAAAAATACTTTTTAATTCACTTAGGAGAGATTTTCATACTGAAGAAAATAAACTTTGGTTTTATTCAATAGTTCGTTTAATTTTTTTTTATCGTCACGCCCGCCAATTCGAAAAAATCGTGGAAATGAAAACTGGAGAAAACGCACTTCAAAGTTTTCAATAGGAGGAAATACCAATATCAAATATCAATCGCTTCTCTGCTTTTTGCCTTGTATCTACGAAAATATTTACCATTGGCCTCTGTAACTTTGTAAATATATTCATGGATAGTTTATCTATCGATTTAAGCAATTAAAAAAAAAACGATTTTTCGGACCTACTAATTCAGGCTCCACCCTCAAAAGACGGATTTTTCACCATGTTCATCACACCTCAGAACGCGAATTTTCTCGCTGCCCATTAATTTTGCCCGTGTAAGGATTTTTCAATAGGTATTCAGCAAGTGTTGACGCAACTTCGTGCACTGGTAATTCCGCTAGCCTCGATAAACCTTAGTTCAGCGGGAAATATATAATATATCAGAGGAGAGGATTCCATTACAACCAGTTGTCGAGTAATTCCGCGAAATTAATTTTATTAATAAATGTCTATCGTTCACATGAACGTTGGGTTCTTTACAGAAAGAGAAAGGAGAAAACTGGTAGAATGTTCGGCCGTCTTTATCCACATGTAGGATTTCTATGATCTCGGCAGTCAATGCATCAATAAGGATAATTGTTCATATGACATCACTGTGATTGATAGATGGCACACAAACGAGAACTGTGCCAACACCCGGCAGAATTAGTACAGGTGTATGTTTTAGACCAAACTTATGCGGCAGTGTCATTTAAGGGGTCATGCCTAGTTGTAAAAGTCGAAAAATCACTTTTTTTCAAATCTATATATTTTGACAGTGTATCATCTTATAAATGTTCTCTGAAAATTTCAATGTGATCAGATAAAAATTGATGATAATTCTGCGTCGTTCGAAACTTTAAACGCTGTTTTCTCGAAAGTACGTTTTTGAAAATCAGTGACAAAAATATCTCAAAACCTACTGCATCGGTATTTCTAAAATTTTTAGGGCTTTTTCTAGATGTAAAAATATAGTATTTCATGGACGGATTTTTTTTTTCGATGTATACTTGCGATTTAAGGCCTTAGGCCATTCTAGGATTTTCCAAAAATCGATTTTTTTTTTGTTCAAAAGGTACCTTAGTACCTTCAAAATTATATTCCAAAAAATGATGGGTGCGAAAAATCTCTAAGTACTCGATTTTCGAATTCTAGTGCAGGCATTGCAGATTAGATAAAAAAAAAAAAAAATTTCAACCGATGTTCCCGAAATTTTAACTGTATATGAGGCAATCTACGTCAGTTCAGGCAGTAAAAAAAATCGACAAATAATCTATTAATAGCTATTTTTATTTTTACATATTTTTTTATTAATATTCGATTGAAGAGTGTGGAGCACTCCAAGGCATATACATATGACATATATGTCATATGTATTGGATGTATGTATTTATATGTATTTCAAAAACCTGGTAAACATACAGCGAGTGCTCCACACTTTTCAATCGAACATTATTAAAAAAATAAAAAAACAAAAATAGCTGTTACTTCACAGTGTTTAGGAATCCCATAATATAAAAAATACCAAGAATCCGTTTTTCGTATTCACGATTCGGGGAAATGTTGAAAAATAAAATAACGAGTGCCTTTATGGGTTTCCTTGAGAAAAAAAATATTTTTGCAAATTTTGCCCTGAAACGGACGTTCGACTTGCTCAATAAAATCTAAATCAATTTCTGGCGGGCTAGAAAAAGACTCCCATTTCGTTTACGAATGTAAATACGTCAAATCTTGCCAAAGATACAGCCATTTGAATGGGAAAATGTTAAAAAATGGTAATCAACAAAAAAAAATGTCAGAAATTTTTTTTAAAATTTCGACACTCGGTGAATATTTTTCAATAAAGTAACCCGATTTTTCAAAATTATTTGTGAATTTTTTTTTACTGGCTGAAGTGACGTGGAATGCCTCATATTTAGAATTACATTTTCTAAATTAATTTTTTTCTCGCGGGCTAGAAAAAGACGCACATTTTCGTTTTTTACGAATGTAAATACGTCAAATCCTGCCAAAGATACAGCCATTTGAATGGAAAAATGTTAAAAAATGGTAATCGACAAAAAAACGTCAGAATTAAAAAAAAAATTCGACACTCGGCGAATATTTTTCAATGAGGTAACTCGATTTTTCAAAACTATTTGTGGATTTTTTTTACCGCCTGAAGTGACGTGGAATGCCTCATATTTAGAATTACATTTTCTAAGGCACCACGTAGGATTTTTTATTATATTGCATAGTTCCTTTTTTATAAACAATTTTCTGACGATTTTGTCATGGCATTTTATACTTTTTGTTTTAGAAATACGCCATTTTGACAAAATGGCGTATTTCTATAGTCGAAACAAAATTAGTGTCTCATTATAACTCAAAAATTATAGGAACCGTTGGTTTGGCCGTTGACCTTCCAGAAATAAATGCGTCATCGGAAAAATGATGCAAAGTCGCCATTTTGACATGTATTGCTATGAAAAAATAATTTTGTATAGTCAATTACGTGTGTAATAAAACTCCTATTTTGTCATTTCGATTTATTTTATGGTGTCACTGAAAAAAAATAACAAAATATGTCTTTTTTGGCCTCTAGAGTTGCCTAAGACCTTAACAAACGAAAAATGCACATTTATTGCAAAAATCAAGAATCTCACTTTGAACACGCGCCAATTTTGTTTAAATTTGATATTTCGGAAATTCCATTGATTCATTATAGGATGAACTAATATACTAACGAAACCTGTTTCCTTCTTTTATATAAATCTATTATAATGAAATATTTTTACACAAAAAAACTGCGGAGTGTTCTTCAGATCATACTTTTTCAAATACCTAATTTTTGTCGAAGCTTATCATAACGATTTTATTTTTTTTCATCTAAAAAATCAGCTTTTTCCACTGTTACAACTGGGCATAACCCGTTAAGGGGTCATCTCACTTTAGACTCTAAAGAAGGCTATTTTCATGTTTTTTTTATAGGTTTATATTATAGATATTGATGTAAACGTTGTTACACTTAATAAATACAGTTTCGAAATACATTGAAAGAAATGTTTTCATGTATTTATGTAACCCAAACAAACTTTAAACGCGTTTTTCTTGAAACAACGTTTTTCGACGGCTTGTTGATAAAATTTTCGAAACTATTGAACCGATCCTTATGAAATTTTAACCACATATTCTTTACATCTATAGCTACAACGTATATCAAGGATCTTCTTAAATTTTCATATTTACTATTTTTTTTTGCCAAAAACGGTGAAAAAACACGTTTTTTTTGTTTTTCCGAAAAATGTCCTCCATTTTGTTATTTTTGCATCTATCAAAAATCGTATAATATGGGCTATAGCCATTAACATACTGAATCTGAAGCCGTTCGATTTTTTTTATTTCGGATGATCCATCTCCGAGATTTCATCAACAGCGCAGACCTACAATTTTTAGGAAATTTTTTTAACTACGATTTTTGTCTATAAATACTGACTGGAATAAATTTGGAATTTTTTAAAATGTATTTCGAGAGTGTATTTATTAAGTGCAATAACTTTTATATCAATATATATAGTATAAACCCATGAAAAAAATTAATGAAAATTGCCTTTTTTAGCGTCTAAAGTGAGAAGACCCCTTAAGCGAACTTCGATAACATTTTTACGAACCTCGAATCACCGCAGCGGCGAGATCGATATTCAATTAGTTTAAGAGGCTCCAAACGGATTACATCATACCGGAGAAAGAGGAGCGATGTTTAGGTTTGCTTAGGTTGCTCTAAGTCATCGCCATACTTGAATATCCCCGTTAAAAATGTTGGGCTCATTTCAGCAGGCTACGTATGAACATTAGAAGATACTGGTTGATATTTTCTTTCATCGTTGCGAGAAATTTACCGTAAAGCCTGATCTGGCCATAACTCGTTAGCGTCCGTCCATCCTCAACCCAAGAATAATATGTTTATTGATGCGTGGCTTTTTCAATTGTATCTTTCAAATCGGTCGAAGACCGAATAATTACGCGAGTGCGCTGTTCGAAATTATTTATACAATTAATATTGTAAAATCTCAATAATTTTCACTAGCCTGCTACCGCGCGTGAATGTTTGTCATAAAAATATGTTTCGTGCCGTCTCGAAGGCCAATTGTGTAAATATCGCGATTCTTTAAAAATCATGTGACGCGACTGTGAAAAAATTCCGATAAACTGGTAATGCAATTTTTGCAAAAACAAGATTGATTATTATTATCTTTTCCCGATATTTTTTTAGCTCTTTCATATTTCAAATGTTCGACGATCAAACAAACCCACCCATTTTGTGAACCGATCGCGGCAAGCGAGTATCAGCTTAGATATACATTTTCGTATTTTCCATGTACTTTTCGATAAGTTGAGGATTTGAAAAAAATGGATCAACGATCGAAGAATGGAATCAATTAAATTTGATTATCAAAGTCGTAGTGCATTTGTGAGTACTCGACCTTATTTAATGCAATTAATTTCAGCTCGATAAATTATGGCATGCAAACGAAAAAAATCACACTAATACAAAACAAATAATGATTACAAAACATTTTCTACAAATTTTTTAATGATTTTTTTTATTTTGAAAAAAAAATTCTTTACGAAATTGTGAATTTTTTTCGCTTTCCAACATTTATAGAAAAGTTATGGCGAAACTGTGAGAAAAAATGACGGAAGTTTTTATTTTATTTTAATCATCGTTAATCGACATTCAAGGAACAATAAAAGTGTTCCTTGAATTTTTGATAAAACTTTGACGCTTCGGTCACCAATAACGGTTCAGCCGATCAATTTTAAATTGTTGGGGTCTTTGGGCATGTATTGAACTAAAAAAAAACCTAGAAACATGTAATTTTCGCAATATTTGCAAAGTTGACGTGGATTTTCCAATACGGGGAAAAAAGTCATTTTTTCGTACTTTTTCAAACCAATATTAAGGTTAAAAAGAATTTTTTTTCCTCTAAAGTACGAAAAGGTGCTTTTAGAGAATTTATTTCAGTTTACGAAACTCACCTTCAGCTCGCTGTACGATCATTTGTTCATGAGATATTGATGATCTACGAAAAGAGCTCCTTTTTTCTATAAACGCCAATATCTCAGCGAAAAATGGTCGTACAGAGGTCAAAAACCTACCGTTTTAGAATCAGGCTAAATGGCCCTAGTATTGATGAAGCTCGAAACATTTTTTTGGGCCCGTGGGCGATTAAAAAAAAATTCCAAAATAGTGCTTAAAAAAAATTACCGGTGAGATTCGTAAACTAGAGATTTCAAGTTTTAAAACCCAATTTTTTTTTACGATACGATCATTTTTCACGAAGTTACAGCTATTCAAAAATCAATGAAAAAAATGTTCAAATGTTTCTGTTCCCTTATTTTTATAATGAGTGTATTTGAAAGGCAGGAATATTTTCATTTCAATATAAGGTATGAACATGAAGATTAAGTGTGCGCAGGTTGCGCCATGTAGTTAAAAGAATATCCCGTCCGAGTCCATGCCGTTTATGCCATTATCGGACATTGTGTTCCACACATAACCTCCGTATTTGTACCTCACATTGAAATCGAAATATTCGTCCTTTCCAAATAAACAGTCCGGTTTATTAATAAATAAAAAAATTCATTTCATTTTATTTTGGATTTATGAAATATTCTATTCTACATTCTATATTCTAAAAAATATATTTCCATCAATTAGGATCGCAGTAGGCGCCGTGAGACAAGGAAAAAAGCCTATTTGATTTAAATAGATCCTATGAATGAAATACTTTTATCGGCAGTGCAATAAAAAATGTGAAGAGATGGTAGTTTCCGAAGCAACAGCGAGCCTCTCTCTTCCAACTGCATGTCAGATCTTCACTTTTCACCCTGATCAAGCCTTGATTTTCCACCCTGATCAGGCCCAAGGTAGGGATTACATTTAAAAACTGATCAGTGCTTGATGAAAAATCCTGATCATGGCCGGAAAAACAAATCAGCATTCCTGATCCGGGCCTACGTGTAGCCGGAACAAGATGTCTACTGGGGAACATAGCAAAGATTGCTGGAAGCTACAAATAAATCAGATTCAACCGTAAACAATGTCCTGATTAACCTACATCTGCAGATTAATCGATAAATACTTGAACTCTTTTTTCACTTGTTTTTACGTGTATGCAGTCAACATGCACAAGTTCAGGAAAAGCGTGAAACAATAAAAAAAAAATAAGAAAAACAACGAACACAAGCCGTCAATCTCCAAAAAACAAATGTTCGGTTCCATCCAACAGACATTTAAAAATAAATGTCTAAATAAAAGAAAATAAATAAATCATGCAGCTTCATTTCGAAAACATTTTCTCTGCAGCAAAGTCGACGAAATGATCAGCTGACTCCGTAAAAAATCCACGATACCGATCGGAACATTATCACCCTAATGTCCGTGCAGATTGATCACGTTTTCGTTTCAACCCGTCCGAAGCTATGATTGCCATTGGGTACTTGGCGGGTCGTAGTTGGCGTAGGTTTTCAGGCACGCGTGAATGATTTTGCGCGTACTTGCAACGTGTATGCACAGCGTGTGTAAACGGGCCTCATCAGGCTGGTTGTTTCAACGACACGGTGAAAGGTTGAAATTTACCACCTCCCTGCGTGATGTGCGATTCGTCGTAACGTAAGTGGAGTGGATACACCGTCTTGCATTTCTTTTCCATTTGACGGTGGTGTGTGGGGGGGTGGGGGTGGGGTCGAACGGGACCTAACCGCGAAATAACAACCTCGGCTGCATATATACCTGTTCTGATTTACGAGAACGTTCAGTTTTAGTTTTGAAGCAACGCAAAGGGTTTCTCGCTTGTTTCTCCATTTCCGCAAGGGCTTCAATCCGAATTCGTGCGACGTGCAAACACCGGAAGCGCGTCACCAACCGATTAATCGTCATTGATCCAGATATTGCTGGGATTTCGTCAAAGACCCGAAGATAATGAAGATCCATTCGATTTCTCGTCCAATGTGGATCTTTGCCTTTCTCTCCGCTGCATTCGGAGTTTCGGCGGTCAGCTGTGATTACGGGCAACCGGCATGGTCAGCTCAATACGGGAGGGCACCGCTCCTGGAGAGATTCCACTGGAAGTACTTGGATTGGGATTACGCGGATGAGAACAGCAGACGAGCTGCCATCAGTCGCGGTGAATACATACCCGAGAATGGACTTCCAGTTGGCATTGAAAAGTGGGGTGACAAGCTCTTCGTCACTGCTCCAAGATGGAGGAACGGTGAGTGACACGACGACGTAAAACAATTCGAGTATGCAATTTTGCTTGACATTCGTACGCGATAAATAATACGTAAAGGTAATGTGGAGTAGCAGCGGGTGCGACGATGGAGACCGGAAGAGCTTCTCTCTTGTCATGCCATTCTATCCTTCTTCATCCCTTGTGCCATTCGAATCTCGTCTGGGCAACTTCCGGCCTTGGGATTAAATAATACCGGGAAAAAAAAACGTGTCACGAGTAGTCGCGGCTTCCTGCCGAATGAATTTCACTTCGCGAATCCCGAAATCCGCGCTCCTTCGGGAACACGAGGGGGAGTAATCCTTCAATGGGGCAGTTCGTTCAGTTTGTACGTTTTGGACCTTTTTGGTCACCCATCCTGCTCTTTTGCGGATATATGCTTTTTATTGTTCACTAACCCTCTACGTTTTGTGTTCGCTGGATTGTTGGTATTGTTCCTATTGTACGGCAGTCGGTCGAAACGTGGTACAGTAGAACCTCAATTATCCGAACCTCGGTCATCCGAACCCTCAATTATCCGAACGATGACTTAGTTTATCAGAACGCTCAATTATCCGAACGTTGACGCGAAAGATACATTGTTGCTCGCTGTCAATTAAAAATGGACAATTTTATTAAAAAAATATTTAAGAAGACATTCGACTTTTTTCAGGTGTTGAATATATATATATATATATCAGCGTTAATATGTATGTCAAATTTTAATATATATGTATGTGCTGTGTTTGTGTAAAAAGGTGTTGTTTATGATCTCGTCGCAAAAAATCCACGTTTCGATTATTCGAACTTTTGATTATCCGAACTAGTCTTGGTCCCAATTGGTTCGGATAATCAAGGTTCTACTGTACCTGCGAATCAACGCCGGTACGTGATACACCGTTCTTTATTTGCCCAACATTAATTGGGCGAAGGCATGAACGTGAAATGATTCTCGAATCAAACGTTAAGGGGGAGAATCATCAAATTTATTTCTGAAAAATATCAAGGTTTATGAAAGTTTGGCAAAGAACATCGTAATATTGACAATGCGAGCTTTAAAAAACGTTTTTTGGGTCATAAAAATTCAAACTGACGGCGCTGCTCAAAGTCGACTCCTTTTTTGCGCGGTGCGAGCTGCGGGTCGTTCCAATTATCTGAAATAAAAAATCCAAAGACATTTCGTTAAAGTGTAATCTGGCGCAGATCTTGAAACGGAGTTTAAGAAAACTAAATGGGTAATAAAAAATTCAGGACGCCTTAAAAAAATGATTTGCTTGCTTACAAAAAATTGTTATAAACAATATTTATTATTCATTTTTTAATGGTATTTTGGGTTCAAGATACGGTCAATAAGTTAAAGGAATATCTGTGTGAAATTTGAAGGCTTGAGGTTTTGAGCTAGGTTGCACCAAGCGCGAAAAGCGATGTTTTGGTAAAAACGCGTTTAAGGGGCTAGAGACCTGAAAACAATGGCCAAATTCCGATTTTTTTCGGGAAACGGATGATGAAAATGAAACGCATTTTTTTGTTAACACAAAAGCATGTTGAGCGCCTTAAAAAAAATCAACAAAAAATACAGAAAAACAATTTTGAAAAAGTGGCCGCTCGCAGATGACATTTTTATCGCGACATTTGGCGGTGGACACTCTCTGGCTTAAAAGATCCATCAAAAATCTAAAACCCCAACGGGTTATTCAAGTTAACAATAAATACGAGTCGTTGGCGATCGTCGATTTTGAAAAGATTTTTTTTTTTAACAACACGGCGATGAATTAAAACTCGAGCAAACAAAATTTCTGAAAAAAGTCGTCATTTTTTAGGACCTATTAAAAAATGAAGATCCATTTTTTGACAAGTGAGATCGTCAACGACCTTTAAATGTTTCTCGTCGTATCTTCTGTAAATTTGGGAAAAAATCCATCAAGTGGTTCTCGAGATATGTCAACCGACTTCGAAAACAGTGATTCGAGAAAAAACGCGTGTTAAGTTTGAAGTGTGGTGCTGCTGACGCTTGCTCAGCCGACTGTTAGAAACTGTAGCTCATTGAATTTTGGAAATATTTCAATGAAAATTTCAGGGAATATAGCCAAAAAGTGATACTATCGGATAAAAATATTCTTGGAAAATGCAATTTTTCGATCCACCTAGATAGATGTAGCCCGTTAAATTTTTCGATAGGAAAAAAGTAGTACTCAATAATGATTGAAGTATTCCTTTCGCGGAGGGCCGTATTTTGTAGGGGCATAATGAGGACCTTTATGAATCATTGGTAAATGACAGTGGCGCTTAATAAAAATAAGTCACAATCAATTAACATCCCCAACGATAAACTGGAATAAAAATTTCGCGCAAATTCAGTAGATTTGGACATTTTTACATTTTCTCTATAAAAAGTCGCGGCTACGAAAATTCTTCAGCTAGTCACATTTTTATAAGTTTTTTCATTAATATTTTAACTTTAATATTAATTAATATTAAATTTTTAAATTAAGATTTTTAGAGTCGTCATTTATCGTTAAAAGTTTGGTAACTTGCCTTGAAATTTTACCAGCATACTGGCATATATTTTTACTTTTTTATAGACGAAAATTAGTTAATTATTTAATATTCCATTTAGTGAAAAGAATACCTTAAGTAGACAGACCGTTATATAAGCTGAACCCTGGTATCAACCACGTGTGCATTTCTAAACTCAGCCGATTGGAAAAAAGGGAGCCTTTTTTATGCACTGTCAAAAAAAATTAATCTAAATAGACTATATTTAAATCGAATAGGTTTTTTTCCTTGTCTCACTGCCTATTACGATCTTACTTATTTCAAATTTCTTTTGCTTCAACTATTCTTTTCAAATATTAAATATATTAAAATTGAATAAATAGAGATTCGATTCAAATAAATCTTTATTTGCTTGCAATGTAGACTGTAAATCTAAGTGCAACCATGTGCATAAAATAGTTCATAAATCAAAAATGAAATTAAACACTTAATTGAGAGTTTTACCACAACGATTTTGTATCGTAATTCGTCATTACCTGGCCTTCTGAAATTATTATTTTTCGAAGAAAATATTTCATAAGGCTCATTAAGATAAAATCAATTTTATCTGTCATGGTCGCAGATATGACATAAGACACCAAATGAATTTCCTATAATTATTTGTTGTATCACATAAGCTATATCAATTAGTTAATATCATTGTGATAATTAGAGTTTTTATGAATAACAGACTATCGATTTTTCAAAGATAACATATATATATATATATATATATATATAATTCCTCTCTCTCCACACTCTCTACTCTCACTCCCCTTTGATATGTGTGCTGCAACAAAGGCAGACCATTAATTCAATCAAATAGAAGAATTACTTGACCCAACGAAAATTCTACTTAATTCAAATTTTTGAGAAATCGAATAGATACACTTAGTGGATTCAAGTCAATTGTTTTTTGAACAGATGAAAATCGACCCACTGATTTATAAGGATTCAATAAAATAGTTAGTTATTGGACGATATTAAATAGATTTCCATTTGAATAAATAAATTCATTTAAAATAAATACTCCCAATAATGGAATGCAATAGGAAAAAATTTATTTCACGAAAGACCTAGTTAATTAAAAAAGAAATGAAGTAGACGCGGTTAGTTAATATCAATAGAATTTTTCTGTCAGCGTGGAAGTTTCAAAAGTGGCAATTTTAGCCGCGGGAAGTTGCAGTTTATCCGCAAAAAAGTGCACTTTACCCTAATCAGTGTAGCTTTCGAGGAGCGTGGAAAGAATCGAGCGCGTGAACGTTGACGGGTTAAGAGGTAGGAACCGGCTATGAAGTTCCATCGTAAAATAATACTTTATGCAACACCTACGCGGCTCGTATCCTAACCGCGTATTTCGGCTTGATTCTCGGGCATTGAAACTTCATTCGTCCTGTATCGGCGAATGAAACGACAAAACGACGTAGCCGCGTTTTGGTATATAGGAGGTGCGAAAGCACCTGGCCTCATCCTCGCCAAAAGGCCGCGACTCGAGAGGGCCTTTTGCGAGAGCGAGCCTTCCTCCCGAGCCCACTCCCCTCGCGTTGTGATGCAAATACTCCGAGAGTGAAGTTTCAAGCGCGAAGAAAAGCGTCTTCCTGTACGTTTTGGGTAGAGAAACGGGGTGGCTACTTTCTACGGCCAGTGCGGGCGCGTCAGCGGGGCAAGAAATGGTCTCCCTGTGGGCGATAAGGCCATCGGGAGGATCGCCACCGCATATACATTTCAAACGTTTCGGGTAGGGCCGCACGCGTAAATACGGAAACGAGTTTAGCATCGCGGCAGCGAAAGTCCACCGCTGCCCCAACGAGAAGGAAGAAGATTTTTTTTTTCTTCGTTGCACACTTTTATACGGTGCCCTCGGAGTGAAGTAGTTTTTACACCTGTATAGTCGTGCGAGCGACGCATTCTCCCGCGGCCCTCACCGGTGATCACCTTTACGACTTACCGAAATTGCCAGGATGAGCTGAAGAAAGTAATAATAATAATAATAACAATGATGAAAAAAGATGAAGAATATAATAATAACAATGATAATGATGATGAAGAAAAATTAAGAAAATAATAATACTAATAATGATGTTCATGACGATGATCATGGTGATGATGATGAATGATGAAATGATGAAATAATAATAATAATAACAATAATAATGATGATGAAAAAAATGAAGAAAATAATCATACTGATGATGATGATGATGATGATGATGATGATGATGATGATGATGAATGACGAAATGATGAAAAAATAATAATAATAATAATGACGATGATGAAAAAAGATGAAGAATATAATAATAACAATAATAATGGTGATGATGAAAAATTAAGAAAATAATAATACTAATAATGATGATGATGATGATAATGATGATGATGGTGGTGGTGATGATGATGAATGATGAAATGATGAAATAATAATAATAATAATGATGATGATGAAAAAAAATGAAGAAAATAATAATACTAATGATGATGATGATGATGATGATGATGAATGATGAAATGATGAAAAAATAACAATAATAATGATAATGAAAAAAATGAAGAAAATAATACTAATAGTGATGATGACGATGATGATGGTGATGATGGTGGTGATGATGATGAATGAAGAAATGATGAAATAATAAAAATAATAATGGCGATGATGAAAAAAAAAGAAAACAATTATAAAAACAATAATACTCATGATGATGATGATAATGATGAAAAAAAGATGACGAAAATAATAATACTAGTAATGATGATGACGATGAAAAAAGATGAAGAAAATAATAATACTAATGATGATGATGATGAATGATGAAATGATGAAAAATAATAATAATAATAATGATGATGATGATGATGATGATGATGATGATGAAAAAAGTTGAAGAAAATAATAATAATAATAAGGATGAAAAAAAAAGATGGACGAGAGAGAAAAGGATTCTTTCGCCACACGGTTACACCAGGGAAGGTAGAGTAACTCGAATCTTTTTGAACCCTCGAAGGAGCATGCGTTACGGGGATTCGAGACGGGCGGTGCGTGGGCGCGAATAAAACGCGATCCTCCCGAGGCAACGTAATAATCATGTGTGCGATTGTAAATAACGTAATCTGTCGGAATTTATATTTCCCTCGTGTTTGTTACGAAATTACCTCTTGGATATTTGCAACGATGTTACGTGGAACACTCGATTGCCACTCTCGCTCGTTGTGGTATTTTTGTCGACGCATTTCGAGACATTGAAACCTTTCGCCGGGGGAGGAGCGGGACGAATCTCGATTTCGGGGCAAGAATCGAACCAAGTGCTAATTGACGTATTTCGAGTGAATGGGGCGAAAATAGTGGTCGTGGGGGCTTTCATGGGGGCAACAGGTTGAGCCGGTAGAGGAATCCTCAAGGATATGTCGGTCCAATTCCGTGAGGAAATTTCGGGGGAGGCCCCAGATCCTATCACATACTTATGGGGATTCCATACGGACGCACGCAGGGAGGCCACATTGGAGTCCAAGTGGATTGCGAATTTTTTGAGAATTTTTTTTTTATTGTTAAACGGAATTTTTTGGTGGCCAAAAAAAATCGTGATCCCGTGCCCATGGGATTCCCCTCAAATTTTCTGAATTTTCTGAATTTTCTGATTGGCTTATGATAAGCCAATCTACATTTTTTTTCTCAAATTCAGAAAATTTGAGGGGAAGACAGCTGTTCGTCTATCTATTTGACGTCGTTAGGCAAAGTTTCGATGGGATCTGAAGAGCCGTTTTCGAGATTTTTGGGAATCTATAATTGTTCTACCATACCGACCGCGATGAGGTATCATTCCCTCTTAAGATACTTTTTAGAGCCATGCATACTTTTTCAACATAAGATTTATATTTTTTTAAGATCCACACATATTGTATATCGATATATTTTATTTCGAAAATTCAACGTTCAGAATGTGATGGGATCTATCATGAATCGTATCGGATTTTGTTCGATAATGTGGGAATCCTTTAGTATTCAAATTGAATTCGTACATTAGATTCCCGATGAGAATCAAATGTACGAGCGTGGTGTTTCAGTATAGGGATCCATGCGACTGTCCATTGGATCACGATATTAAAGTTTGCATCATTGGACAGCAACGATTTTTTTTCCGATTGCCATTCGTTTGTCGGATCAAAGTTACCCTAAACTTTTATTAAGATCCTCGTTAGAAACCTACAACCTAACTCTATCGGAAAGTATTTTAGATGACAACAAAAGCAATGATTAAATGAAAATAAAAAAGAATTTCCGCTGAATTGCCAATCAAAGAACAAGTGAGTATGAGAATCCAATTGGATCCCTACAATTTCTGCTCGGGTTGTGGAACTTACCTAAATTAACCGCGTGAAAATGAGCACGGTGCTTCTAGGATGCGGGACAATACGTATAAGTACCCGCTTAGGATTTTTCCATTCGATCAAGTGAATCAGTTGGATTGATGACGGTTCGTCAAAATACATTTTGATGCTTCGTTCATTAAAATATATTTTGATGCTTCGTTCATCAAAATATATTTTGATGCTTCGTTCATTAAAATATATTTTGATGCTTCGTTCATCAAAATATATTTTGATGCTTCGATCATTAAAATATATTTTGATGCTTCGTTCATTAAAATATATTTTGATGCTTCGTTCATCAAAATATATTTTGATGCTTCGTTCATCAAAATATATTTTGATGCTTCGTTCATCAAAATATATTTTGATGCTTCGTTCATCGAAATATATTTTGATGCTTTTACCGAGTTCCGACTTTTTGCAATATCGATATCGACTGTTTTGTCAAAACAGTATTTCACACGACTCGATATAGTTGTTTATTTTCAATGACTTTATTTGGAACTCGACGAGCGGCAGAGAGAATAAATAAACGTTGCGGAACGGTCCGACGTATACTGACTCAACAATCAGACATGGCGCACGGGAAATTCGTTTAGGAGAAGAAAAGCCAGAAGCAGCTGTAATTTGAGAATGGAGGCGTGCAGAAAGGTACTCGTGGGCGCCGTGGCTTGAATTACGGTGCCTTAGGATATCACGCCGCGTTGGTAATTACCGCGGCCACCCTGCGAAAATTGTATTACGAAAAGTTACACTTCGCGAATTAGAGCGAATGAGCCTTTACGTGCATGCGCACAGGTCCTGCAACAGCCGAGAGGCAAAACGAAATGCACACTTTTTTTTCGAGTCCAACGAACCGCAGTGATTTTGTTGATTTTGTTGGCGTAATTTCACTTTCATTGATGCGTTGTTGCTTATAATTTATATAACTTATAGTACTACTTACAGTTTATACTACTTAAATGTAGTTTTAATTATTATTATTATTATTACTTATATATATATATATATTATATATATATATATATTATATATATATATATTATATATATATAAGTAATAATAATAATTAAAGCTACATATAAGTAGTATAAACTATAAGTAGTACTATAACTATATATGTAGTATACTACTATTAATTTATTTAACGTTACTCACAATTTTTTTTCTTTCGGGTCAATTATTTATTTATATTTAGGGTATAATTACATATTTTCGAAATCATTGCCTTTAAGGTCTATATACATTAATGGGATAGAAGTGAGTTTTTTTTGTACTTTTTATATTAGTTTTCATGCCTTCCCACTACATTCTGCACTTTTAAATAAATATCACGATATGACCGAGTTCTTTGTGACTCATCTGCTTTGACAGATCGCTCGATCGCACATGATAATATTTACACATCCGATGCACTCGCCGGCAGTTTTCGTCGGGCAGATTTTCATTTAAGATAATACGCGATAGCGGCATGATGCGAAGTAATTGTAAAGATTTGTTTTGTTATTACACATTACGGCTGGTTACCTGTGCATGCTGATGTTGCTAAATTTATTACGTACGATGTATATTATTATACGCTCCACTGAATCTCGTTTTCTCACCGTTGTCGTTAATTATACAAATTGCCTTCATGCAGTTTCCCGATAATATTTCCATGCAAAATTTAAATCGTAAATGGCGCTCGAATAAATTTACAGAAAATTTGCCGCTACTGTCTCATTGTTGAAGCAGACGCATATATTTCGTTGCGGTTGGAGAATTTTCATTACACTAGTATTATTTTTACCTAAAGCGTTGAAAAAAAAATGTTAAAAAAATCGAGACAGTTTAATCTTAATCTTAATCTCAAGTAAATACGGATACGAAATTTGCAGCTGCAAATTTTTCGTACTCGTTGACTTAAGATTGGGAGATTATTGCTGAATAACTGTTGAACCGTTTCCGTTTTCTTTTATGATTTTTTTTTAACACGCGCTTATTGATCCTTCAAGTGTGTAAAGAAATTTAAAAAAATACATTGTCACGTACCATTGTTTACAACGGTGCGCGAAAAACGCCCCCAATTGGCGACCATTATTGTGGACGTTGTACGAATCTGAAAAAAAAGCTAAACATTTTCTTAGTCCGTATGAGTGTTGTGATATTTGGTACCACATACAGCAAGAAAAAAAAAACATTTCACAAAATGGCATCATGCTAAACTTTGGTTAATTAATTTTTCCAATTTTTCCGCCCATTTTTCGAGTTGTATAAAAATAAAATCAAATTATTTCGCCTCTATTCTGCTACTGACATTGTAAAACAGTCTACCGAAGGTGTATGTTAAATCTGAGTAAAATCGGCCAATCGCCCGATTAGCCCTCAGCAGTTAGGTCATTGCCCTTTGCCAGCCTCAAATTTCACAAACCGACGATGAAAGATTCCACTCTGATTAAAATCTCCCACATTCAGAAATATCAGAAGTGCCCCAAGTCCCATGATCCCCTTTCCACTCTTTCTAGACTCGCATCCATTCGAATTAAAGGGATGTGCTCCATTTAGGGTCAATTTCCGCATAATCGTGCTCGAAGCGAAGAACGCAAAAATGTTAAACTACCGAACTTGGCCGCTTTCTTCATGTAACTAGTGAAAGCGAAAATTCTGTGCGAACCTTTCCTTCCGCACCGCAAGCTGCTCGTCATAGTGCCAGATATTCCGTGCTCAATTTGGACGAACGAAAAAAAAACCAGCGAAATGTGAATTGCATCGCTTATACGTATATCCGCGTCCATAGAAAACATCACAGCCTGCTCTCTCTCTCCCTCTCCTTTTTTAGTATGGTAAACGGTTTACAGTTCGTGCAAAAATTCGCGTAATTACGGTGATGGTAATGAGTGTGAATACGCTTTTATATATGGGCATGCACGAGAAAAAGCGTGCTGTGCGGCCCAAGGTTCTGTCGGTGGAACGTAAAGCGAAGAATATCAATTTATATATATATATACATACCATATGCGTGTGTGTATATAAATAATTAGGTTCTGGGAATATTCAACGACAGAAATGCAGAAATACGTTTCTCGTTTTGCAGGTATTCCAGGTACTCTGAATTACATATCGCTTGACAAACATCGCGGGGGATCACCGAAATTGACACCCTATCCGAGCTGGAGTCAAAATATACCCGGTGCTTGTGATACGGCGATTACCAGCGTAGACAGGTAAATATGTGAATCCGCTAACAGCAAGTAATAGAGCAAGTAACCTGCTAACAGCAAGTCAATGTGTTGTCATTAATTCTGCACAATTGTAACGTCATCAGAATTCACGTGGACAAGTGTGACCGTCTGTGGGCCCTTGACACTGGTACTATAGGAATTGGAAATACAACCGTCCAAGCCTGTCCGTATACCCTGAATATCATCAATCTGAAAACCGACAAAATTCTACGACGGTACAAATTACGGCCGGAGGATATCAATCAGGTATTTAATCGTCGGTTGTCACCAGTGTTGCTAGTGCGTCAAGGGGAAAGTATCGTCATGAAACTGTTGGAGAAAAGATACCCACCAAAGAGAATATTGCATGATAGACATGTAGAAATGACTTGCTCTGATGCTAGAATCCAAACATATTGGCATGTTCCAAGATGAATTGCATTAGTTCGGATTCTAAATGAAATGACCATCACACACAAATCGTTCCTGAAGGAATCTTTGATGAGGAGAATAAGCTCAAGTCCAATAAGAATGTTGCTTGGTAGACATGTAAAAATGCCTTGTTCTTGATGCTAGTTTCCAAACATATTGGCAAGTTCCTAGATAAATTGCATTAGTTCGCGTTCTAAATGGAATGACCATCATACACAAATCGTTCCTGAAGGAATCTCTGATGCGGAGAATAAGCTCAAGTCCAATAAGAATGTTGCTTGGTACACATGTAAAAATGACTTGTTCTTGATGCTAGTTTCCAAACATATTGGCAAGTTCCTAGATAAATTGCATTAGTTCGCGTTCTAAATGGAATGACCATCACACACAAATCGTTCCTGAAGGAATCTTTGATGAGGAGAATGAGTTCAAGTCCAATGAGAATGTTGCTTCGTTAACATGTAGGCAGGACATGTAATAATGACTTGTTCTTGATGCTAGTTCCCAAACATATTGGCAAGTTCCAAGATAAGTTGCATTAGTTCGCGTTCTAAATGGAATGACCATTACACACAAATCGTTCCTGAAGGAATCTTTGATGCGGAGAATGAGCTCAAGTCCAATGAGAATGTTGCTTCGTAGACATGTAGGCAGGACATGTAGAAATGACTTGCTCTGATGCTAGTATCCAAACATATTGGCATGTTCCAAGATGAATTGCATTAGTTCGGATTCTAAATGAAATGACCGTCACACACAAATCGTTCCTGAAAGAATCTTTGATGCGGGGAATAAGCTCAAGTCCAATAAGAATGTTGCTTGGTAGACATGTAAAAATGACTTGTTCTTGATGCTAGTTTCCAAACATATTGGCAAGTTCCTAGATAAATTGCATTAGTTCGCGTTCTAAATGGAATGACCATCACACACAAATCATTCCTGAAGGAATCTTTGATGCGGAGAATGAATTCAAGTCCAATGAGAATATTGCTTCGTAGACATGTAGGCAGGACATGTAATAATGGCTTGTTCTTGATGCTAGTTTCCAAACATATTGGCAAGTTCCAAGATAAATTGCATTAGTTCGCGTTCTAAATGGAATGACCATCACACACAAATCGTTCCTGAAGGAATTTTCGATGCGGAGAATGAGCTCAAGTCCAATGAGAATGTTGCTTGGTAGACATGTAGGCAGCACACGTAAAAATGACTTGTTCTTGATGCTACTTTCAAAACATATTGGCAAGTTCCAAGATGCATTAGTTCGCATTCTAAATGGAATGACCATCACACACAAATCGTCCCTGCAGGAATCTTTGATGCGGAAACTAATCTCAAGTCTAACTTACACTTCTCATTGTTTCTTCATTCGACAAAGGCTAAAGCGAAAATGATTTAATGGCATTTCCAGAACACATTCATTGCGAACATTGCGGTGGACATGGGCAGGGGTGGTTGCGACGACGCATTCGCCTACATGTCGGACGAGCTTGGATACGGTCTAATAGTCTACGATTACAAGGCAAACAGATCGTGGCGTTTGGTCCACAGTTTCTTTTTCCCCGACCCACTGGCCGGTGACTACATCGTAGGTGGTTTGAACTACCAATGGATCGACGAAGGTGTCTTCGGTATGGCCCTCTCGCCCCTCGCCGCAGACGGATACAGAACTCTGTTCTTCCATCCTCTTAGCAGTAACAGAGAGTTCGCCGTGTCAACGAGGATCCTCAGGGATGAGAAGCTTTCCGCAAATAGTTATCACGAATTTCAGGTAAAGCATCCCCGAAGTATTTTCGGTTTTCTCATTTCAGCAATGCTTGACCTCCATCGTATTTCGTATGTTGGCAGGTGCTTCCTGAAAGATACAAGGGACACTCAACGGCAGAGGTCATGGATGAAAATGGTCTTATGTTGTTCAATCTTGTTGACCAAAACGCCGTTGGATGCTGGAATTCTAGGTTACCTTACAGCCCGGTCAATCACGGCATCATAGCAAGACACGACGAAGCATTGATCTTCCCGGTTGATGTTAAGGTACATTCCCCAACTAATCGTCCAGTCTCCTCATTGTCTCCTTTCCCTGTCTTCGTCATCTTAGGTGTGACGTTTTCATGAACCGTTTGTTTGCATTTAAGATTATCAACGGTGTGGTGTGGATGATGTCGGATCGTATGCCAAATTTCCTGATCACGGGCCTCGATATTACGGACGTAAACTACAGGATATTGACCGTACCGTTGCAGGACGCAATTGCTGGCACAGTTTGCCAGAACACAGGCTGGAAGTCTGCGCCCTTGAACAACGCCATCTTTTGGGATAAACGATAATAAAATCCGCATCCGTATCGTTCAATATTTTTTTTTACATAACGAATTGCAAGAAGCATTTCTCCAAGGATCAAAGTTATACATTGTCCGAATGCTTTCGCTGATATCCTCGTAGCTCATTACAAACCAGCCATAGATGATAATTACTTACGTAAAAAACTAAGCGTCGATTGTGAAATTTGCGGAAGCCGAGTGAATGTAACGTTAGGACATTTGGAATTATGTATAGAATTGTAATTGCTTGTTAAACGGCATGAATAAAGAGATGCAAAATTGATCAGCACTTGAATATCCGACTGAGTTTTTAACGCTTGGGCTCACACCTGCGTAAAAATGATTTTTCAACAATGGAAATAAATAGCCGTGAGTATCGTTGCTGGGTGGAGGGTCTCCAACATTCGTCGCGATATTTTCCAGTTCGCGACGAAATTCGGGAATCGGTAAATAACGAAAGAGAAATAAAAAAGGACGGTGAAGCGCCTGGACGAGAACGAGAATAGAGATTGGCTTATCAATAATTCATGAATAGGGAGAGCGGAGGCCCTCCTAGAAATAACAACACCCTCGGGCAACGTATATTGGACGGGACACTGTGCCTCGAAAGAGTTCGATTCACGAAGGCTCAGGCGACAGTATCGAATTGATCTTTATCCACGTGCTGCGAAAAGAATCCTCGCTCTGTTGTTCCACGTGAAGCTAAATGGGCGAATCGATTGTTGGTACTGAAATTGCCAATTAGCAATGCTAAGAATTCTGAATGCGTGGCATTTCGGAAACAACTATCGGTAGGGCTTAAGGGGTTTTCAGCCTTCACCAGTGTGAAGGCTGAAAATTTGGGTGATTTTTGGGAATTTTTTGGAAGAAAAGTACTCAATTAAATATTTTGGAAAATTAAGAATATATTTGGCTATATTTGACCTATGTTACATAATTTTTTCATAGAAAAAGATTGAGATCCAAGCGACTTATGCGCTGCGTTCGGCGGCGCCGAAAAAAAAGTTCCTCCACTGCTGACATGATTCTGGCCGATTGAGTAGCTGAAACCGAAAAAGAAAAAATGTCGTTAAACTGGAAGGTATTTCCTGTATAATGACGTAGGATTTTTCGAAAAATATCAAAATCTAACAAAATGGCGTCATTATGAAAAAAATTGTTTTCTTGCCTATAGAATGGTCGTTTTTTTTCAGTGCCAAATCGTCAATTTTCATCCAATCAAAAGTATCCTACGTCATTCTAGAGTAAATATCTTCAAGAGTACTCAGTTCAAATTTCAAGTCAATCGGATAATTGGTCTTTGAGTTACAATGTCAGCAAATTTGAAAAATGTCATTTCGAGAAAAATGCGTTTGAAGATTTAATTATCGATTTTTGCAAGATAAAATGATTAGAGATACGGCCTTGAAATTTTTACAGGATATTCTTGAACGTGTAAATTGTCGAAAAAGGCAAAAAAAAATCGAATTTTTCAAAGTGTCACATTGGTATAGCCCCTTAAGGAACCATTATAGAGTACATTTTTTTAAGACTTTTTTTTGCGTTATCCAAAAATATGGAGTTACAATGTCAGCAAATTTGAAAAATGTCATTTCGAGAAAAATGCGTTTGAAGATTTAATTATCGATTTTTGCAAGATAAAATGATTAGAGATACGGCCTTGAAGTTTTTACAGGATATTCTTGAAAGTATAAATTGTCGAAAAAGGCAAAAAAATCGAATTTTTCAAAGTGTCACATTGGTATAGCCCCTTAAGGAACCATTATAGAGTACATTTTTTAAGACTTTTTTTTGCGTTATCCAAAAATATGGATTTTTATGAACATGCTGTTAAATTTTGGTCGCAAAATTCGAATTATTCCAGTCGTTACAGCGTTCCGACGGAAACGTTTTTCTCGAAAAGTTTTTCAAAACGGTGGAAGATTTTAAACGAAGAGTTTTCAAATTATTCTACATTTTTTATGCCATTCCTTAACGTCGTACGGAAGCTTTTTTTCTCATTTTTTTTTAACGACAAACTTTCGAAAAAGGCCCAATTTGACAGTTAGTTTTGGAACGGCCACCACTTTGTTAATTTTAATTGAAAAAACAAAATCTTCTGTACGCCTCCACAGTTTTGCATACTGATTAATAATCATTTTTTTCTTTCGGACAATTTTTGGAGGAGGCATCATTCTTGGGCATTGTTGACATGATTTTTAGGCATCATTCTGCAGTGACCAAAAAAATTATATAAAAAATATAACTGAAACATTCAATGTATTTTTATGTAAAACATGAGTCATTTAAAGAAACGAAAACAAAATCGAACTGATGAGCGAATTTTATTTAAGGCGGCCATTCCATGTGACAGGTCCCAAAATCGAAATTCTTTTTTGCACAAATTGCAAAAAAACGTGTTCGTGTTATATAGACCCGGCATAGCAGACTAATTAAATGACAAACTAAACTAAATCGTGAGTGAACATTTTCTTTGTGTAAATCGTACTTGAACTTTTAAATGCCTTTTTCTCAAAACTGTATTTTTTAAATTGGCTCCTATGATATCTTAAAAAACTATTGAACGGATTTCGGTCAAATTTTTATGGTATGTCAGCATATCTATAAATATCTGCCATACTTTTTTTAAGCTGAAAAAGTCGAAAACAAACGACGAAACTGGGGACTTAACTATTAAAACCGTGCCAAACATTCAATTTTCGATATGTTTGCTTTATTCTAGTTCCGGCGATAGCCTCAGGTCTACAAATTAAAAAATCGTTTGATTTTTTAAATTTCAGATGAACAAAATGTCCCGAATCATGACAGTCATCAACCAACCCTTTTTACACACGAGTGTCTTCCGAACAGTGAAGAGCCGATTCAACTCATTATTTTTGTTTGATAAAATCCTGAGGGAGTGTAAAAATGTTGATAAATATGTGGTAAAAATTCAAAATAGTGTGTTTTAATGGTTCATAAAAAAAACCCAAAAAGCGAAAAAATAGTCACATGGAATGACACCGTTATATTTTTTTGTACGACTAGTACCCTTTTTCGGAAACGACCATTTTTCGGCTTTTTGTTCCTTTTCTGGTGTACCCCGTTTACAGACAACATTTTTTGAATCCATTTCTTTGACCGGAATCATAAGGGCTAAATTTTTTTTTTTTCAGCTTTGTACAATTTCTTTTTTCGAAAGACATTTTGATTTGCAAAAAAGAGACAATTTGAAAAATAACGTGTAACGTGAAAATGACAAGGATTCAAGGAAAACATCAAGATAGTAAAAAGTTGAATCAGTTTTCGTTAAGTGGGCGAGAATTTTTTCAGATTTTTTTCACCTGTTTTCTGTAAAATATCAGATGCCTCAATTACCGTAACTCAAGAACTAAGGGGTCTGTGGCAAAATTTCAAGAGAGAACAAATTGTATTTTTCTATTTTCAACGCAATACAATTATTTCAGATTTTTTCAACATTTCTTCTTGTTAAAATTTTTTAGTTTTCTAGTCACGTCAATCGATGAATTTCAACCGATTCTATGGCGTTGAAAATAGAAAAATACAATTCTTCCTTTCTTGAAATTTTACCACAAACCCCTTAGTTCTCGAATTACGGTAATTAAATCATCCGATTTTTTTTACCGAAAAGAGGTAAAAATTTCGGAAAAAAGAAATTCAATCGGTATTGGATAACGGTACTATCGATTCAACTTTTTCATATCTCGAGGTTTTCCTTAAATCCTTATCGATTTCGCGTTACACGTTATTTTTCAAATGGTCTCTTTACAAAAAAATGAAGAGATCTTTAGAAAAAAAAAATCGTACGAACCTTAAAAAAAAATTAAAGCTTGAGCTTCCCCCTTTATGATTCCGGCCAAACAAATGCATGAAAAAATGTTTGTCCGTAAACGGTGTCCACCACAAAAGAAACAAAAAGAGGCGAAAAATGGTCGTTTTCGAAGAGGGTACTAAGGTAAATGTCCCAATTATTGAACAGGTCCCAATTATTGAACACTATCTTGTATTTTCATTATTTCTCATTCACCTGCATGCATTTACTTATTTATAAAAATTTCATTACATATATGGAACTTTTAGCTATCGAAATGTTACCTTACTTGTGCAAAAAAAGCTTTAATCAATAGAGAAAAAAATTATTTAATCAGCAACGGTGACCCGATCTGACGTCTCGTGGTAACTGCTCATCGTTTTTGCTAAGACGCTTCATGCGTAAGGGCATAACAAATTAAAAAACTGTCGCATCTTAAAAACTGAAGGCGTTTCAGGTTCCTCAGAAAATTTCTTACAAATAACAATTAATAAAAAAATTTAATTAATTACTTGTTAAAAAATACGGTTTTCGATCATTGGGACATAGAAAATGCAGTGTGTCCCAATTATTGAACATTCGAATTCTCTAAGATGGCGTCATTAAACCCATCGAAACATCGAGACAGTTTCACGTGTGACAGATCGTGTCAATCGGATTTATTCAAACAAAAACTGTAAGTTCTTGAATAAACTTACCTTTATTCTTTCAATAATAACTCTAAGATCGTGGAATATATTTTTTATTTGTTTTTTCGTGCAATAAACATAAAAAGAAAAGTAACAAGAGAATATAACCTAAACGTAACCTAAAAATACGAATGTAATGTTCAATATTTTTTGCTCTCCGATATTTCCAGGGAGCCAAGCTGCGACAAAATCAAACAAAAACAGAACATAAAAACGAGGAAGCTGAGAATAAAAACAAAATAAAGTTCGAGTTGAAAAGCAAAAATAAACCAAATGCGAATGAACCAAAAACCTGTCAAAAGAGACTAAATATATATTTTTGTATTTTTATATGGTTAATAAAAGATTATTTAAGTGTTTGATTTTGCTTTTATTTCTTAACGGCGGGGTAAAGTTAATTCGGCGAAAAAAAGGCATGTTTTTAAGATTTTTTTTTAGCGTAACGAATAGTGTTCGTTTATTGAAAAATTTACGTATAATAAAGTAACATTTGAACAACATTCTCCTAAATTTGCATTGCAAAATATTCAAAATTGAGCGAGTGAAAATTAAACCCCGGAGGCGCCTCGAAAAAAAGTTGGTTTGCGGTGTGCACCATAACTCGCAACAGAATCATTTGAAACAAAAAAATCAAAATGCATTTGTTAAAGGAGATGTTTCTCGAGGTAATGACGGGAGGATTTTTTTTTTTATTTTTCGATTTTTCGTAGCACTTGGGAGCCAAAAACCCGATTTTCGCTAAAAAAATCGGCTATTTTGTTGTTGAAAAATTAGTAATTATTAAAAAAAACAAAAAAGCTCTAGACAATACCTGGTGAATTATGTGAAGAAGTACTGTGCAAAATTTCAAAGCGATTGGTCCAGTAGATTTTGAGTTATCGTGCACACGGACTTCAAATATGACAAGTCTCAGAAAAACGGTTTGAAAAACGCAGAAGAGAAGAGAACGGCATGGAGCAATAGACGCTCAAATACTCATAACTTCGTCAATTTTACTCCGATCGACTTGAAATTTTAACACAATATTCTTGATATATTATGCATTCATTTAAAAAAATTTTAAATGAAAAAAAAAAATTTTAATACTTTACCCCGCCCTTAATATTGTACCCAAAATGATATTTTCAGAACCGAATAAGAATTCTCGAGAGTGTTCAATAACTGGGACATGCCTGTTCATCATCAGGGACATAGGCACTTCCAGTATTCAATAATTTGGACATTTGCATGCTTCACATTGTTATTCTTTTTTCTCATTTGAAATCATTTAAAAATAATTTAAAGTGTGCTTTTTCGAAAGTAAAAATATCAAAGTATCATTTGAACATGAAAGCGATGGTTTTTTCTTGATTTTATATTTTTTTCTCACCGAATTCAATCCCCCAGATCCTTAGCTGTTCAATAATTTGGACAATTACCAAAGCACCAAAAAATTTAAAAAAAAAAGAACGCAACGAAGGTGAATTCCTCCTCTTCAAATTGCCGTTTATTAAATTCATCGGCGAAATGACATAAAAAATCGTTCCGTAACATTTTTGCATATTCGTCCCTAATCTTTTCGTCAGTACTGTATAACCTGCCTCACCCGAGACTAGAAGAAACGTACGATTAAAAATGCCCATAATTCTTGACCGCAAAATCGCCCAATGGCGAAACAAAATGGGCATAGTTCGGCATTGAATAACATTTGGCGCGTAAGGTTGGCCGATAATGGAATACGAACAGGTCCGAAAGACCCGTTGGTCGTTTTATTGATTGTAGAAAAATGGTGATCGGATCATCACTGACATGGCGTAGCAAATGAGTCTGTATCTCGGCTTGCAAAGCCGAGCCTAGCGATCGATCGCGAAAAGCGCGCGGGGCATAAACAGGATCGTTAACGTCGAACAAACGAGCCTAAGCGCGGCGTCTCAATCACGCACCCTGCGGCTTCACTCGAGGCGTCACATCGTAAGTCGCATGTGAGCCGCACGCCCGGAGAGTTTCGACGTTGCTTTTGACGTGTGGGCCCTCCATGCTTGGGAGGGGGTCCGTTGAGACACACAAGGCCCAAAAAAAAACCGCTGGGGCCCTAATTTCCATCGTTTACGGGTCCGAAACACGAGGCCCGAGCCGAAAGTAGCGTGAAAATGTAGCTGCGCGTACGTGCGCGCGTGTGTAATATTAGTAATGGGTGAATCAACCCTGCGGGAGCCAGATGGTCGAAGTCCGGATCGATCTTTCTTGGCTGCCGACGGATATTGTTGCACCAGAATGGCGGCAGAATTTTCGGGGCTCTTGGCCGAGTAAGGCCCCAGTGTTCGATGGGCCCTTAAGTCGGGCCCTCGATTCCGATAATTCGAAGGTAGCTTCGGTAATCGGCGCCTGATATACGATCGAACGGACGAAGGTATACGCGCGGCGTATCGCTTTCTCTCGCACTTCCAAAAATTATCCGTTTCACGCCCACGCTGTGCGTAACTTCGTCGATAAAATATGGCCGATGCTGCTGCTGCTCGTATATTAACAGACTAATATTTTTGTTCCCCCCCCCCCCCCCCCCCCCGCGCGCTCAGTGTGCCGCTTATTCTCGCAAAACTCCTGATCCTACCTCTCTATTTCGCAAGCTTCCCAGGCTTTCGACGTGAAGCAGAAGGTGGACGAGCGTTTTTTATTCGTACCTGCAGTATTTGGGGGTACCGTAAAACGGGGTTAAATTGACATTGAGGGTAACTTTGACAGTTTTTTCGGCTTCTTTGAGGGAGACTTTGTCCTTGGAGTGCCATATTTCAGGTGTTGATATTTTATTTTTTTTAAGGGCGGGGTAAAGTATTTAATTTTTTTTTAAATTTTTTTTTAATTTTTTAAATGAATGCATAATATATCAAGAATATTGTGTTAAAATTTCAAGTCGAGCGGAGTAAAATTGACGAAGTTATGAGTATTTGAGCGTCTATTGTTCCATGCCGACCAAACTCTTCTGCGTTTTTCAAACCGTTTTTCTGAGACTTGTCATATTTGAAGTCCGTGTGCACGATAACTCAAAATCTACTGGACCAATCGCTTTGAAATTTTGCACAGTACTTCTTCACATAATTCACCAGGTATTGTCGAGAGCTTTTTTGTTTTTTTTAATAATTACTAATTTTTCAACAACAAATTAGCCGATTTTTTTAGCGAATATCGGGTTTTTGGCTCCCAAGTGCTACGAAAAATCGAAAAAAAAATCCTCCCGTCATTACCTCGAGAAACATCTCCTTTAACAAATGCATTTTGATTTTTTTTTGTTTCAGATGACTCTGTTGCGAGTTATGGTGCACACCGCAAACCAACTTTTTTTCGAGGCGCCTCCGGGGTTTAATTTTCACTCGCTCAATTTTGAATACTTTGCAATGCAAATTTAGGAGAATGTTGTTCAAATGTTACTTTATTATATGTAAATTTTTCAATAAACGAACACTATTCGTTACGCCAAAAAAAAATCTTAAAAACATGCCTTTTTTCGCCGAATTAACTTTACCCCGCCCTTAAAGGAAACGAGTAAAGCTTTTTGAGTGCGGTTTTTTTTTGCTTTTATTCATGATATACAGAACGTTAAAAAAAATTTTTTTTGAAAAAAAAAACCAAAAGGGCGGCCTTTGCAGCTCCGCGAAAACAGGTCCTCAAATCGCGGGAGGTAAACGGCTGACATCAGTGCCCCCTCTTTGTTGATCTGAAACACAAATTCAAAGCGTATTATCAATCTGTGACCCTTTGGTCATGGAATGACGGATGGGTTTTTCGTTTAGTACAAATTTCGGAAAATGGCGGCAATTAAAAAAAAATCGAATTTTCGCGTTTTTTTGTCGCATAAAATGATAAATAATAAATGCAAAAATGTATCTATCGAAAAAACGATCCGTCATTCCGTGAAGACATATTTTCTGAATGTGCTCTCCAAATTTCAGGTCGATACGTTAATTACAGCGGTCAGGAGAATGTCAGCCATTTTTGAAAACGTGTTTTCGAGAAAAACGCGTTTAAAGTTTTGTAATGTGTTTACACAAATGTGTTTATAATTACCGCTAATCGGCAATGCCTGGTCCATAGAGGCATCCCTCCTCTTCTTCTAGCTGCTCGTGTTGAGCCGCTAACATCTCCCGCTGCTCAATCCGGGACAAAGTCTCCCTTAAGGCCTTAGGCCACTCGAGAGGCGAAAAATAGGGTTTTTGCGATTTTTTTTCAGAAAAACTACGAAATAAATCGAGATTACAAAAAAGGTGTTTATCGTACATATCAGTGACTATGAATAATAATTTTTTGAAGTAATTAATTTCGAAATGGCGGCTGTGCAGCGTTTATCTAAAAACTACATTTTTTAAGTTGGCCGGAAACATAACTCAGACAATTTTCAACCGATTCACTTGAAATGTTGAATATATCTTGAAAAATACACTTTTCTATGGCAGAGTTGGGCGTAATTTTATTTATAAATACGAATTCGAATTTATTCACATCGTGATTTTCATGTGAATATAAATACAAATTTATTCATACTTCACTTATTGTAAATACGAATGAAAATAAATTCGTATTCACAAGTTTGAATACGAATTTATTTATATTCACTTGCATGCAGACAAATACAATTGTATTCACAAATATTCTGAACATACAAATAAATTCACAGAAAAAATTGTGTATATTAACAAAAAATGTGAATATTTACAAGAAATCCTGTGAATTAAAAAAAATCACATCAAAATCTGTGAATGCAAATGTATTCGCAAAAAATTGTAATTACAACAAAATTCACAAAATAAGTTGTGATTTTTATCGTATTTAAGACAAATTAAAATCAAATTCGCAATGATTAAATTGAAATTTACACCAACCGTGAGTTCTTACGTATCTTGAGAGAAAACATTGCGTCGAGGCAAAGAAATTTTTGCGAAAAAAGTTGTGAGTTTCAAATATTACATTATACTTATGAAAAAATTCACAAAATGAGTTGTGAATTTCCTCAAGTTGAAGAAAATTAAACTTGAATTCACGACAATTATATTAAAATTCACACCACAAGTGAGTTCTTACGTATTTTGAGAGAAAACATTGTGTTGAGGCAAAGAAATTGTTGCACAAAAAGTTTTGTGCAAAAATTTCTTTGCCTCGAGGCAATGTTTTCTATCAAAATACGTACGAACTCACTTTTGGTGCAAATCTTAATCAAATGATTGTGAATTTGATTTTCATTTGTCTTGAATACGAAAAAATTCACAACTTATTTTGTGATTTTTTTTGTATTTACAATTTTTTGTGAATACATTTGCATTCACAGATTTTGATGTGAATTTTTTTAATTCACAGGATTTTTTGTAAATATTCATATTTTTTGTGAATATTCACAATTTTTTCTGTGAATTTATTTGTATGTTGAGAATATTTGTGAATACAATTGTATTTGTATACATGCATGTGAATACAAATAAGTGAAGTATGAATAAATTTGTATTTATATTCACATGAAAATCAGGATGTGAATAAATTCGTATTCGTATTTATAAATAGAATGACGCCCAACTCTGGTCTATGGAGGTACGTAGAATTTTTTTTTTTCA